>OY288280.1:30687777-31287777 GCA_958450335.1 Hibiscus tridactylites | reverse complement strand
TAGATATATATTAAAGTTTACACCAAAAGAATATATAAAAAAGATTAATCTAGATCGTGATTTTTTCCTTCAAATATCATACTGACAAATCAAAACAAATATTTTTTAAAAAATTTTAAAGTTAAAACTTAAAAGAACATAAGGGAGAAAGAATTCTAAAATAGGGGTTAATGTGATTCTATCAAACGAACAAAAATCCCCTACTTTTTTTGGTGCCCCTATCTATCAAATATTAAAAAATTAAACTCTACGCTATCACTCTAATTTATAAATCTCAAACCCTAAAAAAATAAAAAGTAAAACATAAACTCTAAACCCTAATTTCTAAACACTAACCTTAAATTGTAAACCAAAAAAATTTAAACCCCTAAACTCTAAATCTTAAACTAAACACATAACCCTAAAACTAAAATACTTGTGTTGGGTATTGAAGTTTTTTCTCTATACATTTACCTCATCTAGCGGCATGGATATGCTAATTAATTAAGCCAAGAAGTAATTAATAGTCTATATAAGCCTCTTGGTTGCTTTTTCTCTATTTCACTAACCCTAACCCTAACCCTAACCCTCTCAAGAGCGACAATCAAAGTAAATCTTTCCCCCAAACACCATTAGATATCAAAGGAATTGTTTCTTCTTATGCCGTTTGTTGGTTGGATAAACCACGTCCTCAACCTGAACAACTGCGTAGATGAAAGTTGCTTTATTTTCAGAAGTTGATTTGTCTGCCAACGTAGTTGGGCTGGTTGCGGAGGCGGTTTGTGCTACCATTACCAGTTACCACCACATAAGGGTGGAGGAGGTTGATTGTTTGATAAGACTGCTACTTGGGTAAAGTTCAACGTCTGTTGCTGAGTTTTGTTCAAATTTTTTAATATCTTATTGACCGTCGTTTGTGTGTTGTACTCTTTTATTTAGGTTGAACTTTGCAGGGTTGATATTTGGATTCCAATAACCCTAGCCTCCAACGAAGAAGTTGAACCTGTGTGGATGAAGAGGGTGGTTTCCAGCTCCAACAATGCCATTATTATCTCCACGCAAGCAAGTACCGAACCGATTAGTTAGGAATCTTGATATTTTGTAACTAATTCTTTATTAGTATTTAAACCATGTATTAGTCATAATAGAGATAATAAGAGTTTGCTTTATTTGTTAAACAAACAGTGACATGTAATCTAAAATATTAGTAAGGCTTTTAGACGAAGAAGTTGAACCTGTGTGGATAAAGAGGGTGGTTTAAACCGAATACTCGAACGCATTGACCCGATACCCGAAACAAAATCACCATAGACCCGAACCGAATTTAAACCAAATTCAGTCAAACCCAAAATAACTCGAACCAAAATAACTCGAACTGAATGACTCAATTGCCACCTCTACTTAATTACAGGGATATTTGCTCAGATATTGTGTTGTCAATTTTTATTTTATGACGTGGGCTACTTTAAAAATATGATCAATTAATATTTTTTCAGTAAAAAAAAATCAGGTTGCTTTCGTTTGTGACTTTTGAAAGTCAACGGGAAATTACAAGGACAATTTTTTTAAAAGTAGTTACAAGGTAGTATTTGTTTATAGATATTTTAAACCTTTTGACAAAGCACATACAACATGTAGACATATCGATTTGAATCCGCGTCTCCTAAGATGAACACCATTCATTTTTCCATTAAAACACTTGTTGAATTCAAAATAGGCCAACTTCTAATTTTATTTTATAATCATCCATAAATCTTGAAATAGTAAAATAAAGTACCAACATCGCAAAATAAAAATGGATATCACAATATCTGGGCCAAATACCCATTAATAATAGGTTTAATAGCAAACAAATTTTTTTTCTAAAAATAATAATTTAATCATTTAATTATAATTTTATGTAAATTTTATTGAAATTGAAACATGACACGGTAAATTTATTTACTTTACATTCTAATTCTATTATAAGTTTAATAACAAACAAATTTCTAAAAATAACAATTTAATCACTCAATTATAATATAATAACATTTTATTTCGGTTTTATATTTAGATAACCTCACACATCTCCATATTATGTTGCAAGCTTGAATCATGTCTATATCATCTTCCACTCACTAAAACCACTTAACAGATTCTTTAATCTTTGAATTTAAGATTAAAATAAAATGCGACACAATGATGTATAGCCTAAAATTAATTTAATAATAATTTTAATCCTTAATTTTTTTAAAAAAAATATTAATTTAAACTAACAAAAAACATACCTGCTAAGTTTACGTCATAATTTTATTTCCTTTATCACTTTTTAACATGCATGTTCATTTTATTTAATAAATGTGTTTTATTCATTCCAACAGCGGTAAAATGCATGTTACCAAGATTAAAAAAAGCATGTACAAACAATAAAACATGGCCATACAAAATAAAAAAAGTATCCTTATACGGTTAGGATATAGGAGTAGAGTTTAGAAAATTTAAAATATAATATATTTTTTAAAAGTTTAGAATTTAAATGTAAACCCCAAGTTTTAAGGTAAAAAAAAAAGGATAAAAAAAGAAAAAGAGAAAAAAGTGTTGTTAAGGGGTTTTGAACCCTTAAACCTATACTTAGTGAACTTGAGCCTTCACCGTATGAGCTGAAGACCACTCTTGATTAAGTTATGCACCATCTTTGTTTTAAAATATATGTTAGTGTCATGACTGATACTAATTATAGATTGGACAACCCCACCTGGCTCATTTAATTCTTTTCGAATATGAAAAAAAAGAGAAAAAGAGAGAAGCCTTCCCCGACCCTTCACCTAACCCCATCGGCCACTCCTCCGATCGCCTCCACCGCCCCGTCGTGGCATGCACCGCCGTCACCTCCTTGTTCGTCTTCGTGCCCTGAATCGAACCCCAAGCACCACGCGCAGAACCGACGCTTCGTTTGCCGTGGAGATCGATTTAAAGATTCGACGAAACCTCCCTATCGCCTCTGATTTTTGAGTTTTCCGGCCGCCTCGACCGTCTTTTCGCCGTGCCGTCAGTGCCATCGTCATCTCTGAGCCATGGCGAGCAAAACCCAACTAGGCAATCGACCGATCAACGCCGATAAAGGCCTGTCGGAGTAACGCGAGTTCGACCGACTTTGGTTTATTTTGGGTAAGTTCCGCTCACATTTCGGTCTGTTTGGTAAAATTTTAAGTGTAATTTGATTCAGGGTTTAATGCTCGTTTGATTTTCGGCAGAACCGGCACGGAAATGGCATCTCCGGTGACTTTCTCGACGGTCGTCCGGTGAACTGAAACCTAGGGTAAGTGGACCGGTTTAAGTACGGTCTGAGAATTTGAATCGGTCGAATCTGGTCTAAACCGTTCTGAGCCCAGAGTCGAACCGAGCCTAAAACCCGACTCGTTGACTCGGCCCGTCTGCCCGATCCGAGTCAACTTGTCCGAGTCAGTTGAGTCAACTCGCCCGAGTCAGCCGAGTCAACTCATCCGAGTCAGCCCGAGTCCACTCAGTTGACCCTGCCCGTTGACTGCTGACGTCAGTGTTAACCTGCTGACATCATCGTTGACTCTAACCCATGTTGACAGTTGACCTGCTGACGTAGGCGTTGACTTTGACCGTTGACCAAAAAGTCAAATTTTTCGAAAACTCCTATTTTATGTTTTTTGACGTCCTGAGTCCGTTTTTGAAGTCCGTTTTGCAAAATTCTGATCCGAAAGCCTCTGAATCTGATCTTGAACCCAAAAATGCTTATGTGTTTCTTGTTCAGTTTAAAGGCAGTGTGATTAAGGATTAACTGTCGATTTTGTTTAATTGAAGGCATTTGTATATCTTCACATCCGCGTGGTTGTGGGATGTTGAATCTGAGTTCGAGGGTGTTCGAATATCGTATCTTGAATCGACTGATGTAGCTTGGAGTTAAGGTAATACACTACTACCCCTTGTATGCTTTATGTACATGTCGATATCCGGTTAACGCATGCATGCTTATGATGAAGTGTTTTTTAAACTCTGCTTAAGCCGAATTAGTTGCGAGAATAAGTATGAAAATTATTAAAACCAAAATATTCGAATAAGAATACTAATAGACCAGAAGTATCGAAGGTTAATAGTAATAAATAATACAGTTAAATCTGCAACTCGATCGATGGTGTCTAAGATTCAATGTCTATAATATGGAGTAAAGGATATTGGATATGAGATTTCAGAAATGCCCTTGAGGTATAAGAATGACTAAACTGCCCCTAATAAAGGAAGTGACCCGAAATCTGCATTTGAATTGATTGAAAAATCACCTACTTAAGATGTATGTTCTATTGGAAAAGACTTCGACATCATTATTCAAATGTGTGTGATACTAAAAGAAACTTGGATTTTCCCCCCGAGCTCTGTATAACACATGAAGGTGAATTTACTCAAATTATCGTTGTATTCTTGAGCTGATCCTTACGACAGTAATGGATGAATTAATTGGAATGATCGTAATGACCAAAAAGACTGTAGTGCCTTCGAGCACCGAAATTCTTAATTAATTAGAATGACAATTTTACCCCTAAGTTCTAAAATGAGTAAACCGTCTGTAAGGGCCGAAGAGATCAAAACGACTTAATCTTTACCAAGTACGTAAACGATGGAGGTGCTAAATAGTAAAATTTGACATAAGTGGTGGATTTATCCCAATTTTTCAAAATGACCAAAAAGCCATTTTAGTTAAATAGGCAGTTATGCATTTGATGAAATTCTGAGATTTCTAATAAGACTTTAAGGGCTAAAGTGCCCCTAAGTGTTAGGAAGCACACTCATGTATGTTAATCACTCTTGATATTAATATAAGTTTGGAAGTTTTCCGCACAAAATATAAGTTCGGCTACTCTGTGGCAAGTCCTTTGGTGAATTATGAAAGCAACCATTCAAATATATATTAAAATTGTAAATTGTCATTTTATATTACTGGGCTAAATTACAAAAATCACCCATGATAATTAAAAGACTAAAATGCCCTCGTTGGCCAAAGTAATTAAGATAGACCTGAATGTATCCGATATCGTGTAAGATCTTGACATAGAAATCTTCGAATGCCTGATTGGAAGCCTGATGAGCAAATAGAATTTCCTGAGCGGTTGTTTATGCTTTGTTGGTATAAATTACTAAAATGTCTATATGTGATAAAATGACCATAATGCCCTTGTAGGCTTAAATGACTAAGTAACTCATGATGCGTCTAAACTCTCAAAGATCTTGATATATCACCTCCTGAATGTCTGGGTTAAACCGTTAGTATAAACCCCTTTTAATAGGCCGGGTCACGTTTCAGTAATCCGTTCAAATTGTCAAAAGTTTAATGTGTCCCCTTCCGTAAATGCCAAGTATCTCCAAGAAATGATCTGTCCCACCTAGTGTGTTCCATGTGTGATATATTCTGTTGAATGGATTATATAATGATTTAATCATGAATAATATTATATTTGATGAACATTTCAATTGTTATTGAGATTGCATCACTATGTTGGAAAACGAGATGAAATGATGAACTGGATATATGATGACATTCTCTGCCTACTTGATGTATGTCTGCTCAATCTGTATACTTGTTTTGTGATTGCTTGATCTGTGATGGTAATGCCTGACTGTCTGATGAACTTGATAGTATGATCTGTTAGCTTAACCTATGATGGTACAATCTGTTTGCATGATGAATGATGAAAATGTCTACTCTGCTCAATGGTATGCCCATTTATCTGTTAAAAGCATGAACCTTTCGTTTCTGATACTCTGAATAGAATGTCTGTCACATGTATTATGTTACTCATGTCTGGAATCTGAACACCGATTACTATCTGGGTATATTGTTGGGTTATATTATGAAGTCTCTGTCGGTACAGCCCTGATCCAGCTGGTAAATCCTTATGGACTCAAGGTCTCCCATTGAGTAGGTACCGATGCTTTAGCACGGGTAAATCCTTAAGGACCTAAGGTAGCCCCTTAGGTGGCATCTATGCCCATCGGGCCTAGAGTAAGTCCTTATGGATGCAGTTTTGGGGGACTGCATATTGGTGTAAGGTTGGAGGGTAGTTACTAGTAAATCCTTGTATGTACTCGAGCATTTGCATTAAACTGTTATGTGTTATTATGATATGATTGGTATGCATTTATGTATGTTTGATATGCACCTATTGGAACACACTAGACATTAAACTCATTATTTTCCACCTTCGTAATATGTCAGCTTGTATAATTCTCGTTTGTTACTCGATGACCGAATAAAGAACAAATATCGTTATTCTTAAGTATAACGTTACCCTGAAATAACGAAAAGGAAAAGAGGACTGCTACTGCTTGGAACATCATGAAAATGTTATGCCTACCATATATATGCATGAGCTTATAGCATCTTTTGGTAGTTCTGTATTACTGAGCTTTTCCATGCTCACGTCGTTTTTACCATCGCAGGTTAAAAGAATATAGCATGGTTTAATGTTTGACATCAGTGTTCGGAGTTCCTTCGGCGTTACCTCTGGAGTACGGTACTGTATAGTTAGTGGGCATGTATGTCATGTATTGTTTTATGACAGTGTCTGTAAATACTTTCTGAAATTTTTGTTATGTGTTTAAATGATTTCCTGAAATTGTATTTTAAACATAAGTTGATTTTACAGTTTAATAAGTTTTTTGAGAAAGAAAATGTTTTTATGTGTATTTTTACTGTGGGTCGCTCTTGTGACCCTAATGTGACTTCCTAGGATCCGTTGTAACATATAGGCGGGTCTAGGGGGATACATTAAAGTTAAGATTTAAAATTTAATTTATTAATATTAAGTCATAGAATTGTGCTAAAAAAGAATAGAGGATTTTTATCCGTCCCTAAAACTCATCTCTTTTTTTCAGCTGACAAACTAACATAATTGAACTCTATACATATCTTTTAAATGGACAAACAAAGAACAAGGAGTTCCGAGATTCAAAAGCACACTTACAAAGAGTATAAGTGTCATCAATAGACATGTTCATTTTTTTTCTTTTTTGATTATTTTTTAGTCAAAATTAGAGGTTTAATTTATCTTTAAAACCAGTCAAATTTGATAATTCACATGTTTGACAAATAAAAGATTGTATTAACGGATTGAGATGAAGTCTATCAATTTAAAAAAAAAAACTTATCTTATGAGACTTTTGAGTTAGAAATTTGAATAAAATAATCGTAAATACACTTTTGTCTTTGATAATTATAAAAATATGCTCTAAATAACTTAAATTTAATTAACTAATAAAATTAAAAGGATAATTTCATAAATAAGAAATTAATATATACACATGAATTTAATAGTTAATAAAATTGTATTTAAAATATAATTTTATAATAAAAAATTATATATGCATCTAAATTTAATAATTATTAAAATTTTATTAAAAGATAATTTCACAAATAAGAAATTAGTATATAATTTTTTATGAAAAATAATGTGATTTCATTGATCATAAGAATCATACACCAAAGTGTTAATATGTGCCTCATTAAAAACATTTCTAACTTAGATAAAGGGAAATAGTACACATATTATCATCGAAATAACACAAAATACACATTGCTAGTGGTCTAAAACATCATTATGAAGCAGAAGGATCACGAGGCCGGAAGGGTATCCAGTATTGTGCTTCCATATAATCACTTCAACCAACTTTGCCAAAGCATTCACCCCTTTATTTTTTTTTGGGTAAAGTACACAGACGGTCACTAAACTATACCCGAAAAAACAAAATAGTAACCAAACTTTCAAAAATCACAAAATGACAATTAAACTTTATGTTTTATAACAAAACGGTAACTAGACGTTAAATTCCGTTAACTTTCTGTTAAAACTTTGGTATAATAACACATTTAGTCCTTCATATTTATACAGTCAATAAATTTAGTCCTAATTCGAAATAATTTACTAAATTTAGCCCTTAAAGCAAAATTTCAAAGTATGTTAACATGATAAATAATTACAATTAAATTTTATAGGAACTCGAAAACTCGACTCGAATCGAAAAAATTTCAAATAAAGTTTGAGTTGTAAAATATGACGTGTCAACTTGAATTTTTTTTACTCGACTCGATCGAACGCTCACCTCTATCTTAAGATATGATGTGTTAACTCGAATAACTCGAAATATTCGAATATTTTAAATTATTTTTTTTCTTTTAAATCGAATATTTTTAAAATAGAGCATTTAATGTTTCATATTTAAATCACATCGAATATTTAATAACTACTTTAAATATTCGATTTAATTTAAAAACATTCAATTTAAAAGAAAAAAATTGATTTAAAATATTCGAATAATTAATTAAATTTTTATAGGAACTCGAAAACTCGACTTGACTCGATTCGAATCGAAAAAATTTCAAATAAGGTTTGAGTTGTAAAATATGACGCATCAACTCGAATAACTCGAATTTTTTTGACTCAACTCGATCGAACACTCACTTCTATCTTAAGATATGACGCATCAACTCGAATAACTCGAAATATTCGAATATTTTAAATCATTTTTTCTTTTAAATTGAATATTTTTTAAAATAGAATATTTAATATTTTCATATTTAAATCACATCGAATATTTAATAACTTCTTTAAATATTCGATTTAAAAACAATAGATTTAAAATATTTGAATATTTAATAACTACATTAAATATTTTTCTTTTAAATATTCCAATATTTAATAACTACTTTAAATATTCGAAAATTTTAAATTAATTTTTTCTTTTAAATTGAATATTTTTAAATTAAATCAAATATTTAAAGTATTTATTAAATATTCAATGTGATTTAAAAGAAAAAATGATTTAAAATATTCTAATATTTGAGTTGACGCGTCATATCTTAAGATAGAGGTGAGCGTTCGATCGAGTTGAGTACAAAATTTTCAAGTTATTCGAGTTGAAGCATCATATTTTACAACTCAAACTTTATTTGAAATTTTTTTATTTGAATCGAATCAAGTCGAGTCGAGTTTTCGAGTTCCTATAAAAATTTAATTAAATATTCGAATATTTTAAATCAATTTTTTTTTTCAATTGAATATTTTTAAATTAAATCAAATATTTAAAGTAGTTATTAAATATTCGATGTGATTTAAATATGAAAATATTAAATATTATATTTTAAAAAATATTCGCTTAAAAGAAAAAATGATTTAAAATATAAGAATATTTCGAGTTATTCAAGTTGACACGTCATATCTTAAGATAGAGGTGGCGTTTGATCGAGTCGAGTCAAAAATTTTCGAGTTATTCGAATTGACGCGCCATATTTTACAACTCAAACTTTATTTGAATTTTTTCGATTCGAGCCAAGTCGAGTCGAGTTTTCGAGTTCCTATAAGAATTTAATTGTAATTATTTATCATGTTACCATACTTTGAAATTTTTCTTTAATGACCAATTTGAAAGAATGCTTAAATAAAAAAGGCTAAATTTAGTGAATTGTTTCACATTAGGACTAAATTAATTGACTTTATAAAGTTGAAGGACTAAATATGTTATTATACCAAAGCTTTAACCGAAACTTAACGGAATTTAATGTCTAGTTACCGTTTTGTTATAAAACATAAAGTTTAATTGCCATTTTGTGATTTTTGAAAGTTTGGTTACCATTTTGTTTTTTTGGGTATAGTTTAGTGACCGTCTGTGTACTTTACCCTATTTTTTTCTCTCAAAATATGTTGAATACGGACTGTTCATTGCGATTACGTAATTTCAAAAATTAATTAGCCAAATCGCACATCTCCAGGGATGAAGAACCGATCCTAAGAATCTCCACAACATCCAAGCTATCCATCTTAGAATAATTTGTCGGTAACCCACCTTCCATACTCATAACAAACCGAGATAAGCACCCCATAACTCAGCTTCCAAACTCAAACAAATTCCAATGAATTTATCAAGCCCCGATAACCAATGTGTTGAGTGGATCAATGGATTGATCACAGCCAAGAGGGGGTGAATTGGGTTTTTAAAATTTGTTGGAGAAAATAGGATGACTAAAATTGAAGAACAAGGAATTTTAGAGTGGTTCAAGTTCCAAATAAACTCTACATCCACTACCTTAACTACCACTAAGGATTTTCCAACAATCCACTAATTGCTCTTCCCCTTTTCAAGGCTTAGGAGGTAACCTTTACAATATCGGTCAAATTTTCTACCCAAAATTTGACCAAACCCTCACAAGGATACAAAGAAGAATTTAAGGCAAGAAGAATATCTCTCAATACAAATTTGCCCATTTTGATACAAGCACTCAACCCAAATTGGAATACAAGATTGGAGTTACACACAACACAATTTGGGATTTTACAATAATGAGAAATTAGGCACTTTGAGCTTGGATTTTTGTAAAGATGTTTCTCTTGGATGCAATAGTTGTTGTTAGTCTTCAATTTTCTTGATTTTATACCTTCTCCATTATTTCTAGCCGTTTGGGTGGTTAGGGTATAGATTATAGCTGTTGGGACCCTCTCTTTCCACCATAAATGCACTTTTACAGCCTACCGTATCGGTACACGGGGATCCGTATCGATACCTGTCTCAAAACAGAAAGAGACGTTGCACAATTACAAGAGAGGCGTATCAATACGCGTGTAAGAGTATCGGTACGGGATAAGAAAGTGTTTCGGTACGGATAGAAGTGTACCGATGCAATTTTTTCCACAAAGCTCACTAGAAGAATCTGTATCGATACGGGAAAGAGCGTATCGGTACGGGACAACCAACTCTTTAAAAGTTAGTTACCTAACAACTGACACCAACGGTTAAAAACATTAAAAGCTTCTTAGTTTAAAATTCCTTTTAATCAATATCGATACGAGGGACACTGTATCGGTACGCCATTCAAACTCAGTGTGATTTTATGGAGAGAGCGTATCGATACAGATGCAATATGTTTCGATACACTATTTCGATACGGTAAGGGGTGTATCGAAATGCATTTCTCTAGTGGCCAAGTTGGTAAAAAAGGTATCGATACGGCAAGGGGCGTATCGATACGCATAGACGATTTTCAATAGTTTGGCCTTGGAACACTTAGAAAATATTTTAGAGTTAGTTTTTCAAATTAGAGTAAAGCCTTGTTGATTTGAAATCTTTTGAGGGACTTAAAAATCTTTTTCAAGTTTTTCAATTTAATCCTTAAAACACTTTGTTATATTAAAATCAAACATAGGTTTTACAATCTCCCCCTTTTTGATATAACAAAACCAAAACTTGAAAATTTTGAGACTTTTGAAAAACTTTGGAAAACAACTCCCCTTAATGTTAGCTAGGTAAAACTTAAGTTAAAATTTTTAAGTGAGCTTGTTTCCTCTCCCCCTTTTTGTTAGATCAAAAATAAGAAACATAGATAGACATAGGAAAAAGGCATAAACAATAACCAAGCAACATATAATAGATCAACATTAAGTTCATAACAAAGGAAACATCAAAAATAAAATCCAACTAACAATAATCAAAGCATAGGTTTTAGAATGCAAACTTAATCCTAAGAACATAATTCAAAGTGCATAAATAGAAATCCTAAATGACATGAATGGAATGCAAAGATAATCTACTACTCTTCTCCATCTCCATCTTCATCATCTTCATCGTCCTCTTCGTTGGCATCATCATCATTCCTCCTAGACTGATGCCACTCATCATGAAAAGCGGTAAGAGAGATGTTCATCGAATTGTGGCCGCCTTCAAGAGAAGTGAGACGCATCTTCACATTTGTCATACGATTTTCAAGGCTTGTGAATTGTGTGTCTATGGCGGCAAACCCCGAATTTATGACTTGATCCATGGAAGCAATTCATGTGCGTAAGCCCGTGAATTGTTCATTGAGAAAGGTCATAAGAGCATCCATGGAAGGTGGAAGAGGAGCTTGAGGAGCTTGAGGATTGGCAATCTCTTCCGGATTCGCATCACTAGTATAACCCCCTGGTCACGGTCCGGACGCTTGACCGATCCGAGTGGGTTACACGGGGATAACCGAGATGAAACCTGTTAAGGCTCCACTTCGGTTACCGACCCAAGTAAAAACTTTTTCATTTAATATCTTATCTAGATGCATTAATTAAACCTAAGCATGAAACGACATCAGAAACAAGGCTCACGAGAAGCCTAATAGCAAACAGGGCCTAAGCCCAACCCTTGAAACCCTTTAGAGACGTCAAAAAGCCCATTTATAGGCATGTGTTTCGAAACAGTCATAGCCCGTTTCGAAACACGGGCTCCAGTTTGAAAAGTCAGACACCGGTACTAAAACGCATCCACCCCGTTTCGGAACAGGGTCCCAATTTGCATAGGCGTTCCGATACCCATTTCGGAACATAAATCATCACGAGGCATAAACAACAATTAGAGTTCAACCATCATAAACACATTCTTGAACCAATTACACAAAACCATTTAAAACACATTTAACCACTCACCTTCACTTCCAAGCTCAACAACCAAGCAACCAAGACCTTCAAGCTTCCAGATTCACTCCCGATGTCTCACCGATGTCAAACCTTGATTCTAACCAAATCCAAACACAAACAAAACACCAACAATCAATTACTAGTCGTTGGAACAACCCAGATTAACATTTCCAAGCAATTTAACGCCCAAATTCATGCTCAAAACATAATTCCCGAGCAGCCCTCAAAACCCACTGAAATCTTCCATTTCAATCGACCAAACGATCATCAAACCCACCCAAAATGACCCTCATATACCATACTATCATCGGCCCTTCCAACATAAAACAACCCCAAAAACTCCCTTAAAACCCTTCTAAAAATCCAAATACGAAAATCATGCTAAAACACTTTGAAATTCATATATGTTGGACCTCATGGTTCATAAACAACTCATATATCATTAACAATTCAAAACCTTAAGTTAAAAACAATAAAGGTAGCATTTTTAATTCAAAACTCCCAAAAACTCAAATTCCAAAACATGGACAATAATGAAAACTAGTGGTACTTTCAAAGAGAGGAAGATGAGAGCAAGTTGGAAATGTATTTACCTTTCAAAACCGACCAAAAATGAAGGTGCTAGGTAATTGAATAGTAACTTGGTAGAGAGAGCTCTTTGTGTCGTTGAAATGAAAATAGGGGAAGTGAGAAGGAAGAAGACAATGGTTTATTTTAATGAAAAGGGAAATATAAATTGAAAGTTGGTTTATTTACAGGATTGCCATTAATGAGATTGCAATCTTATTAACATTTAAAATCCATGGAATTTAGTTTCAAGTAAATTTTGGTCCAACATAAATGTTTGTTTTGGGAATATGAAGCCTTAAAATAATATATTATTATATTAATTATAAAACTGAGACTCATAATATTATTTTAATATTATTTTCTCTCGACCCCTAAACCCGGGTGTTACAACTAGAAAGCTCGGAGATGCGAAGCCAACTACCATTGAAGTAGTGAAAATTTCCCCTGGAAAGAGATCTCTCATCAATAGGATCGGTAATGGGTGTCAGGTAGTCGTGAGAGCAATCAATCTCCTTTTGAGTGAAGAAATAGCTCAATGCGGTGCCATATATGAATGAAGTGACAAGAGTTGTATGACGGTGTTGCACGAGAAAGACAATCTCCGCAAACATGATTCGAGCAAGATTAGGTTGTTGTCTCTGGCGAAAGCACCGAATCCAAAAGTCATCAACTTGGCAAATTGTTGAATACTTTCCTCCCGAAGGCTTAACCACCAAGTAATCATCAAGTGTAGGATTCGATCATGAGCATTGAGAACGGTCACGGAACCTCCCAAAACATGGCCAAGAGAATTCTCATCTCCGATACCCTCATCCTCTAGCTTAAAAACAGCACAAAGAGATGGAACATCTACGGTAATCTTTTTACCCATTAGATAAGAGTTAACAACAACAATTTCACCCGCGGGATTGGCAACACACTTAGCATTAGCATAGAATATCAAAACCAAATTACGAAAGAAAAAGCCCGGGATTTGTAGAAAATCCATAAACTTCCATTCTTGGAGCAAAGGTAAATAGAAAAATTTGAAGCGCTCCGAATTAAGAAAAGGAATGGAAATTACCCTCTTCGATCGGATTTTGTAATTTTGTAATTTTGATAGATAAGAGTTAAGTTTGGGCGAGTACCATCTCCGGGATTGGATGCTTCACCGACTTTTCTAGTACGCGCTCTTTTTTTAGGTGTCATTGTTTAGAGAAATTGATCAAAACAATGTGTATGTATTATTTTTCTCATTCAACCCATGGAAAATCAATAATCAAGGTTTAAAAAAATTTGAAAGACAAATCAAAAGCAAAAAGGTTTGATAGAGTTTATTTCTGAGAAAGCAAAACAAAACAAAAAGAATTTAAAACGAAAATCACAAAGAAAATAAAAAGAGAAAAAGAATTTTATACCTTGATATCGATATAGAGAGGAATGGATGAAGAACTTGCACCAAATTGATGGAGAGCTTTACAAACTTGGCTTGATGTTGAAAAACCCAAGAGATTTTTAGTTTTGTGGTGAAAATATGAGGGATGGAGAGGCTTTTTATAGAGAAAAAACGACTAGGGTTTTGAAATTTTAATTTTGGTAAAAGTGAAAAGTGAAACTCTTTTAATGCCATTAAGAAGTTGTATGTGCAATCGAGTATCGATACACCAAAGGGTGTATCGATACGGGGGTAAAATGGTAATTCCCTGGAACCGCGTGTCAAAGGTTTGTACCGAAACGGATGGTATCCGTATCGAAACGCTCACATATCGTATCAAAATGGGTTTAACCGTATCGATTCCCGCAAGAGAGAAAATGTAGTCTGGTAAACTAATGAAGTACGTGTATCGATACGCATAAGTCTGTATCGATACCCTATGCCCAGAAATGCATTTTTGGCTTTTAGAACAACCAAAGGCTCGACTTTAACACCTCTTAAATGAATGCAAGTGATGAATGAGCAGATCTAAGCATATTTTAACAGAAGCATACTCCCCCTAGCTACAAGCATGGTTTCTATAAAGATCAACAACACATAAACATGTATTTTCACAAAATCAAACAATTTCAACCTCAAAAGAGTCCTAAAGGGTCAAGATAGGCTAGTTAGACCTAGCTCTCTCCTAAGGGACCAAAAATGCTCTTTGTCTAGAGGTTTGGTAAAAATGTCCGCTAGTTGGTTCAAGGTGTCAACATACTCTATAACAACATCTTGCTTAAGGACATGATCTCTAATGAAATGATGCCTTATTTCTATATGTTTGGTTCTAGAGTGTTGGATGGGATTTTTGGTTAAGCATATAGCATTAGTGTTATCACACTTAAGAGGTATGGTTTCAACTTTAACTCCATAATCTAAGAGTTTTTGCTTCATCCAAAGGACTTGAGCACAACAACCTCTTAAGGATATGTACTCGGCTTCGGTGGTAGATAGAGCTATACTATTTTGTTTCTTAGAGAACCAAGATATGAGCATACTACCTAAGAATTGGCAAGTTCCCGAAGTACTTTTCCTATCAATTTTACATCCCCCATAATCCGCATCCGAATAAGCATGAAGGTTGAAGGTAGAGTCTCTAGGGTACCAAAGGCGTAGACAAGGAGTATCTCTAAGGTACCTAAAGATTCTTTAACGGCTATAAGGTGAGACTCTCTAGGACTAGCTTGAAACCTAGCCCACAAGCAACCACTAAACAATATGTCTAGTCTACTTACGGTAAGGTAAAACAAAGATCCAATCATAGAGCGATAAAGCTTAGAGTCAACACACTTACCTCCTTCATCTTTGTCAAGCTTTGTAGATGAGCTCATTGGTGTGGCTTGAGGCTTTGCATTCTCCAAGCCAAACTTCTTGAGCATATCTTTCACGTACTTTACTTGATTGATGAAGGTGCCATGCTTCCTTTGTTTGATTTGGAGTCCCAAAAAGAAAGAGATCTCCCCCATCATACTCATCTCGAATTCACCTTGCATTAACTTAGCAAACTCTTTGCAATGACACTCAATAGTAGATCCAAAAATGATATCATCAACATATATTTGCACTACTAAGATGTCATTTTTATATCTTTTTATGAAAAGTGTAGTGTCCACCTTACCTTTTTCAAAACCTTTTTCAATCAAAAAGTTTGAAAGCCTTTCATACCAAGCTCTAGGAGCTTTTTTTAAACCATAAAGTGTTTTGGTTAGCTTAAAAACATGATTTGGAAATTTTGAATCTTCAAAACCCGATGGTTGTTCCACATACACTTCCTCATTTATAAAATCATTTAAAAATGCACTTTTCACATCCATTTGAAAAATCTTGAAGTTATGATAACATGTATATGCAAGCAACATCCTAATAGCTTCCATTCTAGCTACGGTGCATAGGTTTCATCAAAATATATTCCCTCTTCTTGAGTGTAACCTTGAGAAACTAATCTAGCTTTGTTTCTCACAATGTTACCACACTCATCTAGTTTATTCCTAAATACCCATTTAGTTCTTATAGTAGATTGATTACTAGGCCTTTCAACTAATATCCATACATTACTTCTCTCAAATTGGTTTAACTCTTCTTGCATAGCCAAAATCCAAAAATCATCTTTTAATGATTCTTTAATGTTCTTAGGCTCAATGCATGAGATAAAAGCAACATGATTCATGAGTTTGAGATAAGATCTAGTAGTTACCCCCTTGGATGAATCACCCAAGATTTCACTACTTTTGACATAGTTGTACTCCCTTGGGTAGCTCACTTCCTTTTCTTCAAGAGCCAAGTCCTTCAAGGCTTCAAGAGGTGGATCTTGTGCATCTTCTTCTTTAGTTGGAATCCCATCCTCCTTTGAAGTTTGTCCTCCGTCAAAGGCATCAAGGATTTTGTGAAACCAAAATTGATTTTGATATAACATCTAAACTTATGGACCAATTTGCAAAACAATAAATTTTTAAGTACTCCTTAAAGTCTCACCATTGACAAGTATTTTAAACAAAATAATATCTCAAGACAAGTTCTTAAAATGATAAATTTTTCTAAGTCTTTTCCTATGTGTTTTCAAGCCAAACTACACAGAAACGCTCAGGCATATCTATACGGTTTTTAGCCACTTGAATATTAATGGACATAGCGTACCGATACGGTATTCCCTCGTATCGATACGATATTCATCTAGGCAATAATTTCAATGATACCGTACTGATACGCTTTGCAACCATATCGATACGATAAGCTTATCTTTGCAAAATCTTTGCATTTAATTTTTTGACCGTTGACTTGTTAGTTGGTTGGTATCCCAATTTTAAATGACCGTTATATCGTACTGATACGCTAAGTATGTGTATCGATACGATTTTTATGAAAACCAAACTTGGGATTCCAGTAGGCAAATCTCATATCGATAAGCCTTTCTGTATCGATACGCCCCTTAAAACTGTACCAGTACGCCTTCTAATCGTATCGATACGCGATGTTTTCAGTCACAACGGCTCTTTCCTCTTTGATACAGGTATCGATACGCCCCTACCCGTATCGATACGGTAGGCAGCAGAGCTGCATTTACTGCGGGAAAATGCTCTCAACGGCTCTATTGATGATCCCAACTACCCAAACGGCTAGAAATCAATACAAGGGTATAAAAACAAGTCTCAATTGAACAAGCAACAACTATTGAACCTACAAGCATCATCAAACACTCAAATCCAAACTTTGCACCCTTAGAGTCAAATTCTTGTACCAAACTCTTGTGTTCTCAATTGTTATCTTTTTATTATGAGTTTGGGGAGTGTAAGATTGTAATTGGGTAAACAATTATCCTTTGAGGGGAATTTGTAGAGTTTACCAAAAACTTCTCTTTGTAAAAGTGAGTGGCTTTAGCTTTGGGTAGAAAGCTTAATTAATTTGTAAGGTTACCTCCTCATCCAAGAAAAGAGAAAGAATTCAAGTAGTGAATTGGTTGAAAATCCTTAGTGGGAACTAAGGTAGTGGATGTAGAGTTCATTTGGAACTTGAACCACTCTAACTTCTTGTGTCACATTTTATTTTTCCCTTTTATCACCTACCAAAATTTTTATTGCCAATTCACCCTCCTCTTGGCCATTTGCAATTGTGTGGTCAACTCAACAATTGGTATCAGAGCTACACTCATCGGAAGGATTACAATCCTCTTGAGTCGATTCTAGGAGAGTTTGATCAACAACTAGTCAAGCAATGGCATCCATCTTCAATTCCAACCTCTACGAGTCTCAATCTACTACCAAGCCACCATTCTTCAATGGGGATAACTACTTATATTGGAAGAATAGGATGAGGCTCATCATCAAGTCTACCGACTATATGGTGTGGGATGTGGTTGAAGAAGGTCCATTCATACCCATGAAGAGAGATGGTGAAGGAAGACTTGTCCCAAAGGTCAAAGCCGAAATGACGGAAGATGATCGAAGAAGGATGCAAGTAAATGATAAAGCTCTTCATGTCATCTTTTGTGCTCTTGGTCCAGATATCTACTCCAAGGTGTCTTCGATCGAGAATGCCAAGGAAGTTTGAGACACCCTCGAGACAACATATGAGGAAACTAGCGATGTCAAGGAAACAAAATTCGGGCTACTCAATCTAACCTACGAAAATTTCAAAATGGATCCCGATGAGAGTGTTTCCAAGATGTTTGATCGATTCTCGATCATTGTCAACGGATTGAAGGGTTTCGGTGAGATCATCCCCGAAGACGAGCTAGTGAAGAAATTGTTGTACTCTCTTCCGGAATCATGGGATAGCAAGAGAACGGCTATTATTGAATCTCGAGATTTGAAGACTCTCAAGCTAGATGCTCTTGTTGGATCTCTACTCACCCATGTGATCATGAGGAAGGGAAGATAAAAAGAAAAGAAAATGGAGGAGAAGAAGGTTGAGAAGAAGGATGTTGAGAAGAAGAAGATTGGAATCGCCCTTAAAGCTTCATACCATGAAAGCGATTCTAGTGAAGATAAAGATGAGGAGATGGCCATGTTGGCCAAACGATTCACTCGTTTCATGAAGTCTAACCGTGGGATAAAGTTCATTAGGAAAGGAGATTTCAAGAGCAAGAGTAAAGAAGAGGAGAAGGACCAAATCATTTGCTATGAGTGCAAAAAATCTTGCCATATTTGTTCCGAATGTCCTCAATTGAAGAGGAATAGCTTTGGGAAGAAGAACAAGCTCAATGCTCAAGTAGCAACTTGAAGTGACGAGGAGTCATCCGAGGAAGAGGAGGAAGTGGCCAATCTTTGTCTCATGGCCATTGATGATGAACCAAAGGTAAACCTTAACTCATCTAATTTTGATTTCACCTTTGATGAACTTCAAGATGCTTACGATGAATTGCAAGAGGTTTATGATGAGTTAGTTGGAAAATATAAGGAGTCTATTTTGAGAAACAAGAAAAACATTTCTGATTTGAAAACTCAAAATGAATCTATTTCAAAAACTAACTCCGAATTGGAAAAGAAGGTTTTGTACTTAGTAAATCTTTCAAATGATCTTAAAAAGAAAAATCTTGAACTTGAAAAACTTCTTTCCGATTTTCAAGATTATCACACAAAGGAAGTGGATAATCTTAAAACGTCTATTGCTATTGGGAAAAACCATTTTGAAAAGGGAAATTCTTCTAAATCCCAATATGTAAAAAGAAAACCTTTTATTTCTAAACAAAGAAATTTTCATAAGCAATCTAAAGGTCAAAGAATTAGAAGTGTTTGGGTTCTTAAGGAACTCATTATTTCTAATAACATGAATTCTATTGCTTCTTGGATCCCTAAGGGAACCAAAGTTTTGAGGGCTAACACATATGGACCCAAAATGATTTGGGAACCAAAAATCAAAACCTAATCTCTTTGTTTGTAGGGGGAGCATTGCTACAAAGCCAAAGATTCAAGCCAAAACTCATGGTACCTTGATAATGGATGCTCAAGACATATGACCGGTGACAAGAGTAGATTCGTGGAACTAAAGCCAAAGATTGGTGGAGTGGTAACTTTCGGTGACAACTCCAAAGGCCACATTGAAGGAATAGGCTCCATTGGTAATCACTCTTCTATTTTCATTGAAAATGTTTTGTATGTCAACAGTCTTAAACACAACTTATTGAGCATTAGTCAACTATGTGATAAGGGTTTTAATGTTTTATTTGATAAAAGTGGTTGCAAAATTGTGAACATTAAAACAAATCAATTAATGCTCATAGGACATAGAATAGGCAACATTTACATGGTGCATTTAGATGACATCAATACATCTCATACATGCTTAGTTGCACATGATGAACATGACTCATGGCTTTGGCATAGAAAATTAGGACATGCTAGAATGAGTGTTTTAGAAAAATTGATTTCCCTCAATCTAGTTAGAGGTTTACCCAAACTTAAGTTCTCTAATGATAAAAATTGTGATGCATGTTCTAAGGGTAAACAACATAGAACTTCATTTAAATCCATTAATGATGTCTCTACTAGTAGATGTTTATAATTGATTCATATGGATCTTTTTGGGCCTATTAGAACAATGAGCCTGGGTGGAAAATCATATGCTTTTGTACTTGTAGATGACTATTCTAGGTTTACTTGGGTTCAATTCTTAAGTACAAAAGATGAGGCTTTAAAAAAATTCATCACATTTTCTAAAATAACTCAAAATGATCTTGAACTTAAAATTTCTCACATTAGAAGTGATCATGGAACCGAATTTCAAAATTTAGGTTTTGAAGAGTTTTTAAATGAAAATGGGATTAGCCATATTTTTTCCGCACCTCGCACTCCTCAACAAAATGGGGTAGTTGAGAGGAAAAATCGAACTTTAGAAGAAATGGCTAGAATCATGCTTTGTGAAAATAATTTACCTAAATATTTTTGGGCGGAAACCTCAAATACCGCTTGCTATATTATAAATCGAGTAATGATTAGGCCAATTTTGAAGAAAACACCTTATGAGATTTTAAAATCTAAGAAGTCTAACATTAGCTATTTTCATCCTTTTGGTTGCAAGTGTTTTGTCTTGAATAATGGTAAAGAAAACTTAGGTAAATTTGATGCTAAAAGTGATGAAGCTATTTTCTTTGGGTACTTTTTAAACTCTAAAGCCTATTGTGTATTTAATAAAAGAACTTTAGTATTTGAAGAGTCTATACATGTTGTTTTCGATGATAACCTCCTTCCGAGGAAGGAATCTTGTAATGATGATGATGTAGGAATTCTTGATGCCATTGATGGAGGACAAACGTCAAAGGTAGATGAGATTCCATCTAAGGATGAAAATGCACAAGATCCATCTCTTGAAGCCTTGAAGGACTTGGCTCTTGAGGAAAAGGAGGTATCTTACCCAAGGGAGTTCAACTATGTCAAAGGTGGTGAAATCTTGGGTGATCATCCAAGGGGGTAACTACTAGATCATCTCTCAAATTAATGAATCATGTTGCATTTATTTCATGCATTGAGCCTAAAAATATCAAAGAAGAATTAAAAGATGATTTTTGGATTTTGGCCATGCAAGAGGAATTAAATCAATTTGAGAGAAGTAAAGTTTGTACATTAGTTGAAAGGCCTAGTAATCAATCTACTATAGGTACTAAATGGGTCTTTAGGAATAAACTGGATGAAAATGGTAAAATAGTGAGAAACAAGGCTAGGCTTGTTGCTCAAGGCTATACCCAAGAAGAGGGAATTGATTTTGATGAAACATATGCACTCGTAGCTAGGATGGAAGCCATTAGGATGCTTTTGGCATTTGCATGTTATAATGATTTCAAGCTTTTTCAAATGGATGTGAAGAGTTCTTTTCTAAACGGTTTTATAAATGAAGAAGTGTATGTTGAACAACCACCGGATTTTGAAGATTCAAAATTTCCAAATCATGTGTTTAAACTAACTAAAGCTCTTTATGTTTTAAAACAAGCTCCTAGAGCTTAGTATGAAAGACTTTCAAATTTTTTAATTGAAAAGGGTTTTGGAAAAGGTAAGGTGGACACTACACTCTTCATAAAAAGATATAATAATGACATCTTAGTAGTACAAATTTATGTTGATGATATCATTTTTGGTTCTACTAATGAATGTTATTGCAAAGAATTTTCTAAGCTAATGCAAGGTGAGTTCGAGATGAGCATGATGGGGGAGTTCTCATTCTTTTTGGGACTCCAAATCAAACAAAGGAAAGATGGCACCTTCATAAATCAAGCTAAGTACGTGAATGATATGCTCAAAAAGTTCGGCTTGGAGAATGTAAAGCCTCAAGCCACACCTATGAGCTCTTCCATAAAGCTTGACAAAGATGAAGGAGGTAAGTGTGTTGATTCTAAGCTTTATAGATCCATGATAGGTTCTTTGCTTTACCTTACCGCAAGTAGACCGGATGTTATGTTTAGTGTTTGCTTGTGTGCTAGGTTTCAAGCTAGTCCTAGAGAATCACACTTAGTTGCCATTAAGAGAATTTTTAGATACCTTAGAGATACACCTAACTTAGGCCTTTGGTATCCTAAAGATTCCTCCTTTAGCCTTCATGTTTATTCGGATGCGAATTATGGGGGTTGTAAGATATATAGGAAAAGTACTTCCGGGACATGCCAATTCTTAGGTAGTATGCTCGTATCTTGGTTCTCTAAGAAACAAAATAGCGTAGCCTTATCTACCACCGAAGCGGAGTACATATCCTTAGGGAGTTGTTGTGCTCAAGTCCTTTTGATGAAACAACAACTCTTAGATTATGGTTTTGAAGTAGAAACCATACCACTTATGAGTGACAACACTAGTGTCATTTGTCTCACTAAGAATCACATCCAACACTCTAGAACTAAACACATAGAAATTAGACATCATTTTATTAGAGATCGTGTGTTGAAAAATGATGTTGTTTTAGAGTATGTTGATACCTTGAACCAATTAGCGAATATATTCACAAAACCTTTGGATAAAGAACGTTTTTGGACCCTTAGGAGAGAGTTAGGTTTAACTAGCTTCTCTTGACCCTTTTTAGGTCTCAAAATGTCAAAAATTTGCTTGAAATTGGTTGTTATTCATGCTTATGTTAATTTGCCTCTTATTTCTTCTATGCATGTTGCTAGGGGGAGTATACACTAAGTTTAGCCATTAAAACTTGTTCATATGTCATTCACATGCATTTAGAGACGTTTGAAGTTGGATTTTTGGACTTAAATCTGCCAAAAAATGCCTTATCTGGTAATAGTGTATCGATACGGCTGAAGCGTATCGATACGGGTTCATCAAAGGGATATCTTACACAATAATCGCGTATCGATACGACCCCGTGTATCGATATGGATAAGTCAAGGGAAGTAATACAGGTCAAAACGTAACGATACGGTCCCGCGTATCGATACGGTAATAACGCCAAATAAAAAATTAGGTCAAAAGCGTATTGATACGCTATACAAGTGTACCGATACGGTCTCGACGGAGAGGCTATTTAGGGTTGCTTTTGCAAAATACTTCAAAAATTAAAAACCCCACTTTTCTCTTAAAACCCTAGCTGCACACCTCTATAAAAAAAACCCCTCAATCCTTCAATTTTTTCCATCAAACTTCAAAATTTGTTGAGGGTTTTTGATCTACACATCAAAGCTAAGCTTTGTCAACAATCTAGTGCACTCACATCAACACATTCATCCAATCTAACAATTCAAGGTATAAAACTTTTTTCTTTTATTTTCTTTTATTTTTGTTTGATTTTTATAATTGTTTCAACTTAGTTTTTGTACAAAACATACATTTATAACATGGGTTTCAACCTTTTCATCAAAAAAATTCAAAAATCAATTTTTTTTCATTCAAATATATTTTCTAATCGTATTTTTTTAATCTTTTTTTTCTTTTTTTAACTCTTTCTAAAAATATGTATATATCTTTTTCAAATAAAATTGTCTTTTACAATTACCTTGAATTATTAGAATTTATAGGTTTGAATAAGATGTTAATTGCACATATATTCGAATCGTTTTGATGTGTTTTCAGGGTTATGGCACCGAAAAAGAGAGCTAAACGTTAGCTTGCCACTTCCGATCCTAGTGAGGATGAAGAGGGTAACCCTAAACCTAATCTCCCTTATATTATCCAATGTAGTTTTCCCGACCCATCTGATATGTCTCGTTATAAACTATTTCAAGGTTTCACCCTTAGGGAAGAACGCATTGTGTCTATACCGTTTTTAAACTCTGCCTGTTTCAAATTTCAATACCTCTCTTTAATTAGGCAATGGAAATTTCTAACCTTTTTAAGCATTCCTCTTATTCTATATAGGAATTTGGTCATCATATTCTTTTCAAATGATATATGTGTTCATGATGAACCTAGAGAACATGTCATTGCTATCGAGTCATTTGTTATGGGCAAAACCATTAAAATTGATCAAGAGGTTCTTTGCAAAGTTTTTGGTTTTGAAAACGTAGGAATTGATGATGAGAAGTCCTTAGGTACGGGTCCTTTAGACTCAGTCAAAGTCTTAAATGCTCATGACCGTATTCTTCATCTTCTTATTACTTGGTTTTTACATCCATCGGGAGGGAAGTTTTCTACTATACGTCAAGTAGATGATTTTTGGCTTAGGTGCTTTAGGGAGGGTCACCGTCCAAATCTTTGTCAAATTATGTTTGCCGACCTTGTCTATCTAGTCTAACACCGTCACACCGAACAAGTCAAATCTTTTTACTATTCTACGGCGTTGAGTCACCTCCTCCACTCCCTTGAAATTGATTGTTCCTATAATTATCCCGAACCCCTTGGCCAACCCATAGATGAGCGTTCTCTATCTCGTGCCCACTTCTCTTATGTTGACAATGAATGGGTTCGTGTCCTTCATGCTCCTCAACAAGATGCTCTGGTTGATGCTCCTCATTCTTTTTCAAGCTCTCAACGAGCTCCGATTGAGTCCTCTTCCATGGGCACCCTCATGACATTCCTCAATGAGAAATTCACTAACATGGAAGCCGGATTTACCGCCATTGACACTCGATTCACCTCCTTGGAAGATCGCGTCAAAGGTATGGAGAATCAAATGAAAGCCATAGCTCTTCAACAAAACTCCATGGATATCTCTCTCACCGCCTTCCATGGTGCTTGGCTCAACCAAAATAGGAGGAATCAACCCACTCGAGATGATGTAGATGAAGAGGACGAGGAAGATGATGATGATGAGGCGGAATCAACCAAAATAGGATATCTCTCTCACCTCCTCCACTCCCTTGAAATTGATTGTTCCTATAATTATCCCGAACCCCTTGGCCAACCCATAGATGAGCGTTCTCTATCTCGTGCCCACTTCTCTTATGTTGACAATGAATGGGTTCGTGTCCTTCATGCTCCTCAACAAGATGCTCTGGTTGATGCTCCTCATTCTTTTTCAAGCTCTCAACGAGCTCCGATTGAGTCCTCTTCTATGGGCACCCTCATGACATTCCTCAATGAGAAATTCACTAACATGGAAGCCGGATTTACCGCCATTGACACTCGATTCACCTCCTTGGAAGATCGCTTCAAAGGTATGGAGAATCAAATGAAAGCCTCTTCAACAAAACTCCATGGATATCTCTCTCACCGCCTTCCATGGTGCTTGGCTCAACCGCCATAATTGCTGCTATTATCCTTGTGTTTATGTTTGATCTAACAAAAAGGGGAGAAGGATTATAGAGTCAATTTCTTATTTTGAAAATCCATCTTAAATTAAGGGGGAGAAAGTTTTTCAAAAGTTTCAAAAACTTAAAAATTTATATGTGGTTTTGTTATATCAAAAAGGGGGAGATTGTGAAACCAAAATTGATTTTGATATAACATCTAAACTTTTGGACCAATTTACAAAACAATAAATTTTTAAGTACTCCTTAAAGTCTCACCATTGACAAGTATTTTAAACAAAATAATATCTCAAGACAAATTCTTAAAATTATAAATTTTTCTAAGTCTTTTCCTATGTGTTTTCAAGCCAAACTACACAAAAACGCCCAGGAGTATCGATACCCTTAGGCGTATTGATACGGTTTTTAGCCACTGGAATTTTAATGGACATAGCGTACCGATACGATATTACCCAGTATCGATACGATATTCATCTGGGTAACAATTTCAATGATACTGTACCGATACGCTTTGCAACCATATCGATACGATAAGCTTATCTTTCCAAAATCTTTGCATTTAATTTTTCGACCGTTGACTTGTTAGTTGGTTGGTATCCCAATTTTAAATGACCGTTATACCGTACCGATACGCTAAATATGCGTATCGATACGATTATTATGAAAACCAAACTTTGGATTCCAGTGAGCAAATCCCGTATCGATACGCCTTTTCGTACCGTACCGGTACGCCTTCTAAGCGTATCGATACGCGATATTTTCAGTCACAGCGGCTCTTTCCTCTTTGATACAGGTATCGATACGCCCCCTACTCGTACCGATACGGTAGGCAGCGGAGTTGCATTTATTGCGGGAAAAATGCTCTCAACGGCTCTATTGATGATCCCAACTACCCAAATGGCTAGAATTCAATACAAGGGTATAAAAACAAGTCTCAATTGAACAAGCAACAACTATTGAACCTACAAGCATCATCAAAGCACTCAAATCCAAACTTTGCACCCTTAGAGTCAAATTCTTGTACCAAACTCTTGTGTTCTCAATTGTTATCTTTTTATTGTGACTTTGGGGAGTGTAAGATTGTAATTGGGTAAACAATTATCCTTTGAGAGGAATTTGTAGAGTTTACCAAAAATTTCTCTTTGTAAAAGTGAGTGGATTAAGCTTTGGGTAGAAAGCTTAATCAATTTGTAAGGTTACCTCCTCATCCAAGAAAAAAGGAAGAATTCAAGTAGTGAATTGGTTGAAAATCCTTAGTGGGAACTAAGGTAGTGGATGTATAGTTCATTTGGAGAACTTGTACCACTCTAACTTCTTGTGTCACATTTTATTTTTCCCTTTTATCACCTACCAAAATTTTTATTGTCAATTCACCCCCTCTTGGCCATTTGCAATTGTGTGATCAACTCAACAAATTCCTACATCATCATCATCACAATATTTCTTCCTCGGAAGGAGGTTATCATCGAAAACAACATGTATAGATTCCTCTATAACTAAAGTTCATTTGTTAAACACACGATAAGCTTTAGAGTTTAAGGAGTAACCTAGAAAAATAGCTTCATCACTTTTTACATCAAATCTACCTAAATTTTCTTTTCCATTATTTAAAACAAAACATTTGCAACCAAAAGAATGAAAATAGCTAATGTTAGGCTTTTTGAATTTTAAAATCTCATAAGGAGTTTTCTTTAAAATAGGCCTAATCATTACTCGGTTAATAATATAGCAAGCAGTGTTAGTGGCTTCCGCCCAAAAATATTTAGGTAAATTGTTTTCACAAAGCATGGTTCTAGCCATTTCTTGTAAAGTCCTAATTTGCCTCTCAACTACCCCATTTTGTTGAGGAGTTCGGGGAGCCGAAAAATTGTGGCTAATACCATTTTCATTTAAAAACTCTTCAAAACCTAGATTTTGAAATTCGGTTCCATGATCACTTCTAATGTGAGAAATCTTATGTTCAAGATCATTTTGAGTTAATTTTGAAAACGTGATGAATTTTTCTAAAGCCTCATCTTTTGTACCTAAGAATAGAACCCAAGTAAATCTAGAATAGTCATCAACAAGAACAAAAGCATACGATTTACCACCCAAGCTCATAGTTCTAATAGGCCCAAAAAGATCCATATGAATCAATTGTGAACATCTACTAGTAGAGACATCATTAATGGATTTAAAGGATGATCTATGTGTTTACCCTTAGAGCATGCATCACATATTTTATCATTTGAGAACTTAATCTTGGGTAAACCTCTAACTAGATTTAGGGAAACTAATTTTTCTAAAATACTAATGCTAGCATGCCCTAGTTTCCTATGCCACAACCATGCATCATTTTCATTTTGAGCAACAAAACATGCATGAGATGAATGAATGTCATCTAGATGCACCATATATATGTTACCTATGCGATGACCAATGAGCGTTATTTTATTTGATTTAATGTCAACAATTTTACATTCATTTTTATCAAATGAGACATTAAACCCTTTTATCACACAATTGACTAATGCTCAATAAATTGTGTTTTAGATCATCGACATAAAATACATTTTCAATGAGTATAGTAGAGTGATTACCTATGAAGCCAATACCTTTAATGTGGCATTTAGAGTTGTCACCAAATGTCACTACTTCTCCACTTTTTGGCTTTAAATCCATGAATCAACTCTTGTCTCCGGTCATGTGCCTCGAGCATCCACTATCAAGGAACCATGAGTTTTGGCTTTGTGCTTTGGCCTTGTAGCAATGCGCCCCCTATAAACAAAGAGATTAAGCTTTGGTTTTTGGTACCCAAATCATTTTGGGTCCACGAGTGTTAGCTCCCAAAAGCTTGGTTCCCTTAGGAATCCAAGGTGGCATGGCATCAACATTATTAGATTTGACAAGTTCCTTAGGAACCCATACACTTCTAATTCTTTTAGTCTTATTATTCCTATAGGAGCCACTTTGTTTGTGGTTATATTTCTTTCTTTTAGGTTGGTTTGTTTTAGATGATTCACCTATTTCATTTTTCACATTACCAACACTCATGAAAACCTCTTTGAGCTCATTAAGCTCATCTAACACATTTTGGTGTTCAATGTTACATTGAGAAATAAGATTATTTAAATCTACATTTTCATTTTGAAAGAGTTCAAGTTCATCTTGTAGACCTAAGATCTTTTTCTCAAATTTCAAGTTAGCTTGAGAAAGTAAGTCATTTTTAGCATTTAATTCCGAAATGATTTTTTTATTTCTTAAAACGAACTCTTTATAATTCTCAACTAACTCATCATACACCTCTTGTAACTCATCATAAGCTTCATGCAATTCATCAAGTGTAAAATCAAAAGTAGATGAGCTAGAGGTTACCATAGAAGAATCCTTCTCAAGAGCCATGAGGCAAAGGTTGGCAACTTCTTGTTCCTCATCCTCGGATGACTCCTCATCACTCCAAGTAGCAAGCTTAGCTTTGAGCTTCTTCTTCTTCTCAAAGCCCTTCTTCTTGAGTTGAGGACACTCGGAACGAATATGACCCAGTTTCTTGCATTCATAGCATATGATCGGATCCTTTTCTTCTTCTTTGTTTTTGGTCTTGAAATCCATTTTTCTTTAAATTTTTCTACCTCGGTTGGACCTCATAAACCGTGAGAATCTTTTGGCTATCATAGCCAATTCTTCAAGATCTTCCTCCTCACTAGAAGTGCTCTCCTCATGTAAAGAAGCTTTGAGAGCCACTCCTAGCTTCTCCTTCTTGTCTACCTCAAGCTTTTCCACTCTTCTTTCTTTTTTCTTCCTTTCATCTTCCCTTCCTTGCTTCATGATCTCATGAGCTAGGAGAGAACCAACTAGCTCATCAAGCTTTAGCGTCTTCAAATTCTTTGCCTAGATGATGTTGGTTCTTTTCCCATCCCAAGACTCGGGAAGTTAGTAGAGTAGCTTTCAGACTAGTTTGTCTTCCGGGATGATCTCTCCAAAACCCTTTAGCCCATTGACGATTGTTGAGAAGCGATCGAACATTTTGAAACGGTTTCATTGAGCTCTATTTTGAAATTCTCATAGCTAAGATTGAGAATTCCAATCTTAGTTTCCTTCACATCGCTTGTTCCTTCATATGTAGTCTCAAGTGTATCCCACACTTCCTTAGCACTTTCGATGGAAGAAACTTTGGAGTAGATATCGGGACCAAAAGAGCAAAATAGCATGTGAAGAGCCTTGTCGTTGATTTGAATATTCTTTCTCTCATCTTCACTCATTTCATGTTTCCTTTTTGGCACAAATCTTCCTTCGTTGTCTCTCTTCATCGAAATGGTGGGACCATCTTCTATAGCATCCCAAACAAGATAGTCACTAGATTTAATGAAGAGACACATTCGGCTCTTCCAAAAAGGATAGTTGTCACCATTAAAGAAAGGTGGTTTGGTAGTCGATTGAGAGTCGTACATGCTAGGCCCGGAGGTAGATGCCATGGCTTTCTTTGTAGTTGATCACACTCTTCATGTTGTTAATCTTTCAAAGAGGTAGACTCTAATATCAATTGTTGAGTGGAGCAATGGATTGATCAAAGCCAAGAGGGGGTGAATTGGGTTTTTAAAATTTGTTGGAGAAAGCGGAATGACTAAAATTGAAGAATAAGGCAATTTAGAGTGGTTCAAGTTCCATATGAGCTCTACACCCACTACCTTAGCTACCATTAAGGATTTTCTAACAATCCACTAATTGTTCTTCCCCTTTTCAAGGCTTAGGAGGTAACCTTTACAATACCGATCAAATTTTCTACCCAAAATTTGACCAAACCCTCACAAGGATACAAAAAAGAATTTAAGGCAAGAAGAATATCTCTCAATACAAATTTGCCCCTTTTGATACAAGCACTCAACCCAAATTGGAATACAAGATTGGAGTTACACACAACACAATTTGGGATTTTACAAGAATGAGAAATTAGGCACTTTGAGCTTGGATTTTTGTAAAGATGTTTCTCTTGGATGCAATAGTTGTTGCTAGTCTTCAATTTGCTTGATTTTATATCTTCTCCATTAATTCTAGCCGTTTGAGTGGTTAGGGTATAGACTATAGCAGTTAGGACCCTCTCTTTCCACCATAAATGCACTTTGTAGCCTATCGTATCGGTACGCGGGGATCCGTATCGATACCTGTCTCAAAACAAAAAGAGTCGTTGCACAATTACAAGAGAGGCGTATCGATACACGTGTAAGCGTATCGGTACGGGATAGGGAAGTGTTTCGGTACGGATAGAAGCGTACCGATGCAATTTTTCCACAAAGCTCACTGGAAGAATTCGTATCGATACGAGAAAGAGCGTATCGGTACGGGACAACCAACTCTTTAAAAGTCTGTTACCTAACAACTGACACCAACGGTCAAAAGCATTAAAGGCTTCTGAATTTAAAATTCCTTTTAATTCGTATCGATACGGGGGACACTGTATCGGTACACCATTCAAACTCAGTGTGATTTTATAGAGAGAGCGTATCGATACAGATGCAATCTGTTTCGATACACTGTTTCGATACGGTAAGGGGCGTATCGAAACACATTTCTCTAGTGGCCAAGTTGGTAAAAAAAGGTATCGACACGGCAAGGGGCGTATCGATACACATAGACGATTTTCAATAGTTTGGCCTTGGAACACTTAGAAAATATTTTAGAGTTTGAGTTTTTCAAATTAGAGTAAAACCTTGTTGCTTTGAAATCTTTTGAGGGACTAATCTTTTTCAAGTTTTCCAATTTAATCCTTAAAACACTTTGTTATATCAAAATCAAACATAGGTTTTACACAATGCTCATTCCTATTATTTATACATGCTTAGTAATGATATTAAAAAATATTTTTTACAATATAACTAATATTAATAAATAAAAAATATTAATAACTAATAAATTATTCAAATATATATTGAATATATTCATGTCTTCCTATGTCATTTTACTTGTTCAAATAATCAAACAACTATCAACTATCGTTTAAAATTAGTTAATATAATCCACTATCAGGTAATTGCCAAACAGAGAGTAAATGTCTAAAAACACACAAAAAAAAAAGTTTTAGAACTAAAATGATTTTTTCTAAAAGTTGGAGAGCTAGAAAGGTCAATAGTTCCAAAAATCCCCCGTTCAAAGTTCCACTTTTTATCATCTTCGAGAAAACCATTAAGATCATCGATCAAAAAAAAAAAGAGAAAACCATTAAGATCCCTTTACTTTTCCCACCTATCCTCCTTTGCTTTCACCATACCTAATCTAATCTGGACATCTTCAATTTCCCATGTTCTTTCTAGGGTTATGAATTTTCCCCCTTTTCTGGGTCCCCTCAAATTCTTCCGAAAGTTCCGAATTTCGTTGTCTGGGTACCCTTAGATTTCCCTTCTAAAATCTGGGCTCCTTTTGTTTTCGTAAAAGATTTTCATTTTTCAATGTCACAAGGCTTTTCAATCGAGCTTTACTTCGATCCAGCACTTGAAAACCAAGTCTTGAAAGCTTGGAATGTCTTGGCTCGTCGTCAAATCAGCACTCAGTTAATCGAAATGGAGTCAAGGCCTCACATTACTCTCTTTTCAACCCCTTTTCTCGACCCCGCAAAGCTTGAATCCGTTGTAAAGTCCTTCGCTTCAAAGCAAGAACCTTTGTCTCTATCTTTTTCTTCAATCGGAGCTTTCCCAAACGAAAACAATCTTCTTTTTCTTGCACCAGCTCCAACAATGGCCCTCCTACAGTTCCAGGCTCAGCTATCTGAGGCAATTAAAAAGGAAGGGGTTGGAATTGGAGAAGATTTTAAAGTTGATTCTTGGATTCCCTATTGTCCCGTAGCTCAACAGGTGCCGAAAACAAGAATTTCCGAGGCTTTTTGCGTGCTGAGAGAGTTGAAATTGCCTGTTTCTGGATATGCAATGGAGGTTGGATTAGTGGAGTTTTCACCTGTTCGTGAACATTTCTCATTTGGACTTGGGAATACCATGGAGACATAGAGATTTGGAGGGTCCATTATTACAGTGTTAGTCTTTGATTTTTGTTGCAAATCTGAATTTGCTTAATGTAGATTTTTATAATTAGTAATGGATGTTGGATTCTTAGCTGCAAGGTTTACTTTGTTTATCATATCTTTGTCTTGCCTGCATTTTATTGTATAGATAACTTGAATGATGGAAATTGTAGAATCCTATTAAAGTAAATGAGCTTTTATTTGTTACTGTTGCATCTAATGTCTTGTGTGTTTGTCTTGGTTCTAACATTGATGAGGATATGTTCTAGCATGACATGAATGACCAGAGAAATATTGGATGAGGAGAGAATATATTGGCTTGGTTGGAATCTTTTATCGATCTGCTATCTTGGTTTGCATGTTTAAAAACATGTTATTGGCCTTTGTATACGTATCTACACGCGTGCGCACACACACGAGTACTCTATATTATATATAGAGTTCACCATTTTTTATACATTGACATTTTGGCTTGCCCTCACCAAGACAACTGATAAGGAACCAAGTCCTGCTGGTTGTTAACAATATGGTTATCAACCGGTGAGCCACTGGTACCATTAAGGCAATAATGGCATTAACAAGCCAAAAGATTTATTATTGAGTACATGGACATACTCTCATCTTGGAATCAAAGTAAATTGATCCGTTGAGCTGTGTTATCCGTACTCTTAATTTTTTCTAAAGTATCCGTAAGTGATGTGTGTTTGACACGTTCAATGATTGAACTAATCCTTGTATATGTACTAATCCTGAGTCCGGCGAATGTAGCCATTGAGCTCCAACCCTTAAATCTCCATAGAATTAAGTTCTGTTTGCTTACTGGTAACCGTGAAATATAATAGAGCAATCTATTAATCTCTTGCAAGTTATGCTTGTTCAGACAACAAGAAGCTAACATTTGGACATAATTCCTCAGTCCCTTGTAATCAAAGTTCCATGAACTCGGGCTTGATGTCCTTGTCATTTTCAACGATAAAAGATCATTAATGGAAACTACACATTCAATAGAAGGAATAAATGAGATCAAAATACCTATAGATTGAGACTAACAATGACCGAAGAAGTACTAAAATTTATAGACTGGCTTGAATTGTATTAAGACATTCTTCACTCTGCAGAGCTTCTTCGTAAGATGTTATCTAGATGGAGTAATGGTCGTTGCTGTTGACAAAAACTTCGGGTTTTTCTTCAGAATCTTGATGATCAACACTTCAACTTATGTATGATGGTCTGATATTGTGTTTTTTTTTTTGGCTCCATTGTTTCTGTTTCAGCTACATCTTCTAGACATCCGGTGGTAACGAGCTGAACAAGTAATATGGAAGGTATTTGTTGACAATCCTGTGGAGAAGGAAAGATGTCAAAGGGTACCTGGTATTTTTCTTTGAGACATTCTTCCATGCTAAACCAGTAAGTTTGGGAAGAAAGCTGGTGAGAAAGGAATTTTGAGAGTTTCCAACAATATTTCAATTAACTTATCTTGTGAACAGCCTTAACTGAAACTATTTATACTTGTTTATGGTTTGTGATGGAAGTTCTAAATCTCGACAAGAAAGAACCTAGGTTCCATTGTTATTGGTTAGATAACCAAGAAAGGCTTCCTGCAATGTATTTCAGACATTATTTGCCTGAAATAGTACAAAGAAAACAATTCTTTTACCTTTGTATCAAGAGAAAATTTAAGGCTATACCTCCTCTATCTCATTCTATTGATAGCCAAGTAGCCAAGAAGCAAAAGATTCCGACAAAATTTGTCGGACCCTGACATGAAGTTACATATGTTTTGGCTTTTCTGCCATTTTCTCTAAACTACCAGAGATGCAAAAACTACAGGAGGATACTTGGAAACCATTGTCTTGGTAAAGCTTATCCGTGCAGGTTAAGACTTGGGAGTGATAATTATCGATACTGATATTTGTTGATAAATACGATGCGATCAAAAACACATTTGTAATTGCAATTTAAAGTCTTGACTGGGTTGTACAAGCTTTAACATGCACACTAGAAGGGTACAAGATGTTCCTGAGGGATTCTTAATAGCATCTCCCATGGAATATCTGGAATGACTGGTGGTTTATTATGTTTTTCTATGTATTTGTAAAATCCTTAAAAAAATCTTATCTTTGTATCCATCTTCAAAGATGTATTAAATATAGGTTCCGAATTCGAATACTATTGAGCAAGTTGAAAGACACAGGGAAGATGAGTAATAATAGGGCCAGAAGTTGAAAATATGGCTAGATTTCTGCAGTTTGCAGATACTATTTCTAAACCACATTTTTGGAGTTAAGCAGGCAAAGGGGGGGCAGCCATTGTTTCAATCGTGATGAGCCATCTGCATCAGAACTTTCCAATCCAAAACTCTGCTCAAGAAAGGGAACATCTTACCAAATAGACCGAACTGGCTAGAATCTCGACAAAAGACAGGCAGTGTCTCACATATTGTGTTCTTATCTTATTACCATCCTCTTCCCAGTGCTCTATCATCCAACTGCAACCTTTTTCTACACCTTTTGAGTCTATTTGTCTCCTATCGGATCATCATTTTTAATTTAGAAACACCTCATCACTAAAGTTAATAACAATTAAACTTGTATTCGGTGAACAAATGTTTGAGTCAAAATTAGAGGATTGGATCAGTTTTAGAGTATCATAACAACATATTAGGATGAATCATCTAAAACTGAAAAGGTTCTTAGCAGCAGCGTTTTGAGTTTAGAGAATTGAATATAAGAGTTGAATATAAGAGTTGTAAATACTACTTTGTTCATTAACAATTACAAAGTTAATTTTCCAAATAACCTAAACTTGAATAACTCATGTATACTTTTAAATTTATAAAACACTTTTATACAATCAATTAATGCAATCTACTATCAGCTACTAACTAGTATAATACGCTATCATTTATTTGCTAGTTGTCAAATAGGACTTGTGTGTGTTTTTTGCTTTGTTTGTTTATGTATCCGGAGGGTTATAGACGTATATCCATGTTCGAATACGTATAAGACACATACTCATCCAGTCATAGGCTAAACTTATTCTCATCAATGGAACAACAAAGATCAGCCATAGCATTGAAAGTGGATTTTCTTTGTCGGCAGCTGGTAATGCACATATTAAATAGCTCCCTTGTTCTTGTGGGGTTTCAATATATGCAGTCTGTTTGTTATTCCAATACTGGAAAAAGATCATATAGTCCACCCTGTTTAACTGTTACAAATTGTGACTTGAATTTCGTTTTGTTCTGTTACAAATAAAATTGGAGAAAAAATAGGACAGAACGATATACATCTCTAGAGTCACTATCCGTACATGTATATACTAATACTTCTGCAATTATACTTTGGTTTAAAATAGTCACGTAAATCTTGGTGTCTTTTTTTTCATTATATGATCACATATTTACGGTTATCTTTCAGCATTAACCATTTTCTGGAGCTTTTGGTTAATTATTGCCTGGCATTGCATTTAGCAACCTCTGCAAAATCAACAGCCAATTACATCCTATGGTTTCAATTGTTATTTTGCAAAGACAGATTATATCTTGATTTTTGCTTACTGTTGGAGAGTATCTAATTTCAGCAGTATCTGAAAGACTGAAACCTCTCTGATTAGATGCTCGCTTGGAACCTATTCGATCTTATGTCGCTCCGACTTTTTGTTTTTCTTGAAATACATTAATCTATCACGTATTTCGATACGAGTATAGTAACATGATCCTCTAAATATATGAAAAACACTAAACATATACTAATATCTGACACTCGGGTCGAATTTGTATATCATAAATAAAAGACCCAGATCTTAAACTAAAACTGCAGGGGTACAGCAATGGCCAGGGTAGGTAATAGCCGATGAGTCACATGGGAGGGGACAGCCATTCTCACATGTGAGACCATCCCAATTGCCAATTAGCCACCCAAAGATCCTCCATTTTTTAATAAATAAAAAAAAGAAAATGAAAATTTGGAATTAAAATGTCTGTAGCCATGTTCTTGTGCTTGTGGGGTTCCATGGATCACTCTTTTTGAGTTGCAAATGCATGGTTGATAGGACACACTGTCATCTTACCACATGGAACTTGCATACCCCATCTGCTTTCTTTATACATGCATAGATTTCAGTAAAAATGACAAAACTTATCCATATTTTGAAAAAATCCAATTAACTCATATTTACACCTTTACTTTGGTAATAGTATTGTTTTTTAGTATATAAGAGCACATTTAAAATAGGGTAAAGTTCACAAATAGTCAGTAAACTTTGATCAACTATTCAATTTGGTAACCAAACTTTCAATTGCTTCAATGTTACAATTAAACTTTTATTTTTTCTCTAATTTGGTCACTTACCCGTTAACAACGGTTAAAAGGGTGACATGATAGTCAAAATATTTTGTATAATAACATATTAATCATCAACGTTTGCACATTCAAATAATTTAGTCCAAATTCGAAAAAAATAATAAATTTAACTCTTATTATTTATATATTATTTCAATTTAGCCCTATTTTAATTAAAAACAATTTAACCCTAAACTCAAAACTATAAGCACTAAATAAAGATATTAACTCTGAAAATAATGTAAGATGCTTCCAACCGCAAAATCTTAGAACTATTCTAAATCTCAAATCGAGTTTAAATTTTTAAGATAAAACATATTCAACTATATTCAGGCCGAACATAAAATTATTCTTTTCCCCTCCAAGGAAATTTTCAGTTCTCCACCAAAGAGACAACTCAAGGAAGCAAGCGATAAAAGTTTTACAAATACCAAAATTCACATAATTTTTTTTTTGAATTAAAATGGAAAAGCATCTATTACATGCCTCGTTAAAAAACCTCCCTAATCCTAATGGAGGAAAAAGAGTACATGTAATAGAGCTTAAGAACAAAAGTATCCGAAAAAATCAAAATAAACCATTACAAAACCAAGAAACAAAGAAGCACCCTAACAACTAAATAAACCAGCACCAGCAGTGTGTTGTGTTGCCGAACTGTCAACCGCCCGTACAGGCTCCCTGCCTTCGTCGACAGCAGCCTCTGCACAGATAGCGTCCACGATCATTGCCGGAGGGTCAATAAAACAGTAGTACTCAAGGGGCAACTCGTTAACCCTCTTCGCCATAACATCCAAAATGGCATTAGCCTCGCGCCTTACCCAAGAGAACTTAACCTCCCAATTACGAGCTAATAAATCGGCATTATGACCCCTCAAGATCGAAGGAATTCGAGAAGGATCCCGAGTGCATAACCAGTGGAAAACATCATGATTGTCTGTTTCAAGAATAACCCGAGTATAGCCAAGAGACCAAGCCATCGCAAGCCCCTCAAAGACAGCCCAAAACTCAGCATCAAAACTAGAACATGCACCGATACGTTTGGAAAAACCAAACCTCCATCGACCAATAGAATCTCTTCCCACACCACCGTAAGTCGCCAAACCAGTGCTGGGGTTCCTAGCGCCATCGACGTTCACTTTCGTCCACCCTTCCATCGGTCGGTTCCATCGCTGCAACGCAGGCACACACCCCTGCTGCGTACCTCGGTCAGTCTCCCGCGCATACGCAAGCTGGAAGTTATTACAATGACGCCTTGATTGGACAAGCAGAGGCTCTTGATCGATCGAATCAGCCCCAAATACAAGAGCATTCCGACGCTTCCAAGTTAACCAAAGGATAGTCGTGAACAATAAATCCCAATCCGCAGAAGAGTTCGCAAAATAACAAGCATCAGTCAAGTTCTTCATGATCCAATCCTTAATATCCCAATGGAAAAATTCGGTCATTGTGCCGGGTTTCACAAGCTGCAGCCACGTCCCCCGAACCAGCACACAATCACGAAAAACATGCGCTAAATCCTCCAGCACAGCCCCACAAATAACGCAACCGGCGTTGTCGGTTACATGGCGGCGAACCCTTTCCGCATTAGTCATTAAGCGACCATGACACACCCTCCATAAAAACATTTTAACCCGAGGCGCACCGCGGAAGTTGTTAACCACTTTCCAAATTGGATCAACGACCACCTGCAAAGGAGCAGCACGAACCCCATAAGCTGATCGCACCGTGAAGCCTCTACTTGGCTCACGATTCCACCCCGGTCTATCCACCAAAGTAGTAGCCGAAGGTGGCTTAACGGTCATTATAGCACGCACCACGTCGAACGGCAGCAAACTATCAAACATAGGCCAATTCCACTGCCCATCGTGAGTGGTCATGCTCCTAACGGAAGTGAATGTGTCAGGGATACTATTGTTGTCAGCATACTGGCACAACGGTCTGACCGCGGCAACCCAGTTATCCTTCCAAAAATCAACATGTTCACCATCCCCTAAATTTTAGATGATGTTTCGACAAAGATCAGGCCAAATAAGCGCGATACCACTCCAAAGACGTGAACCTCTAGCACAGGGAAAAGCAGTCGACATGAAATCAGAAACACCATACTTACAGCGGAAAATACGCACCCAAAGGCGATCTGGTTCTGTCAGCATAATAAAACCAAGCTTCATGAGAAACGCCTCGTTGTGGCACTTCAAACTCTTCAAACCTAAACCCCCTTCAATCCGCGGAGCACAAACAGTAGCCCAATTAACATCATGAAAACCCCGATTAGTATCGCAGTGCCCCCAAATAAAATTCCTGATTAACTACTCAATTTCATTATAAACATAAGCAGGCAATCGAATAGACTGCGTGGCATACATAGGTATTGGGGCAAGAACCGATTTTGCCAGTTTGATACGACCCGCAGAAGAGAGCATCCGGACCTTCCATCCGGCAAGCTTGTCTGCCACTTTCTGAATCAGATATCTATAGGTGACTTTGGTAATACGGCCATGGAGAAGAGGAACACCCAAGTACCGACCAAGGTCAACCACACACTGGAACCCAAAAGCGCCACTGATATCCTCCTGAAGAGAAGTATGAATATTATGAGAAAAAAAGATATTCGTTTTGGAAATACTCACCTTATGCCCATAACATTCACAGAACTCCCTCAAAACCCGACTAATAATATCAAATTGTTGAAGTGAAGCATCCGCAAATAACACGAGATCATCCACAAAAAATAGGTGAGAGATCACTGACCCCTCTTTTTTAAAGCGGAAAGCTCTCCAAGTACCCTGATTAACTTCCCGCTGAATAGTTAGGGCAAGGCGCTCCATATAAAGGACAAAAATATAAGGCGATAGCGGATCACCTTGACGAATCCCTCGCGACGAACGGAAAATCGAAGAAGGGCTACCATTCCAGAGAATTTGAGTGGAAACCGTAGAGATACAACTCATGATAAGCTGACGCAAATGAGCAGGAATACCAATACCGCCAAGGGTGTCGTCAATGAAAGACCACTCTAGGCGATCATATGCCTTCTCCAAATCAACCTTTATAGCAAACCAGCCCTCGCGACCTTTTTTGATTCGCATGGAGTGAATAATTTCCTGGGCCGCGATTACATTATCAGTGATAGAACGTCCTAGGACAAAACTGGTTTGATTTTCCGATACCCAATTCGGGAGATACGGTTTCAATCTGTTCACTATAACTTTACTTAGAATTTTGTAGACCACTGTGAACAACCCAATAGGACGAAACTGAGTAATCACCTCCGGAGACTCAACTTTAGGAATAAGAACAATAAGAGTTTTGTTTAGCTCGGGATCAACAACACCAATCTCAAACATATGTCGAATAGTCTCACATACCTTCTTCCCAACAACCTTCCAGTTGCGCTGAAAGAACGAAGCATGAAACTCGTCCACGCCCGGCGACTTGGTCGGATGCATTTGGAATAACGCCTCACAAATCTCCTCGTCCAACAAAGGCCGAATAAGATCATCCCTCCCCTGTTGATTGATCCCACAAAACATATTACGACAATTATAAGCATAACCGTTACACCCCTCCGACGTAAAGAGCGACTCAAAGAAACCCACAGCAAGACTTTTTAAATCCTCCAGATCCGAAATCCACTTGCCCCGAGCATCTTTAAGAGAAATAATCATATTCCGCTTCCTTCTCCCATTTGCAATAGCATGGTAGTAGCTAGTGTTACGATCACCATCCCAAATCCAGTCACAACGCGCTTTTTGTCGCCAAAAATTTTCCTCCATAGTCAAGATTTCATTAAGCTCATGTTTAAGAGAACTCTTCAAAGCACTAAGAGCATCTGAATGACGTTTCCCCAAAGCTTTATCAATGCCGCGCAGACGAGCCAGAATACGCTTCTTGCGCTTAATCAGATCAACATTACACTTCCCATTCCATGTCGAAAGAGTATCACGGAGCTGAGCAATATTATCACCTAAAGATAACCCATCCGTCCACACAGTCTGAAGAATAGTAGTAAACTCGGACTCATCCTGATAATGAGGGATAAAACGGAACGGCTTCTTCTCCAAAGTAGGAATAGAAAAATTAGTGCACAAAAGAAGGGGCCGGTGATCAGATCCAATACGATCAAGATGGTGAACCAGAGTATCTGGAAACATATCAGACCAAGCCAGATTCATTAAACACCGATCAAGGTGCTCATACAAATCACCTCTAGACCAGGTAAAGCGAGCTCCCTTAAAATCCACCTCCATCAACGCATTAGCAAAAACAAAATTTTGAAAATCCCTGCTAGTACCATGACGCCGACTCTTACCCCCTCGCTGATCATCAAGATGGAGAATGGCGTTAAAATCGCCACCAATAAGCCAAGGTTGATCATCCCTAGGCCTAATCGCGGAAAGATGATCCCAAAGGAATTTCTGATACTGGACATTAGGGCTCGCATAAACCACAGTAGCTAGTAATGATCTTGCAATGCCTAGGCCATGAATCGAAAAATGTATGAACTGATTAGAAAAAGTAATAATATCAACCGAGATAGTACCATTCCAAAGTAACCAAATGCCCCCACTAAAACCCTGAGCCTCAACTCGAAAGAAAGATTGAAAACCCAGACGACTAACAATTCTGTCCGCCCTAACACCACTGATCCTCGTCTCCAATAACACCACAATAGAAGGCTTCGCCGAAGAGCGAATCCTACAAAGATGATCACGAAAAGAGGAGCTCGTAGCTCCCTGAATATTCCAAAAAATTAAATTAATCATAGATAAAAGGAGAGGGAAGGTAGGACCTAATCAATGAGCATGACATTCGCCACACGGCCATCAGATGCATCATTGGTTGGTGTCGCACTTGGTGGTTTAACCGGGCTAGTTCGCGCATCGCTTCCCACCGCACAACCAGCCTGATGTTGCTCAACACTATCAGCCGAAGGATTAGAGATATTGTTGTTGCAATTAACTTGCAACTCCTCAAGGCAATTAGTGGATGATTGTATCCAGTCCGATAACAACGGTGATGGCGGTAAATGGTCCGATTTTTTCCACCCCCGAGGTTGCGGCTTTGCAACATTCTTGCTACTCTTTTGAACACCTTGAACACGAACTTTACTATTCTTTTGGGACGCATGAACCTTACGGCCATCATTCAAAATCGATATCGAATTATGGTTAACCTCTCTTGTACTATGCGCATGAATAACAACATTCGGGACTGCCCCCGGCACTGTCGGAACCACACCCCATTCCTTAGACGCATCAACATGTTGCTCGACAATCACATCTTGTTTATCCTTCGACTCCCCCCCCCCCCCCCCCCGCTCACATCCGACTGTATGGCATCACGGCTCGTGGACACAACATCCTACCGTCCAACAGACCCATCTTGCGTAACCTTCGACGTCCCCATGCACATATCTACCTGTATAGCATTAAGGCCTGCAGACGCAGCATCTTGCTGCCCTACAACAGCGGCATCACCAAGCCCTGCATCGACCACTTGCTTCCCTTTGTCATGTGTGCTACCCGTCTGTTCGATTCCATTATTCCATATGAGGTTCACTCCTCGCATACTCCTTCTCCGACATATCAAGGTTTCTTAACACCTCAAACCTAGATGGTCCACTCTTAAGATCACCTCCCTTAGATGCAGTGGTATTGTCCCCCGTTTTTCGCGGGCGTCGTTTCCGACTCTCAGAAACCATCCAAGGGCCATAAAGATCTCCCCGACTCTCCCTATATGGCTTATCTTGCACCACCTCATGTTCCCCATCGGCTTTCTCCACAACCTTCGTAGCACAATAATCCATTGTATGGCCATAAACGCCACAATGGTAACAAATAAGTTGAAGTACCTCATACTCAATTTTCTGTATGAAATTATCAATACCAATACAAGGGAGTAACAACTTAGATAAATCAACCAAAATAGCAAGCTGCGACACTTACCACGTTTGCCCGCCACAGTATTATAGTCAATTTTGACAACCTTACCAATCACCTCAGCAATACGTCGAAAGAGACCTCTTGAATAATATCGAAAAGGTAAGCCGGGTAAGGGAACCCATACCACCACTTGTGACGGGTATGCCTTGGTCGTAGAGAAATCACAACTCCATGGTTGCACCGTGAGGTAACTTCCAAAGATCGTCCAAGGCCCAGCAGTTAGAACACGAACATAATCCTCCTCCTTTTCAAGTTTCACCAGGAAGTATTCATTATCCATATCAATTAGCTGAAAGCGACCTACCAATTGCCATAGAGCCTGGAGCCTGTTCCAAAGGAATCGATAGCTAATAGACCTACCCAGCAATCGAACAATCACAACTCTCTCCATGCTACGATCTACCAGAGCATGCACCCTCTCTGAAAATTTGATAGTCAGATAGGAGCCCCCACGACTTACTAGAACATCCTCATCACGAACAGTAATGACAGTTTCAGGTCCATTAGGAAAAGTAGAGTCCTTGCTAGCCGTCGCTCCTGTGACCGCAGTCGCATACGATACTGGAGGGACGGGGGTTGTCGTAGACTTACCAAGATCCATTGGCGTATCCATACTATTATCTCCGACAACACCATCCGCAACAAAAATAGGATTACCCATCACTGTCATATCACCTTGGGGCGGTACAGCCGAAGGATTTGCCATGCCCCCTGCTGCCGCCGGTGTTGCAACGCCGCCCGATAGCCCTGTAGAGAAGCCACCACCTTCTGTTATGCCGCTATAGGCTGGTGCAACTCGTCAGTCCCGCCATGCATAGAACCAATGGGAGTGAGGTTCACGCGACCCGCGACACCACCCCCCGTCTCCGTCGGTACTGCCTTCCCATCACCAGGAGGCCGGCCGCCAAGGTCCACAGAACCTGTCGGCGCCGGCAAGCCATTCACTTCGTTAGGGTTACGATTTTCTTGCCCTTCAAACACGTCTGAAACTTTCGGAGCCATCCCTTTATTTGTTCAGTTATTTTTATTATTACAAAATTCACATAATTTTCAGAAGAGGGCCCGACATTTCTGTTGTAGCTATCGCCACCTCAATTTTTTTTCATTTTTAATAAAATTATTTTTTAATTAAAAATATAACCCAATTGAATGAATGTGTAAATAACGAGGGTTAAATTTATTATTATCTTTTTGAATTATAACTAAATTGTTTTGAATTTGTAAATTTAGAGGACTAAATGTATTATAATACAAATTGTGTTAACTACCACGTCATCTTTTTAACTGTCATTAACGTCTCGGTGACGAAATTAGAACAAAATTAAAAATTTAATCACAATATTGAAATAATTGAAGGTTTAATTATTAAATTAAATAATTAATCAAAATTTAATGACTATTTGTCAACTTTACCTTTAAAATAAAATAGTGACGGAGTGTAACATTATTTTCAGGGTTGAAAAGCAATTTTATCATATAATTTTTTTCAAAAATTGGAGATTATGGCCCCACTGGTCCATGGGACGTTCTGCCCTCGAAACGGGTGTAATTGAAAGTCCCAATTACACTCTCCAATCTTTAGATGGAGTGATAATTGGTATAATTATATATATATATATTAATTTTGTATTTAATATAATTTTAAATTTTAAACTATTGAAATTGTATAACTTCAATTTATGTTACCAAACATGACATAGCGAATCACAATATAATTATACTTTGTCAGTTAAACATGTATAAAAAATCGCAATTTCTTATGATTACACTGGTGTAGTAATTACATTTTTATGCAATTGCACCATGGTGTCATAATGCACCTCAAACTAAATTCGTTTGATAATTTTTAGACACACATAAGACTTAATTTGATAAATATATATATATAGATGTGACTTATTTGAATATGTTTTTTAACTTAAGTTTTTATTATTTTTCTTATTTCAAGTTCAGATTTATATTATTATTTTTAGGGTAAACTACACTGGTAGTCACTAAACTTTTAGAGTACTTTCAATAAGGTCACCGAACTTTTAAAACTTTCATTACAGTCACCCAACTTTTAATTCGCTTTCAATAAGGTCATTGTCGTCAACCACCGTTAAAAAAGCTGACGTGGCATGTTAAATTTAAGGTTAAAATACACTATTAGTCACTAAACTTTTAAGAGGCTTTCAATATGGTCACCGAACTTTTAAAACTTTCATTACTATCACTCAACTTTTAATTCGCTTTCATTACCGTTAAAAAAAACTGATGTGGCACGTTAAGTTTAAAAATAAACGTTTTCCCACCATATTTTTTTATCATATCTTATTTTCTTCGATCCAAACATGTCGCTTTCTTCCATATGAATTAAATTGTAATTTTTTGGTGAAGGTCGTTACTTTTGTTACTTTAACACATCAAGGAAAATATTAATGTATCTAGACATGTATGCGACATGTGTGAGAACAAGAAAAATATTGGGAGACATCCGATGATGGAATGATAAAGAAATAACTAAAATTTTGCTCATAAAAATCCTCTTTATGCTTCAGGCCCGGCATTTACTGAGTCATGCACTAGATAATGAGGAGTTCAAAGGAAAATATTAATGTATTTAAAAGATATACATGTTTGGATGGAAGAAAATAAGACATGGAGATAAAATGGGGTGGGAAAACGTTTATTTTTAAACTTAACGTGCCACATCAGTTTTTTTTAACGGTAATGAAAGCGAATTAAAAGTTGAGTGATAGTAATGAATGTTTTAAAAGTTCGGTGACCATATTGAAAGCCTCTTAAAAGTTCAATGACTAATAGTGTATTTTAACCTTAAATTTAACATGCCACGTCAGCTTTTTAACGGTGGTTGATGGCAGTGACCTTATTGAAAGCGAATTAAAAGTTTGGTGATTGTAATAAAAGTTTTAAAAGTTCAATGACCTTATTAAAAGCGCCCTAAAAGTTCAGTGACTACCAATGTAGTTTACCTTTATTTTTACTATGACAAACTATTTTTAAAACTTTCGTAGTAATTAAAATTTCAACCTTTTCTAATTTCAACATATATTATCCATTGAAAATTTTCTTTTGGCTATCTCGAATCTCTATGGCCTTATTCGCCTTTTGTTATTAATAGCAATTGGGAAAATGGTAGTTTGGAAGATTATATATGGATCGGAAAAATAACCAGAAATCTTCAAAAGCTTTCAGCTCAGTCCCTCAACCGCGACCACTTCGTTGGTATTTGAACAAAGTCATCGTCAACTGTCAACGCTATTATCCAGAACTTTTTTTAAAAAAAATCTTAACAAGTGATAACTTCTATTCGAATTTTCTTTAAAGTCATCATTACATTCATCGTAAAAATAACCACATATCTTCCTAATAATTCCCAAACCACCCATTGTCCTAATTCAAAATAATAATTGTCCATTTCCTCCTAATTTAACCGCTATTTCTTTTATCATTTGATGTTAAGATTTTTTCTTTGTTTGAGATTTTGAGTATTACAGAACATAAGATAATTTTCACTTAATATTAGAGCAGATTTCGAGTCGAGATTAAAATTAAATAAAAGATAATAATTTTTGTTTTGAAATCGGATCGGTCAAAAATCTGATCTACCTACACATCTTAATTATATATAGAGTAAATTTAGTGTTTTTATATAAACTCTTGACAAGTTGGGGGTAAAATCCTAACGGTAAATAACTAACAAAAACAGGAACAAAGGGGAAGATTAATGAACAATATCCTAAAGTTGTCATAGTTAGGCTCACATGGGGAAACCTAAACTTTTATCTTCTTTTGACCCCACACCCACTAAATGCCGTCCCTTTTATGACATTAATTCTTTTAACTTTTTATTTTATTTTATGACCTATTTTAGAAGGTTATATCTTGATACATAAGCTGTGTAAAACCTAAATTCTTAGCCCTAACGCTTTAAAATTTAAAATTTAAATCGTAAACCTTAATCTATAAATTCTAGCCGTAAACTTTAAATTTTACAATATACAACATAAACCCCTAAACCTTAAACTACAACTTAAATCTCTAAACCCTAAAATTAAAAGGTTTGTGTATCAAAATATTTTCCTATTTTAAAATGATAATTAAACTTTTAAATGTTTTAATTTTATCCTTAGATTATGAATCTTATTTTAAATTGATCATCAAACTTTTGAATATTTTAATTTCATCCTTAAATTATCAGTATATGCTAATCATTTCTCATGTTAATAAAATAATTATAAACAATTTTAACTACCATATTAACACTTATGTGTATATGTGATACTATGATGCGACATAAATGATAATTTAGGGTGAAACTGGAATGCTTAAAACTTTAGGACCAATTTAGAAGAAAAAAATCATAGCTAGAGTGTACATGATGCAGTTAAGTTTTTTGAAATCCCAAAAATTATACATTTTACATTGTTCTAGTAAAATTCTCTCTCGTTAACTTTCATCCTCAAATTATGTCTTCCATTTTAAATTAGTCCTCAAACTTTTGAACATTCTAGTATCATCCTCAAACTATAACTCTCATTCTAAATTGGTCCCTAGACTTTTAAACATTCCAATTTAATCCTCAATATATCATTTATGTTAGATAATAATATTACACAATACATATAGGTGTTTGCATGGACATCAATAATTTTATAATTGTTTTATTAACATGGGACATGGTTAGCATATATTGATAATTTGGAGTCGCTTAAAAGCTTGGGGGGACTAAATTAGAATGTGGGTCATAGTTTGGGGATAAAATTGAAATGTTCAAAAGTTTGAAGACTAATTTAGAATGATAGTCATAGTTTGAGGATAAAATTGAAATACCTAAAGTTTAAGGACTAATTTAGAATGAAAGTCATAGTTTGAGAATGTGTGTAACAGGTAACTCTTATATTTGACTTTCAACTTTTTTTTGTCAAATTACTTTCAAATTAACAAAATGATGATTAGACCATTAAAATTTTCATGACGGCAAATCATGGGATAGACAGAGGACTTGGTTAGTCCCTCTCAAATATAAATAATGTAGTGGAACCCTTTTAGCTCATTAGTGAAATGGGAAAACATATTTTTAGCACATTTCAAAAAATAATAATTCAATTTAAACTTTTTTTAACACAATTTTTTTACCTTTAACCCCTAAATTTGATAATTTATCTTGCCTCCAACACAAATTTGTTGGTTTTGCCTCTAGCTGATATAACAACTTATGTGACAGTTATACTATTTCATTGTTGACGTGACATTATTTTATTTAATAATAGTCTATCTTATTTTATATTATTTTGTGATAAACTAATTTTTAAAATATAAAAATTATTTGTTAATGTAACATTGTGCTACTGTGCCAGGTCAATAAAGAATAATCATGTGAGAGTGCCACATGAATATCATAAAAAACTAATGGTTTAGTCGTATTTTTGTTAAAGTCTGATCAATTTGAATCCACTGAATTAAGCCAAAAAATAATAATTAAATTAACAGAATGTATAAACGTTGAAAATTAAATTTTACATGATGACCTTTATATATAAATAAATATGTATATCGATCATTTGTTTTTCTTTTTGAAAATATCATTTCAATAAGTGTACTTAAAAATTAAAAAAACATATAAATTCTAGAAAGAAAAAAAATGAAACGTATATAAAATACGTATAGCATACACATTAGTAATAATTGCTTTATAAAAAAATAGAAAATTTGGGTATTCGTAAATGCAATCACGAGATAATGAATATATGGATCCTTTTCAAGGCAGAAACGCACGTCATGCACAATGCATGCTTACGATGAGCTTGCAATTATGGTGTTCATGCATGTGTGGGTAAAGTATACGATCTATATAGCCCACGAAAATGGCTTTTTATGAACCACTACTTTATCATATTTATTCGATTTTATTATAAAATAAGTGTTTAAATCATTACATTATTTTTTATTTTAAGTGTATAACGTTTCGTTTTATTACATTTTAAAACAAAACCTCAAAAAGCTTCCAAACGAGTGACAAAATGACGAAGGAAGTCACAGATCTTGCAACGAGAGGAGCATACTTCATTTGCGGGAGAAGTAATGGGAGATCAATAGTGATATAGGAGGGATTTAGGGATTTAAGGTTAGATTTTGGAGTGTTTTGTGAATTTAGGATTTTTGTGAGAAATTAGAGAATTTCTGGGGTTTTATTAAAAATTTCAGAAATTTAAAATATAAAATAAACTACAAATCAAAGCTACATGTCAAGCAATGATCGAGTGTCGAAGCTTTTAACCGAATCACTATATGAAGCATAAACTTTAAACACCTTTAATTGTTTTTAAAAAATTTAAATTGGCCCCCTCAAATTTTCACTTCAAGTTCCGCCACTGCATCTCGACAACTTCGAACTTGTAATTTAACACATAAAAGGATTATACTATGTATAATGACGGTTCTGAAAAGACGCAATGTGAGTCATCATATAAGATTTCAAAAAAAACTCTAAATATTATTTATTATACTTCATGAGTTTGAGTCATGCATGTTAGACTCATTTTTTAAAACACAAAATTAGTTAACAAACATTTACAATTTTAAAATTAAATGATTCATTTTAATAAATTACAAATGACTTTAAATCTTTCGACCATCCTAGGTACATATAATTGGTACAAAGATATTGAGATACACCTAGTGATGAAAAAGGTTTAAGGAGTTGACGGAGATATGGGAAAAACACTTTTGATTTGTGTAACACACCTGAGTCCAACGAGTAAGGGTTCAAATTTTTCATTTTTAAAAAACATTTAGGGTTTAACTAAAATTTTTTGAAATTTTAAGAAGATTGATGAGAACTTTTAAAAATTATGAGATGAATTTAATTAAAAATATTTTAAAAAACGAAACTTAATATAAATTTCTAATAATTTTGTGGGGTGGAAATTAAATTTTTAAAAATTTGAAGGGACTAAATTTTAATCTTTCAATTTTTTTAGAGCCATGTCCCCACAGGTCTCTTCTACGTTACGCCCCTGATCAGCGGCTAAACTAAAACAATATCTAAATATTTGAACTCAACAATGAATTATATATTTTTAGAGGACTAAATAACAATTTCACCAATATATTAACTTAGAGTTTTTCTTTTTTAATTTTTTAAAAAATTTTGAGGGGTCATGGCTCCCACCCGTCTCTCTTGAATTTCGGCTCTAAGTTTAAAGTTGCTCATGAATATCACCAAACATTTGGATCAACCAGCATGAAATAATTTCAGTTTAACTAAGGTCTCGAGTTTTGTACTTGAGAATGCAATCACTTTAAATATTTAACGAGAGAGTTTTGTTGACTTTATAATTTTATGAACTCCAAAAAATTAGTCTATGTTTAAACTGAATGAGAGCATGCCATAAGTTGCGGCTTAGAACAGGAGAAACATATACATACCAGGAGACTTTGCACAAGATATATTGACTTTTTGAGCATTGAATATATAGGAAGAAGGGTTTGAAAATTGAAAATCAAAAGGTTCAGGTGAATGTCAGTTCATGCATAGCTAATGAAGTTGAAAATATATTTTAATAAATGGTGAGGATTTAAGGATTATGGTGTCAGACACACTTTGAACAAGAAAATGAATGCATATACAAGGTTGAAAGATCAAAACGTAACAATTTACGTAAAGGGTCTAAATTATTAGAAGATTTTATTAGAAATGTAGAAAATGTAAAATTACAAAATTTCAAGAGGGGTGGAATTAAATTATCAATTAAAAATATAAATAAAATATTTAAATTATATAATAATTTAAAATTTTGGGGTACGACTGTCCACACCAACACTCTTCGATTCATTCTCAAATCAAATCATGAGTGGGAAAAGAATGGAGAAAGTTAAGGGTTTAGATTGTACAATTTTGAAAGAAACTTCCATTACAGGGTACAACCAGCCAGCTTGGTAGGTAGGGTTGGATTTAATTATAGAAATGTGAATGTAGATCTCAATCATACCGTGTTAAACCTTGATTTTTTTAAACCATATTTTCCATAGGATTGGATAAAAAGGAAACTTCTTAATCATCGGTTAAATGACGGACAATAATCTTTTTATTCTTTTCATGCCTTTTATACTCAATATTAAAAAATTAAAATTTAATTCATAACTCTAAAATTTAAATCTTAAAAAATCTTAAATTAAAAAAAATACACTTTACCCCTAATTACCTAAACTCTAACCATAAACTCTAATCTTAAATTTTAATTTTAATGTTGGGACATACATAGGGGCACCGAAAACTCTAACCATATTTACCCTTGTTCCAACAAAGCTAAAGTACGTCGCCAACCCTGGTGACCAACCCATTAAGTATCATGACATTCTCGCAGTAATTTTTGTCTTAGTTCTCCCGCCCTCGGGACATACATTCGCGGACCTTTGGTCATTAAGACTCCATTCTCTATCCAAAAGGTTTTTGACTGCCCACTCTCTACCATCTTCATTATTGCCATCAATTGCGAGTACTTCTTCATGTTTTTTATAATCAACTCACGGGTGTCATTTTTACCCTGCTAGCTGACATGGGAGCGATCATCCTAAGAGCTGCCAAATCAGCCCTTCGGCTCAGCGCATCAACAACCTGATTTTTCTTCCTCGCCTTGTGTTCAAAATAGAAATCAAACTCCGCCAGGTGTTCTTGCCATCTGACTTGTCTCGCGGACAACTTAGGTTGGTGTGCTAGATCCGGGCGTGGTGGTGCCTGGACGTGGGCGTGAAAAGCACATAGGTGCATATTTTCTAGCACATGAGTGCGTATTTTCTAGCACATGGGTGCTTGTGCGTATTTTCTAGCACATGTGTGCTTACTTGTTGCTAGTGCACAACAGTGCCTATCCCCTTTCGAAGCACATCAGTGCTTGTTACTAGCGCACATCGGTGCCTAGTTTTGTTCTCAGGGCAGCACATCGGTGCTTGTCCCCTCGTTAAGCACAGTGGTACTGGATTTTCTAACAAACAATATCGTGCTTGTTTTTTAGTGCAGGAACTAATTGAGTAAAGAGTTGATATGAAGATGGTGACTACTCGTAGGAACCAGAGTCCGAAAGTTGGGCCGAGAACTGAGACGCCAGTGGGCGTGGGTTCCTCATCACAAAAGGGGGCGAAAATCCCCACACAGAAAGGCAAGGGCGTAGGCCAACAGGGTGCGGAGATACCCACCCAAGGGGGTAAGACTGTATACCCTCATCGTTTCGAAGAGCATGAAGTCGCGGTGGCAGCCCTGACTAATCAAGACCGACACGCGTCACACACCTGACTTTGGCGAGTGAGTCTCCTAGTGAAGATTTTTTACATACACAACGCTTCAAACCTGAGACCTGCTTAAGCGATACTAAACTGCTTACCACTTGTACCAACCCTAGTTGGTTAATTTATTTTACAAACACTAGTTTCTTAAACCTAAATTTTCAAAATTAATTTTCCACATCTAACCTCAATCTCATTTTTTAACGTAAAAATTAATACAATGCCTAAATTAAGCAAATCTCACTTACCTATAAATCGAAAAATGTTAAACATTTAAGCATATTTGATCTCATATCATCGTGTATATTGTATCGACGATAATATCAATCGAATTACACTATAATTTCATTTGATTAAATATACACCTATTATGTTGGATATGTGGTTTGACCTTTGAATAGATTTCAAGCCCAAAAAAAGGGTAAATAGTCCAATGTTAGATTTGAATTTATAACTTAATTGGATACACAAACCAATTGAGGTGTAAATCTGGAAAATACCAAAACAGTCAAGAAAGGTGATCTGCACTTTGGCTGTACCTAGTTGTCATGAACCCATATTTTTTTGGTTTTTTGCTGGCTTTTCACTGAATCATCTCATGAGATTGAGGGATTCTTGTGAACATTGGTCACATGTCAAACCTGTGTTCGGTCCAACAAATTGAGTCTAAAAATCTCTAATTGGAATATTTGATTCGAATTAATTATATAAAATATTTAAAAAATATTTATTTTTCGGGTTTTTTAGATCTTCAAATTGTAGCCACTGATATGCAAGTGAAGTAAACAGGAACTTTCTTGTTTTCCTTTATTAGTATTTAGTACCTCACTGAAAAGTATTATCAGTCTTCAAACTTCCCCTTCCATCAATGGTGAACTGAACACATAAAAGTTGGCATCTTTTTGTGTTCCCCAGATCTCAAAATCGAGAACCCAGTTTTTGTTTTTGATTGTTTTGGTAATTTTCGATCTGGGTTTTCTGAAATGGCTCCGAGTTCAGTTGTGGTCACCATTGAGAAGCCAAACAAGTTCTCTTTAGTTGAAATCAATGGCTCAGATTCAAGTCTACTTCTGGAGAAGCAAAAGGCAGTGAGTCCAAAGCAGTTCACTTGGTTCCTTTTCCTCAAAGCTCACAGAGTTTTCGCTTGTCTTTCATGGCTGCCAATGGCTTCCAAAACCATGGTTTCATCGGTCAAGAAACGCATCGCCTTGTCCGATGTTAGTGAAGAAGAAGCCAAGAGCAGGAGATTGTACAGATTCATCAAAGCCTTTCTTTTCATGTCGGTGTTGGCTTTGGTTTTTGAAATCGTTGCCCATTTGAAGAAATGGAATTTGAGCATCGTTCAGATTCGGCCATGGGAGGTTCAAGGTCTCCTGCAATGGTGTTACATGACATGGTTGTCGTTTAGAGTCGATTATGTTGCTCCATTGGTGTTAACCATGTCCAAATTCTGCACCGTTCTGTTCTTGATTCAGTCCCTCGACCGGCTTGTTCTTTGTCTGGGTTGTTTCTGGATTAAATATAAGAACTTGAAACCCAGAATCAATGGAGATTCTTATGATATTGAGGATGCATCGAGTTTCCCTATGGTTCTTGTTCAGATTCCAATGTGCAATGAAAGAGAGGTGAGGATTTTAGGCCTTCAAATTCAATCATTTTCATTGTTTCCTTGATCTGTTTTTGAAGAAATTCTTGGTGTTTTTCTCCCCCAGGTGTTCGCACAATCGATTGCAGCTGTTTGTCAACTCGATTGGCCGAAAGATCGGATTCTAATTCAAGTTCTGGATGATTCAGATGATGGGAATTTACAGGTTTTGATCAAAGATGAAGTTTCCTCATGGCGTGAGAAAGGGGTAAACATAATCTACCGCCATCGGTTGATCCGAACCGGATACAAAGCCGGCAACCTTAAATCGGCAATGGGGTGTGACTATGTAAAGGACTATGAATTCGTCGCCATATTCGATGCAGATTTCCAGCCTAACTCTGATTTCCTCAAGCAAACCGTGCCTCACTTCAAGGTATTCGAGAAAGGATTCGATTTCGAGTTCATTTTAGTTTCTGTAGTGATTTTATAAATTGTTGATATGCATTGCAGGGTGATCCTGAGCTTGGTTTAGTTCAGGCTCGTTGGTCATTTGTGAATAAAGATGAGAATTTGCTTACTAGGCTTCAAAACATCAATCTTTGCTTCCATTTCGAAGTCGAGCAGCAAGTTAACGGTGCTTTCCTTAACTTCTTCGGGTTCAACGGGACCGCAGGCGTGTGGAGGATCAAGGCCTTGGAGGACTCCGGTGGCTGGCTTGAGAGAACAACCGTCGAGGACATGGATATCGCGGTTCGAGCGCACTTAAACGGATGGAAATTCATCTTCCTCAATGATGTTAAAGTGCTTTGTGAATTGCCTGAGTCTTATGAAGCCTACAAGAAACAACAGCACCGTTGGCATTCGGGTCCAATGCAGTTGTTCCGATTATGTCTTCCTGCTGTTGTGAGATCCAAGGTTCGACTACTTCCCGTTTGCTAGCATCATATATAAAATCTGATGCACATGTGATTCGGTTATAACGGTTTGTGTTTATCGATGCAGATATCTATATCGAAGAAGGCCAACTTGATTTTCTTGTTTTTCCTACTGAGGAAACTTATACTTCCATTTTATTCCTTCACATTGTTCTGCATCATACTTCCTTTGACAATGTTCATCCCTGAAGCCGAACTTCCCCTTTGGGTTATCTGTTATGTCCCGATCTTCATGTCACTCCTAAACATCCTCCCGGCCCCGAAATCCTTCCCTTTCTTGGTCCCCTACCTTCTCTTCGAAAACACAATGTCGGTCACGAAATTCAACGCCATGATCTCGGGACTGTTTCAGCTCGGAAGCGCCTACGAATGGGTAGTAACAAAGAAAACGGGCCGATCATCGGAATCCGACTTGGTTGCCCTAGCCGAGAGGGAATCAAAATCTTCGAACGAAGAGAAGATCACAAGGAGACACTCCGAATCCGGGTTGGAGACGTTGAATAAACTCAAACAACAAGAGGAAATCGCCCCTTCGAAGAAGAGAAACAAGCTGTATCGAAAAGAGCTTGCATTGGCTCTTCTCCTGCTCACAGCTGCAGCAAGAAGCTTATTGTCTGCACATGGAGTTCATTTCTATTTCTTGCTGTTTCAAGGCTTGACATTTCTAGTAGTTGGCTTGGATTTGATTGGCGAACAAATCAGTTAAAAGAACAGAAGACAACCTAGTTTTAATGTTTTTTTAGTGCATATACAGAGTTTGGATTGATTTCCATGGACATCAAACAGCTAGAACAACACTGCTGTCTGAATTACTAGAGTTTTAAGAGATTAAAAAGTTGAGTTTATTTATACTTTTACAACTAAACTGTGTATGAATAATTATAATTCAATATAAAGCTTTTTCATTCCAGTTTTCTTCTGTGTAACATTGTCAATGGAAGATGTGATTGCAATTTGCTGCAGTGAATATGATGAAGAGGTGAAAGTTTCCGCTTCGGATTCTTCGTCGCCGATCGTCGGGATGAACGGAAATAAGGAATGTTTGTTTCGGATTCTTTAGCAAACCAACCTATCAGATCATTATCTGCTGTATGCATGGCTCCGCCATTTGTGGCATGAATTTAGCACTTTGACTACGTTTTCGTTTGTGAAATGTTCAAAGATGAACCCAACCAATGACTTGATTACATGGTATTAAACTTTTCCATCTGAGCTTAATTGGCGGCGACAGTAGCTTTGATGTTAGTCACGGTCATTGGTGATTTATATATTTTTTTGTTTTTATATTTAATTTTATTTGTTTTATTTTTTCTTTGTACATCGTTATGTTTTTTTTGTCATCGTGATATTTTTCTGTTTTTATGGCACGTTTTATGGTTATTTTTGCGGGTGTTTGGTGTTCTTACGGTGATCCTTATGATTAGGGGTGTTTAAAAATATACGACATGATTGATCTGGCCCTACTACCTGACGACTCATACAAAATAGCCGGGTAATTTTATAATTATTTTTTCTTTCGGGTCGGATACCCGACCTGATAATTTTCCAAGTTCATGGGTCAGGCTTGGGCTATAAATATGCTTTTAGTCGACTATCCAACTACTAAATTACCTATTTAATTTTTAATACATTTTATTTTATAATTATATATATATATATATATATATTTTAATTAAAAATACCCCAAACCCCAAAATATATCGAGTGTTGTGAATAAAATATTGAAAACTAACGAACAAGTATTAAAGAACAAAGAGATGAGAGAAATAGGGAGATTCATATTATTATCAAAACTAGACTTGTGTATAATACATGCATCTATTTATAGGCATAAGAAGTACATAATACATTAAACTCTAATTAATAGAGATAATATTACTAATAATAAATAAATCAAACTCCTTAGATAAAGTTCTCATCATGATAGACATTCACATAGATAAATATTCATAACACTCCCCCTTGGATGTCAATTAAGATAATGTGACTCGTTAAAATCTTACTAAGATAAAAATTCAGTGGGGAAAAAATTTCTTTAGTGAAGAAAAAAGAGTACACACATCTTTGATATGCATAACATGTTGTCTCATTAAAAATCTTACTAGGAAAACCCATTGTGACAAAACCTCGGTTAAAGGATAAAGAGTGCAACGCGTATTACTCTTCCTCAAGAAAACATCACATAAGATCTTTGAATCTTCATAATTCATTCTTGAATACTATTTTTCTAAAGATCGTGAGGGATGAAACTTTGGAGTAATATGTTCCATGATGTATCCACCTTTAGATTGAGATATACATCTTGCATTATCTCTACACAAGATAGTTTTGTGAAAGTAAATCACATATCTTCTGGATATGTTGGGTCAATGGTTTTAGCCAAACACATTTTTGGTTTGCCTTGTAACACCCGGGTTTTGGGGGTCGAGACTTGAGTGTGTGAGTCGGGTTCGAGTCGTTGGACTCGAATTAATTAAAAGGGTAAACTACATAAATGACCACCATATTATTGATAAAGTCGCTTCTAAGCAATTAAACCACCAAATTATTTAATTGGTAGCAATGTGACCACCAGCCGTTAAAAACTAACGGAAGGAGTGACGTGGTAGTTAATAAAATTGGTATAATTACACATTTGGTCCCCGTTATTTGTACATTTTGAGCATGATGTTGATCAGTTGAGTGATGATGATTCTGATGAAGAGGATGATCCAAATGAGGCCGAGTTATGGAAAAAGAGAAGTATTTTTTTTGAGTTGCCTTATTGGAAGCATAACATTTTGAGACATAATCATGATGTCATGCACATTGAGAAGAATGTTTGTGAGAATATTATTGGGACCATTCTCAATGTCGATGGAAAATCTAAAGACAATCTAAAGAGTCGACTTGACTTAGTTGACATGGGAATTCGACACGATCTTCATCCTCAGCAACTTGCTAATGGAAAGACTTCGTTGCCGCCTTCTATTTTTGCGATGTCGAAGAAAGAAAAAGAAGTGTTTTGCACTGTGTTGAAAGATATAAAGGTCCCAGATGGGTATGCATCAAATATATCTCGATGTGTCAGTGTTAAAGATCGAAGACTTTATTCTCTAAAGTCACATGATTATCACATATTGATGCAAGATTTAATGCCAGTTGCATTACGCAATTGTATGTCAAATGAGGTGACATCTTGTATAATTGAACTTTCCAATATAATGAAAGTAATTTGTGGGAAAGTTCTGATGGTCGAAGAACTTGAGAAATTGCAAGATCGAGTCGCCTTAACCTTATGCAACTTGGAGAAGATATTTCCACCATCATTCTTCACAATTATGGTGCACTTGTTGGTTCATCTTCCTTACGAAGCTAAAGTTGGTGGACCAGTTTTTTATCGGTGGATGTATCCTATTGAGAGGTATGAATTGTCTAATATGTATTCAATCAGTATTGAAAATTTAACTCTTCGATAACTTTATAAAATAATGTTGTGTTTATTTCACGTCCAGGTTCTTGTGCAAGTTAAAGTCTTACTGTCGTAATAAGCGTTATCCAGAAGGATCGATTGCTGAAGGGTATTTAGCAGAGGATTGTCTGACATTTTGCTCTAGATATATGGAAGATGTTGAAACGAGATTTAATAGATCAAATAGAAATGATGTGTGCAGTTCTAATAACTCAGCTGAGACTTATTTGTTTGGAAGTTATGGTGAACCACTCGGCAAAGTTGAAATTGCGCAATTAGATGACAAATCTTGGATCCAAGCACATCGCTATGTTCTTTTCCACCACAATTCATTAGATTCCTTACGCACGTAAGTTTTACAATATAAATGATGGTGTATTTACTTTATCTTATATATTTCTCAATCTTTAACCACATAACCTACTTTATAGTGAGTATAAAGAAGAGTTACAATCTCGTGTACGCTCTCGAAGATTACATCAACGAGATATTCAAAAGTTGTTCACAGAAACTTTTCATGAATGGTTAGGGCGAACGGTGAGTAATTTGTACGGCACGTAACTAATGTATAGTTGTAATACTTTATATAAATGCTAACGTTTTCACCTTTTACGCATAATAGGTTTGGAATAGAAGAAAAGTTAGTGAGGAGGTTAAATGGCTTTCTCAAGGTCCGGATAGAATTGTAAAAAGATATAATGCCTTCCTCATTAATGGGTTCAGGTTCCACACAAAATCTCGTGAAAGATTGCGAAGGACCCAAAATTGTGGAGTAGTTGTTACTTCTTCAATTACAAGTTATGCTAGTGCTAGGGACAATCATCCTGTAGAGGGAGATGTAGAATATTTTGGAGTTCTTACAGATATTATTGAGTTGGATTATTATGGCAGAGGAAAGGTTGTGTTATTTCGTTGTGACTGGGCTGATTTTAATACAAGTCGAGGTATTAAAAGAGATCAATTTGGTTTTACAGTGGTGAACTTCTCTCGATTAATTCATACTGGTCAACAATTGATGGACGAACCATATGTATTTTCTTCTCAAGTGAAACAAGTTTTTTACTGCCATGATCCAATGAATAAGGGTTGGTATGTTGTCCTCCGTAACACTCCTAGAGACTTGATAGACATAGGGGATGGAAATTCTGATGACATTGAAAGAAGATCAGAAACTTTACCTTTTGCAGCTCAAAACTTAGATGGAACAAACACTAGTTCTAGTTCACAATTTCAATGGGCTCGGGAGGACATGGATGTAGATTTTAATGAAAATTGATGGCATAACAATGTAGTAAGATGTTCTAACTCTAACTTGCTATCGAATACATATATTGATAGTAATATTGTTATTAGTTACTAGTTACTAAACTTGTTGTTTGTTTGTTACAGATATTATGCCTAGAAGGAAATTAAGTGACTTGCGGATCGTTCAAGTTCCTCGAGAAGAGGAAGTTTCAAATAATGAGGGAGTATCCGGTGTTGGATCTTCACAAGTTCCGGAAACAGTTGAAGAAACCCAAGGTAATGTTCAAAACTATATTTAATTGGTATATGTTGTTTTATTGACTTGATTTTAATAATTTTACCAAATTATTTCTTATATAGTTGAAGTTGGTCAAAGGCGCAAGAGTAGAGGACGCACGATGTTGACGGGGTTGTACAATCTTCCTCCTGGGGAACGTGTACAAGTTTCGAGAAATGATGCTGGTCAACCTATTGGGGCAGAAGCAGGTGTTCTAGCCAATGTCATAGGCATGACTGCACGTAATGGATCACTTTTACCGATCAGTTATGAGTCATGGCGTGAGATGCCGAATGGTAACAAGAACCAGGCTGTGGATCATATTAAGGTACTATAATGTCATTGTAATAGATAATCTATTATAGATTGATGTTAATTTATATACTTTGATTGTATAATTTGTAGGAGAGATTTTCTTTAGAAGTCTCAGACGATTATGTGAAGCATGCGTTAGGAAAGAAATGGAGAGACCATAAGAGCTTCTTGAAAAAGAAATATTTCAAGAATAGTCTCAGCCTTCAAGAGAAGATGCAAAATGTCCCACCTGGATTGCTCCGGTATCAATGGGAAGATGCAGTCAGGTTCTGGAGTTCAACGAAAGGAGAGGTATGACCGCTACACTTTTTAAAGAATATTATTATGTCATTACAAATTAGTTATATATGTATATATGCAATTTTAGGAACGAGAGCGTGTTGGCGTTGCTAGTAGACAGAAACAGAAGTATACTCACACTGCCGGGTCGAAGAGCTTTGCCCGTATTGCTAATGAGGAGGTATTGTTTTTTAGACATTATTCATTATGTTTTCATTAATACTTTTTTCATAAGTATTTTTTTATCATTCATTGTAGGAACTTAAGTCCGGAAGTAGTGTTGGACGAGTACAACTCTTCGACATCACGCACACAAAGAAAGATGGCTCTGCTATTACTCCTGAAGCTGCAGAAATTATGGTATATTTATTTGATGCAAAATCTAATATTATGTTATTATTTATATCAACATAATAACATTTTTATATGAAATAGTATTTGAATTTATTTTCTTCATTGATTATTAGGCCAAAATGAAGGACAAAAAGATAGAGTTTGAAGCTACAACTTCAACTAATGGTTCTGCTAATTTGGATGACATCGACAACCAAGTTATTGCTGATGTTTTGGGTCCTGAACGATATGGTCGAGTTCGATGTCAAGGATCATTCGTTACCCCAACAAAATATTTTGGTGCTCAATCGTCGCAGTACATGCCATCACAGAGCCGATCTTCCCAGGCAGAAGTTAATCGTTTACAACAACAATTAACTCAATTTAAAGCTGAAGTAGAAGCGAGAGAAGCAGAGAGAGCAGCGAGAGAGGCAGAGAGAGAAGCATCATATAAGAGTCTCGAAAATAAATTTCAAGAACTGATGGCCATGTTCAAGCAGAACCCACCGCAGAATCCTCCATCTTAGTTGATTTATTAGGTTTGGTCATGTTTATTCTACTAAACGAAAGTTTAAATACATTTTGACTTTGAACTACAATGTTGAATTACATTTGCACTTTAATGTTATAGATTTGAACTTATTTTCTTGTTGTTAAGTATTTGTTTCTTAATTTCTGTAATTATTTCTTGGATTGGATATGTCACAGGTTAAATTTGGGTAATAAATATAATGCAAAACGAACTTTCAATGGGCAGTAAGGTTTGCGGCGTTTGCACCTAAAAACGCCACTAAAAGTCACGATCAAATTGCGGCGTTTGCCACAAAACGCCGCCATAGATGAAGTAATTCCGGCGTTTTTCTTAACAAACGCCGCTAAAAACACAGCATATTGCGGCGTTTGACAGGTAAAACGCCGCTACAGAGTATGACCTTTTTGCGGCGTTTGTAAAACAAAACGCCGCTATAGAACAGGTTTTTGCGGCGTTTGTAAAACAAAACGCCGGTAGAGAACGAGATCTATTGTGGCGTTTGTTCACAAAAAACGCCGCGAACGTTTGCGGCGCAAGTATCAACGGCGTTTTTGGCGGTGTTTTTCTTAGCGCCGGGAGAGTTTTTAGCGGCGATAAAAAACGCCGCAATAGGCTAATAAAAACGCCGCGAAAGAACAAGCCTGGTGTAGTGATTTTATCAATTTGGTCCTAATTTTAATAAATAAAATAATTTTTATATATTTTTAATTTAATAATTTTTAATATATTTTTAATTTAATAATTTTTATTTTGCTCCTCCAATCAAGTGGTGACACGTGTCACCAGATTGAAGGAGCAAAATTAAAGAAAGAAGCACCATGCTTCCAATTAGATTTGAACCCAGATTGATTGGGTTGTGAGTGAGGGCGCCTACCACTAGGCCAAAGCTAGCCTTGTGATGCATTGTACAAAATCTAGTATATATCTTAGTTTGTTACTCATGCCAGGGAAAAAAATAAGAAACATATTACCTGTGGCAGGATTCAAACCCAAGTTTCCTGGGTTAAAAGTGAACATGTCTACCACTAAACCAATGCTATTCTTGTGATATAATGTACAAAATCTATTAAATAATTTAGTTTGTTGCTCATGCCATGAAAAAAGAAATAAATATAAATTAAAGAAACTCGAATATGACACTTTTGGGATGCATAAAAATATTTAAACCACTAAAATATATCTAATAATTAAATTATTAACCGTTTTATTTTTTTTATTAAATTTTAATTAAATTATTATATTAAAAATAAACAAATTATATTAAAATTTTATTTAACGAGTCTAAACTCACAAATATAATTTATTAATTTTATATTCGTTAAAACATAACCATGCCGTTAAATAAATTTTTAATATAATTTTAATTTTTTGATTTTTTATTTGGGTAATATGAGAAGAAGAAAGGCAATAAATTTTTAATATAATTTTAACTTTTTGATTTTTTATTTGGGTAATGTGAGAATGAATGGAAAAGATCCATTTGATAATTGACTTCAAATCTTTGATGAAGTTATAACTAAAATTGTTTTATTTTTTAAAGGAAAAATATTGTTTAATATTCGAATAAAAATTGTTTAATTTTTTAACAATGGCTTTCCCGACTCCCATGCCACCACAGCTGCAATACCACCACCACCAGTCAATTAGCAAAACAATCACCAACCCAAGTACTAGTACTAGTTTTATACAATTAAGCATGTTTTCACACGTAATTTCCATTAAGAATCCAAAATATTGCAAACCTGCAACCGTCACATACTGTACAAACATGTTTATAAGTAAACATCAACTTGAAACAACTACGGTCCTTTGAAGTTGCTTACTTAGCTCCCACAAGCTTGCTATCAATACAATTCACAAATCAATTCATGCTGCAATGGTGGTTTGAATTGAACCTATATTCATTTTTTTCCTGGCATGAGCAACAAACTAAGTTATATAATAGATTTTGTAAATTGTATCACAAGAATAGCATTGGTTTAGTGGTAGACATGCTCACTTTTAACCCAGGAAATTTGGGTTTGAATTTCTTGTTTTTTTCCCTAGCATGAGTAACAAACTAAGATTTTGTACAATGCATCACAAGGCTAGCTTTGGCCTAGTGGTAGGTGCCCTCACTCACAACCCAATCAACACAGGTTTGAATCCAACTGGAAGCATGGTGCTTTTTTCTTTAATTTTGCTCCTTCAATCTGGTGACACGTGTCACCACTTGATTGGAAGAGCAAAATAAAAATTATTAAATTAAAAATATATAAATAAATTATTCCAATAATACAACGACACGTGTCGTAGCCTAATTAAATAATAAAATTATTTTATTTATTAAAATTAGGACCAAATTGATAAAATGTACAAATAGCGGGGACCAAATGTGTAATTATACCAATTTTATTAACTACCACATCACTCCTTCCGTTAGTTTTTAACGGCTGGTGGTAACATTGCAACCAATTAAATAATTTGGTGGTTTAATTGCTTAGAAAAAAAAGTAAGGCGGTAAAATCGCGACTTTACCAATAATATGGTGGTCATTTATGTAGTTTACCCTAATTAAAATGGGCATTGCTTTTAAATTTAAAAAGGTTGACTTTCATTAATGGCAATTTGATAAATTTTAAAGTGAAGGAATTAAGATGAGTGAAAAAAGGGGCTTTTCACTATTCATCTTCTTCCTCCAAACCCCTTTTCATGTCAAAAAGCTTCCTAAAACCCCAATCACTATTCTATCAAATCCCTCCCTCATCTCAAGTGTTTTCATCAAGGTAAGACCATTTTTGACTTGTCCTCTTCATTCCTAGCACATTGATGGTTTTAGTTTTTAAAAAATACCATTGTTGAGAATTTCAAGTTTTCAAAGTTTTAAAAGAAAATGATGAAACTTTAATGGCAGTTCGTTTTGCTTTTGATTTCTAGAGTTAAGTTATGATCTAATCTTGCCCTAAGGTACATTATAACTTAAAATGGCGATGTTTTATCAAAAATTCCAAAATGGGTTTTCGGGGTATTTTAAAAGGGTTAAAACTTGAGTTTTTGGTGTGGTTTTGTGAAAGGGAGTTGGGCTGGTGTTATAGTGATACTAGAATGTTGTTTTGGAGGTGTTTAATGGTGTTTTGGGTGTTGGAATCATTGGTTTTCTGCTAGGTTGTTGGGAAGTACGAAATTGGGATTTTTGGTGTTGGCCTTGGATTGAAATTGTAAGAATTTGGCTTGTGGTAGTAGTATGAGGTTTTGACAGTGTTTGGTGACGATTTGGTTGAGTAATATATTGTTTTTGATTGGTTAGAAACAAGGGGAACTGTTGGAGAAGCTTCGGGCACGATTACAGAAAGTGTGGTGGCTTGATTCGACTTTTCACGGTTTGCTTAAGGAAGTTCGGTGCGTGGAATCATTTAAATTGATTCTAAATTGGTTCAAGTGTATGGTTGTGGAATTGGAATTTGCTTGGTAGGCCAATCCAAGGTAGCGGTTAAGTTGGTAGCTTAATATCTTGTGTGTTTTATGAGTTTTGCTTAATATGCATGGTGTAGACTTGTAAAGCATGTGTTGATTATGTATGTTGTTATATACATTGATGTATGTGGTGTTTGATATGTTGAAATGCATGATGGATTGTCATGGTGTGACTTGAAAGTATGATTGGCACTAGTTAAATTACCGGGTATAAATGATCGATCATTAGGATGAGAGTGTGCTCACGGTTGAGTCAAATTCGCGCGTGGCCTTGGTGGCGTAAAGTCATCAAGGAGGAGTACGGTGATGTAATATTCCACCGGAAATTATATATTGTTACGTGATGATGAGTGGAATCCCATCCGTAGGGCATGTGATGATGAGTGTAATCCCATCCATGCAAGGACCGGTGATGAGTGTAATCTCACTGAAGGCAACGTTGTTGTTGAGTATGTTGGAGGTGAAAACTCCAACGGAAGCTATTCGCACATCCGAGTAAACTAATAGTTGCCAATATACTTGTTCATGTGTGGTTATTGTTAAGATAATTGTTATATCTTGTTGGGCATAACATGAAGTAAGATGCCATGTTAATGCATTCTTGTGATGCTAGCTATAATGCTATGTTGTTGCTTATATATGCTTGTGAGTTGTCTTAAGGATGGTATGCTTGAACCCTGAATTGTCGTTGTTTTTGTTTTAGAGCACCCTCACTAAGCTTCTAGCTTACGCTCTCGTTTTCGACAATGTAGATCATTAGCGTGGAGTTAGCATTGAGCAAGGAAAGGGGCATCCAAGCTTTAGTAGTTGCTCAAGTATGGTTTAGTAAATAATGTCGTAGTTTAGCAATGGGGATGCTATGTGTTTTGTATGAGCGTTGCTAGATTCATATGTGTTGGTTTGTGATGTTACTGCCTTAGTTGTGGATTGTAAACCATGCTTATGTTGTTGCCCAAATGCTTTGTGTTTTGAAGGCTTATGACCATGTTCCATGATTGCTTATGTGTTATGTTTTAAGGCATGTAAACCTTGATATGCAATGTTTTTGTAAGTGTTTACCTTCTTATGAATGAAATGGTTTAGTTATGTATGCCTTTATGCAAGTTTCCTATCTAAGTGCTTATCTTGTGTGGGATGCCATGTTTGTTTGGTTAAGTAGCATCGCATGTTAAGTTTTGGTTGCTAAATGTTGTATGAGGGTTTGTTTGTTGCTAGACGAGTCGTAAATTGCATCTAGAGTTGAGTCTTGGTGCGTTTTGCAGCTAAAATGTAGTTTGCAGTGCAAGGCGCATCGGTACGCCTAAGGGCCGTACCGATACGATCATACACTTAGGACTTCATTTTAGGTTTATCGTACCGATACACGAGGGTGTATCGATACACCAAAAGCTCTATGGAAATATGAGAAACTGACGAGATTTTGGCGTACCGGTACGAGTCTTAGGTGTATCGGTACGGTCTTTGTTGTTTGACCGTTGAGGGCATATCGGTACGATCAACCAGTGTACCAATACGGTCTTCTTAGGTTGACTTTGGGGTAGTTGACCAAGTCCAGGCGTATCGATACGGTCTTCTAGCGCATCGATACGACCTGTTGTAAAGGCTAAAATAGGCTGTTTAAAATGCTTGTTTTGTATGCTTGTATCGTCACGTTGTCTTTCCGCTGTTGTATCTCACATAGGGTGTATGAAAGCATTTAGACTCGATAATATTTAAAAGAAATTTTCCAGGGTTGCTAACCGAAGGGGAGCCTTAACAGGTTTCTCTTACTCTGGTAAATTTCGAGGACGAAATTTCTTTAGGGGGAGAGTTGTAACACCCATAAAAAGTATGCTTATAAAAATAAAACCAAAATGGTGTCATCAGGGTTTAAACCATGGACCCCTTGCTTTTGAGCATGTGCCCTTACCGTTTATGCTACGAGTAATTTTGGTTAAATCTCACCCCATTTAATATTAAACTATGCTTAGTGGTTATTGAAATTTTTAAAGGGATATGACTTCTCAGCTACCCCTCTTTGGATCCCACTCAGGATTTGAGAATCCAAAAATTTCTAGCATCCTCCCGAACCCCTTCTGTCCGTCTTCCCCGATCCCGGTTACCGCCACGCCGTGGTCGTCACCGCCATGGTTGACGTGACCGCCACCTCACGCCGGTCTCATCCCTGGCCACCACTCGTGGCCACTAGCCGCCTTTCGCCGTAGAGGCCCATTTGCGTGTTTCGTCATAGAAGCCAAGAGCACATTTCGTTTTCTGAGATTTCTGGCCAATTCCATCGTCCATTCGTCGCGCGACTGTTAGATCTAAGCTCCTGGGGCTGTGGCGAGTAAAACCTCTCTAATCGATCATCGTTTCGACGTCGGGAGAAGCCTCGTTGGAGCAGTGCGCCTTTGGCCTTCTTGTGTTCATTTTAGGTAAAATCTGGTGTGATTTCTGGTTAGTTTTGAGTGTCTATGGTTGGGTTTTGAATTTGGTCTAACAATCTACCTTTTTTCCAGCAGAATCGACGTTTTGGAGTCACCGGCGAGCTTGAATTTTTGGGTAAGTGAACTGGGTCCAAACCGGTCTAACCCAGTCAGAACAGGCCCAACTCAATCTGAGCTCCAACTTAAACCGAGTCCCGACCCGTCTGCCCGACCCGTCCTCCCGACCCGTTAACCGAGTCAAACCCTTTGAGTCAACTAAGTGAGTCAACTCATCCGAGTTAACTTAGTGAGTCGACCTGTTTGAGTCAACTCGTTTGACTATTGACTGGTGACGTCAACGTTGACCGTTAACTTTGACCAAAAGTCAAATTTTCTGAAAATTCCTATTTTATGTTTTTCGACGTCTTGAGCCCGTTTTTAAAGCCCGTTTCGCAAAATTCTGACCCGAAGGCCGCCGAATCTAACTTTGAACTCGAGAGTGCTTATGTAGTTAATTAATTGGTTAAGTGCTTTGTGAATGAGGTCTGATCTTGGGATTTGTGTAATTGAAGGTACTCATAGTTCCTAGAATACGAATTGTTGAGGGATGTCAAATCCGGGTTCAAGGGTGTTCGAATGTCGTTCATAGATCGATCGTTGTTGCTCGGAGCCAAGGTAATACATTACTACCTTCTACTTACTTTTGCAACATGTTGGTATTCAGTTAATGTTTACACGACCATGTTTGAGCATATGATTATTTCTGATTATGTCGATCAATTATGAAATAAAAATAATAATGGCTAAGGCAAATATTCGAATAAGAGGTTTGGTAAATCGAAAGGACTTCCGAGTTCAGTAAACGATTAATAAAAATGTTTGATCTCTAGGTTTGATTATTTTGGCTAATGAATTACAAAAATGCCCTTGATGTATGAAAATGACTAAAATACCAATATTAAAGGAAGTGGTATGTGAATCTACACCAGATCCGGTAAAACAACTGATCCTTATGAAAATATTGAAAATTGCCTGGGAAGTTTTAGTAGCGAGGCTTCACCTTTGAGTCTGTAAATTGCTCAGATTCTTTTTGAGATTGAATATTCTCTGAAGTCATTTGCGAGAAAATAATTGTATGTTTGGATTAGACAAAGTCGCGTAAATTGCTGAATTGATCGAGATGACTGAAATGTTTGGAAATACTGATAAGGCTGAATCGATCGATATATCCATAATGACTAAAAGAATAATGTATCCTTGGCACCAATTGCCAAATTAATCAAAATGATGGATTTACCCTCGAGAACTTTAACGAATGAATAGATGAAAGAACCGAGAAACTCTGAATAATTGAAACATTTTCGAGCATCGTAATATTTGAAAATACCTTCCAATACTAGAATGTCGGTGAATACTTCTAAGAAATGGAATTAGAAATCCTTATAAAGACAAACAAATGTAATGGCTCCAAATGTGGTAAAATGCGACTCATGTCAGTTAGTCGTTTCAGATACTATGATGATAGCGGGAGGATACCGCATGAATGCACGTGCAAATTTTGGGAGAAAGTACATAATTAATAGTGAATGAGATCTGTTCTCCTAAGGCACATTCAATGTTTTGGACTGAGTTTAGGTACAATGCACATGTTGAATACTTGGAAAATACCGCTTCAATATACGCTCGATTTCTGGTAATAAGTTCAGTGGAAGATTGGTGAATGCGAACTACTTCTATTATGCTCTGTGACAGTTCTGAGAAATGAATGGTTGAGGTGTACCCACCCAGTGAGATATTAAACACGATGTTAATGGTTGGCGATTAGTTCAAATGGACTCGAAAACCTGATAAGTAACCAGAACTTCTGAACTCCGTACGTCATTGCTTTTACCCGATAATCTAATTACCAAATTACCCTTGAAGGTCAAAATGACCAAAATGCCCTCGTAGGCTTAAATGTTTGGATTAATATCAGTACATCTGAAATCTCAATGTCCTCGATATGTCAACTTTCGAATGTTGGTTTGAGCTGTTAGTACCGAGCTCCCTCGCCTAGGGATCTCGTTATGAAATCAGTCCAAAAATTGTCAAATGTCATCTTTATGATATCTATCAAGTACCCCTGAGGAATGAATTGGGTCATGAAGAATGTACCATGTATCTGTAAATACTTTATGTTCTAAACCAATACCTTATGCTTAAAATTTAAAGTATGACACCATTATACGAAAGGAAAGCAATCCCCTGGTTTTTGACCTATGATATGAAAAATATATCTAATATATGACTTTAACTACGAAATAATAATAAAATAAGTTTGACATCTGTCTTTTGGTATAAAAATAGACATGACATCTATTTTCTGAAATACTATTCTCTGAATATAAACTGAAATTATCTGTGGTATATTATATGAGATATGAATGACAATCTGTAGGCTCAGCGCTGGTAAGCCCTTTTGAACCTAAGCTCCTACGCCCAATGGGCCTAGGGTAAGCCTTTCTGGACCTAAGACATTCCCGTAAGTAGGCTCTTACGCCTCAGGCCTAGGGTAAGACCTTCTATATGCAATTCAGGGGGAATTGTATTTTGGAGTTCGGTGGGAGGGTAGTTAAGTAAATTAATAAAACTTTCTAACCTCTTTTGAAATATACGCTACTAAAATAACGTATCAAAGTTGAAATCTCAGTAAAACTAAAATTCACGCTTAATGAGCCACTCTGAACTCCTTGATTCAACTTTTGAAACTTGAATCTCTTTCGAATCTTCGGCTCTAGACTCCTCTCTTATGGTTCGGGTTATCAAATAAAGAATAACTCTGTTACCTTCTGGTATAATGTTCCTTTGAAATCTCGAATTGTAATTTGAGCTTACCGTCGCCCAGTTCATCATGACAATGTTAAGCTTGCCATATACATGCTTGTGCTTTTAGCATCTCCTGGTAGTTTGTATTACTGAGCTTTTCGAAGCTCACGTTGTTTTTATCTTCACAGGTTAAAAGATCGACCATGTTGCAGCTATCAACGTCGGTATGAGAGTTTCTTTGGCTTGCTCGCAAAGTATGGTATTTGTGTAATTAGAGGGCATGTATGTCATGTTTTTTGGTTTATATTCGAGTCTGAATGTTTTCTAAAACTGTATTTTAATTCAAAACTTGATTTATGATTTTAAATGGTTTAGAAAATTGTTTATTTAAAATTTTTAACGTGGGTCGCTCCGATGACCCTAATGTGCTTCCTAGGATCCGTATTAACGCATAGGCGGGTCTAGGGGGTTACACTATTTGTTTTATTTTCTTTTTCTTTGCGCATCTTGATGCGCTTTTCTCTGCCTCCATGACATTTTTGTTTTTTGTTTTTACAGCACATTATATGGTTATTTTTGTGAGGGATTGGTGTTCGTACGGTGACCCTCATGACACGTGTTTCTGATTCGTGTTTGTCAGTGGTCACAGGTAGTTTAATTCCCTTTTGGATAGTTTGCCGATGTAATTTGTAGTGGATCGTCGTGTTTTGAAATAAGCGTGAAAAGTGTTTGTAAGATGTATGTGAATTATCAAATGGTTAAAAATATACATGAACAAATACTACATTATAATCATCTTAATATTATTCAAAAATTTAAAAAATTAAATTAAATTAAGTCCCACCATTATTTGTAAGAAGCCTATTTTTTTGTAATTGGACCCATTTTTTTTAGCCCAATACTTTCCTTTTAAGTGTTTTGGAGTATTACACATGCCTTTTAACTTGGGCATATAACTTAAATCTTTGGACAATTTTATTAAATGGATAATATTATAGTTGGCATCTATATTTTAATTAAATATTTAGGTATCGTTTGACAATTAACGGATAACTGATAACAAATAGCGACTTACATTAGCTGATAATATGATTGACTAGTAGATTTCATATTAAAGATAAAAGATTATATTAGTTAAGTCTCCGTTGAACTTTCTTCATTTTTTATTAGTCAGCGATAATCAATCAATTAGCTTTTAGTAGTCGATCGCCGATGTTTTTTTTTTCTTATTTTTATATTTTAATAAGATACTTTGCCTTTGTGGCACGTGTTTTTCCCTGTTCTTGTGAAACATTTTTTTTGTTTTTTTGTGGTTTGTTTCATCTGTCCTTGTGGCACGATTTCAGCATACCTTGGCGACCAGTTGGTACTCGCACAGAGATCTTCATGATACAAATATCTGATTATGGTTCTTTTGGTAGTCTTGCAAAGATGGATCCTCACTCAGTTGATGGTTGGTTGCCGATGTAATTAGTCATGGGTAGCAGAACTTTCTACCTGATAGTTTGTGTCGCTCACAACTCATTTTTCACCCGTTACACGTCTCGATTGGATAGAGACAAGGAGATTCAAGAAAGCTTCTGAATATTGATGATATGCTTATCTCTATAAAATTATTCACTTTTCTTTGTTTTTGGATTGTAAGAGTTTTTGGAAGATTAATCCCATTATTCCTCTTCCTAAATGTGTTGTGATTGTGTTATCTTCTATAGTTTTAATAAAAATTCAGTGGCTATTATTAAAAAAAAAAATCACATTGACTCTTTAATTGTCCATATTAGTGAACATATTAAATAGGCAATAATATGATGCATTAAACAAAGAGACGTACAAAAATAAAAGAGACGACAACATATTTAACCTTACAAAAAAAAAGACGTGTTATAATAGGAGATAAAAACATGCTATAAAAGTAGATAAAAATATTTATCAATTTTCATACGAAAAGGAAAAATACTATTTTGACAAAAGAAAATGACATAACTCATATATGTAGTACAAAAACAAAGTAAAAGTTATGATAAACACTAAAGGAGAGAAAATAAAATTGAATGAAAATTCAATGGCCGACAACCAATCTAAGACTAATGTTGTCGTTGGTGATGAAAATATAAAAAAACATACAAAGATGAATAACAAAAGAAAAAAAAAACTCAAAACATTTGAGTGACTAGAATATAACTATTCAAAATAAGGTAGATAAACTTATTAATAATAATAATAATAATAATAATAATAATAATAATAATAATAATAATAATAATACCAAAAATCTAAACGTCGCCTGAGAGATTCGAACTCTCGCGGGGAAACACCATGTATTTAGCAGGCACACGCCTTAACCACTCGGCCAAAGCGACGAGAAAACTCATCTTTCTTTCATAATTTGAAAATCGGGCTACGACTCAACCCCGAGTCAAATATTCTAACTTCTAAGCTGGATGACAGCTGTCTTTATTGAGTAATTTATCATCAAAGCATCGTGTTATAGTTTATATTAAATAGTTTTAAAATGGATTTATATACACACACGTACATTTTTATGGACGAATATTTAACCCACTCTTATGGGTTTAAATTATGGCTTACATGTTAGGGTTAAAGTCTAAAATTTAGGCCCTACACTGGTTGTAAACCTAAATTAAATCCCTAACATGTAAACACTAGATAGGGGTGAGCAAAACTTAACTCGACTCGAAAAAACGAATTTTTCGACTTGACTCGACTCAACTCGAAAAAATTTTAAATAAAGTTTGAGTTGAAAAATGAAAATTCGAATAACTCGAAAATTTTAGTAATTAGTGGATTGATTTTTAGTTTCGAGTCGAGTCTATCAATTTTTCCCGGTATATATATACCTATATAAAAAATATGAAGAAATATGTATGCATATCTCGTTGCCCGACTCGACTCGTTGCTCGTTAAGCTTGCTAAAGTTTTACATTAATTTTTAAAATATAGGTAAAATCTAGTAATACTATTAGAACTTAATATAAACATGCAAATTCAGGAAAAAACGTGAGGACATAAGAGATAAATAAAAGAACATGTCATGACTGAGTTAGAGATGAAGTGAGCATTCGAGTGTGAGACTTTTTAATTTCTCAACAATATTTGATGAACAAAAAAAGAGAGAAGGCCTTAAGGATTTTGATGTTTTGAATTTCGATGGTATTTTTATATGGGAACTAAGACTTTTTTCCTTTTCTAATTTTATACAAAAAGTAATAATCACAAAAAATGCTTTAAAAAGAAGAGAATGCTAATTATTATAAATTAATTTCTTATTAATACTAATTAACTTTTAAAATTCTCAGGAATTACAAAATGTTTTGAAAATTTGAAACTAAATATTTTATTGGTAAATTATCTAGCAAGTCAATGAACATTTTTCAACTAGCATTTAAGCTTTTTGGAACATAATTTTTTAAGGCAGCACCAAAAATCATTAAAAATTTATAAAAGAAAAATAACGAGCTGCTCGTGAACTTATCGAGTCGAGTTGGATCTTGCTCAACTCGACTCATTAAGATCTCGAGTCGAGCTCGAGTTCGAGTCGAGTCAACTCGAGTCGAGCATTAATCGAGTTTTGACCGAGTTGATCTCGAACTGTTTGCTAGCTGCTCAACTCAATAGGCACCCCTACCTCTCAAAGGTTGATGTTTACCCAAATACAATCAAACACTCCCCATACTTTCAATAATAATACAATGATAAACTCAATTGAGTTGGGTACAAAGATTTGACTCTAAAATGATCAAGGTTTGGATTTGAATGCTTTGATGTTGCTTTAAGGCTCAATAGTTGTTGTTGTAGCATTTGAGACTTGTTTTTATACCCTTGCATTGATTTCTAGTCGTTTGGGTGGTTAAGATCATTAATAGAGCCGTTGGGCTGCAATTTCCCGCAATAAATGCTCCTCAACAACCTACCGTATCGGTACCGCTCGTGGGCGTATCAGTTCCTGTCTCAAAGAAGAAAGAGCTGTTGTGACTGAAAAACAGGGCATATCGGTATGGTATTAAGGGGCGTATCGATACGAAATGCCGTATCGATACGGATTTTTCTCACTAGAATCCTAAATTGAGTTTTGCTAAAAAGCGTATCGGTACTCTACCTTAGCGTATCGATACCGTTCAACGGTCATTTAAAATTTTGAATTCCAATAACTGACAAGCCAATGTTCGAATATCAAATGCAAAGATTTTTGTAAAGGTTAACATATCGTATCGATACGGTGACATACCGTATCAGTACAATATAGCAAAAGAATATTTTTATATGAAAACTGTATCGATACGGTCCCGATGCGTAACCATACGATATAGCTTAAAGTCTTGCCCAGATGAATATCATATTGATACATGGTTAGACCCTATCAGTACGCTATGTACGATAAAAAATCCAGTGTTGAAAAACCGTATCGATACACATAAGGGAATCGATACGCCTGGGCGTTTTGTTGAAATTTGGCTTGAAAACTCATGAAAAGACTTAGTGAAAATTGAACCTTTAAATATGTTTTGACTTGAAATAGGGTTTGGTTCAAAATGACTTGTCAAATTGTGAGTCTTTGAAAATACTTAAAAATTTATTGTTTTACAATTTAGTCCTTAAGGTAAATTGTTATATCAAAAAATCAATTTTGGTTTTACAATCTCCCCTTTTTGGTATAACAAAACCAAATATAAATTTTTAAGTTTTGAAACCTTTAAAAAGATTACTCCCTCTTAATTTAAGATAGGTTTTCAAAATTAAGTTTCAAATATTCAAATGGCTCTAAATACTACTTCCCCCTTTTTGTTAGATCAAACATAATAGCACAAGGTAAGGATAATAGCAACATAATATCATTAAATTCAAATTGCAAAATTAAGAATTCAAAGCAACCAATAGTTCAAAAGCATAAAGCCAAACTCAAATCCTAACAACATAAATAAAAGCACAGGGTTCTAATAGATAGGTGCATAAACAATAAAACTAAATGATATGTGATGAAATGCATGACTACTCGTTCCCACCATCATCGTCATCCTCTTCCTCTTCATACTCATCATCTTGATTCGGTTGAGGCCTCCTAGTTTGATTGTGCCAAGCACCATGGAAGGCGGTGAGAGAGACATCCATAGAATTTTGTTGAAGAGCAACGACTTTGACTTGATCCTCCAAAGATGTGAAGCGAGTATCAGGACCCTTGACTTGATCTTCCAATGATGTGAATCGAGTGTCAATAGCGGCAAACCCAACTTCCATGTTGTTGAATTTTTCATTAAGAAATATCATGAGAGTTTCCATGGAGGATGGAGTAATAGGAGCACCCTGAAAGCCTTGTGGAGCTTCAGCTTGGACATCTTGGAAAAAAGCTCGAGGGACACGAACCCATTCATTATTGACGTAGGCAAAGTGAGCACGGGTGAGGGAACACTCATCTATGGTTAGGCCAAGGGGTTTGGGATAGTCATGGGTACAATCTATCTTAAGGAAGTGAAACAAATGACTCAACACCGTTGAATAGTAAAAAGACTTAACTTGATCGGTGTGACGGTGTTGAACAAGGTAGACAAGATCGGCAAACATAATTTGACAAAGATTAGGGCGCTTACCCTCACGAAAACACCTAAGCAAAAAATCGTCAACTTGACGAATAGTAGAAAATTTCCCACCCAAGGGACGAATTAACCATGAAATTATGAGGTGAAGAATATTGTCTTGGGCATTTAAAACATTGACAGAACCAAGAGGACCATGACCTAAGGAATTCTCATCATCAATCACGACATTTTCAAAACCAAAAGCATTACAAAGAACATCTTGATCGACTTGAAAAGTTGTGCCCATAAGATGAGACTCTATAACAACAACATGTCCCCGTTATGCATGAATGCATTTGGCATTTGAAAATAAAATTATGACCAAATTTAGATATAAAATGGGAGGTAGGTTCAAAAAGTTTATAAATTTCCATCTTCGAATCAAAGGAAGATATTCAAATTTGAAACGTTCAGAGTTCAAAAATGGGATTGACACGACACGTTCTTCTCTAAGAGTAAATTCTTGGAATAGTTTATAACGGGACATGTCTGAAGGGTGTGGAAAACTATTTTGGATTATGTAAGGGAGGTTAGGTTTAGGATTACCCTCATCGTCTTCGATAGGATCGACAGAGGTAGAGGCTAAGTATCATTTTGCTCTATTTTTGGGTGCCATGATCCTGAAAACATCAAAACAAATCAAATATGTATGCAATTATCATCTCATTCAATCCAACAATAAATTCCAATAATTTAAGGTATTGAAAAATAATTTAATGTTAAAAATTTATACAAGTATAAAAGAAAAATTTGGAGAATTTTTTTTGAAAAACAGTTTACAAAAATATACGGTATAAAATTATATTCAAATGAAAAAAATTTGGATTTTGAATTTTTTTTTGTAAAACTTGAAAATCCATATCATATGTATATGTTTTATACAAAAATTAAATGAAAACAACTAATAAAATCAAACGAAAATTAAAAAGAAAAAAAGGAAAAATGTTTATACCTTGAGTTATGAGAATGGATGAATGTGGTGATGAGAAACCCTCAAATAATGTGAAGTTTGATGTGAAGAATTTGAGAGATTGAAGGGTTTTTTTATAAGTATTTGCTGCTAGAGTTTTTAGAGAAAAAAAGGGGAATTAGTGATTTCTCATTTAAATGCCCGATTTTAACTTTCTGCCGATACTGTATCGGTACACTTGTAGAGCGTATCGATACTCCTTGCCCTAATTTTAAATTTGATTTTAATACCATATCGATACACGCAACCGCATCGATAAAGTTTGACATGTATCACTTCCCATTGACGAACCCGTATCGATACACTTTTAGTCGTATCGATACACCTTTACCAAATAGTGCGATTTTGACAGTTTCAAGTCCAAAAATCCAACTTTAAACGTCCTTAAATGCATGTGAATGACATATGAGCAAAATTTAATGACTAAAATTAATGCATACTCCCCTTAGCAACATGCATAGAAGAAAAATGAGGCAAACTAACTTAAGCATGAATATCAGCCAATTTCAAGCAAAATTTTGACCATTTGGGACCTAAAAGGGTCAAGAAAGGCTAGTTAAACCCAACTCTCTCCTAAGGTTCCAAAAACGCTATTTATCTAAAGGTTTGGTAAAAATATCCGCTAATTGGTTCAAGATATCAACATATTCTAGAACATCATTTTCCAAAACATGGTCTCTAATAAAGTGATTTCTAATTTCTATATGTTTGGTTCTAGAGTGTTGGATGGGATTCTTAGTGAGATAAATGGTACTAGTGTTGTCACACCTAAGGGGTATAACATCTACTTGAACACCATAATCTAAGAGTTGTTGCTTCATCCAAAGGACTTGAGCACAACAACTCCATGAGGATATGTACTCCGCTTCGGTGGTAGATAAGGCTACGCTATTTTGTTTCTTAGAGAACCAAGATACGAGCATACTACCTAAGAATTGACATGTTCTGGAGGTACTTTTCCTATCTATCTTGCATCCCCCATAATCCGCATCCGAATAAGCATGAAGGCTAAAGGAAGAATCCTTAGGATACCAAAGACCTAAGTTAGGTGTGTCTTGATTCTCTTAATGGCTACTAAGTGTGATTCTTTAGGACTAGCTTGGAACCTAGCACACAAGCAAACACTAAACATAATATTCGGTCTACTTGCGGTAAGGTAAAGCAAAGAACCTATCATAGATCTATAAATCTTAGAACCAACACACTTACCTCCTTCATCTTTATCAAGCTTTATGGAAAAGCTCATAGGAGTGACTTGCGGCTTCACATTCTCCAAGACTAACTTCTTGAGCATATCATTCACGTAGTTTGCTTGATTGATGAAGACACCATCCTTCTTTGTTTATTTGGAGCCCCAAAAAGAATGAGAGCTCCCCCATCATGCTCATCTCGAACTCACCTTGCATTAGCTTAGAAAATTCTTTGCAATAACATTCATTAGTAGAACAAAAAATGATATCATCAACATAAATTTGTACTACTAAAATGTCATTACAATATATTTTTATGAAAAGTGTAGCGTCCACATTGCCTTTTTCAAAACAATTTTCAATCAAAAAGTTTGAAAGCCTTTCATACCAAGCTCTAGGAGCTTGTTTTAAACCATAAAGTGCTTTGGTTAATTTAAAAACATGATTTGGAAATTTAAGATCCTCAAAACCCAGTGGTTGTTCAATATACACTTCTTCATTTATAAAACCATTTAGAAAAATACTTTTTACATCCATTTGAAAAAGCTTGAAATCATGGTAACATGACAATGCTAGAAGCATCTTAATAGCTTCCATTCTAGCTACGAGTGCATATGTTTCATCAAAATCAATTCTCTCTTCTTGAGTGTAACCTTAAGCATTAAACCTAGCCTTGTTTCTCACTATGTTACCACTCTCATCTAGTTTATTTCTAAAGACCCATTTAGTTCCTATAGTAGATTGATTACTAGGCCTTTCAACTAATGTAAAGGGTGGTGAGATCTTGGGTGATCCATCCAAGGGGCTAACTACTCGCTCTTCTCTTAAAATGCTTAATCATGTTGCATTTATCTCATGCATTGAGCCTAAGAATGTTAAAGAAACATTAAAAGATGATTTTTGGATTATGGCCATACAAGATGAGTTAAATCAATTTGAGAGAAGTAAAGTGTGGACAATAGTTGACAGGCCTAGAAATAAATCTACAATAGGAAATAAATGGGTCTTTAGAAACAAACTAGATGAGAGTGGCAATATAGTGAGAAACAAGGCTAGGCTTGTTGCTCAAGGTTACACTCAAGAAGAGGGAATTGATTTCGATAAAACTTATGCACCCGTAGCTAGAATTGAAGCCATTAGGGTGCTACTTGCATTTGCATGTTTTCATGATTTCAAGCTTTTTCAAATGGATGTCAAAAGTGTGTTTTTAAATGATTTTATAAATGAAGAAATATATGTGGAACTGTAGAGTGTCCACGAGTTCTATATTTTATACACATTCCTGCCCGCATTATTGTTATTCTTAAGCTCATCTAGGCATATTTAGGTGCATTGTATGCATAATAACAATATTTTCTCTTTCATCGTGCTTTTATTGAATATTTAATGTTTGGTTAAGAAAAGATATTGTTTTAGTTTAGTTTTTATTTTCAGGTGCTGTAGCTGAGGAGAGGAAAGGAGAGGACATGAAAGCTGGAATAAAGGAGTTGTATTGAAGTACTTCCAGGTGCCGCCAAGGACGCTGCCGAAGCAGTATACCTCCAAGTGTCGCCCATGAAGCATTTACACCGACTTAGCCAAGATGGGTCGCGATTGAAAGATGGCAATTCCTTTAAATCCTTACTTAATAATTTTTTTAATTGAATACAAGTTTGTCGTTGCGGCAGCACAGGGCAACAAAACAAAGATGGTGAAAACCCTTGAGGTGCCTAGAACAGGCTCTAGGAAGGATGTTTAAATACCATAGAGGTACCCGAAACAGGCTCTAGGAGGGATCATGGGCAAGGACACTCCGCCGCTATCAAAGTCCACGTATCTAAACCAAGTGATGGACAAATTAGCAAGAGTGAATGAAAGCCTTCACGAGATGACTCTATTCAAAGGGTTCAGAGTTTCGTAGAGTGCACCTATCTTAACTTCAGACCCAGAGAATAGTTGTGATAAGCTGAAGCCCTTAAAGCCATGGTCAGGAAAAAGAAGACAGAAGTGCCTAACTGTGTTGCCAAGGCAGCAACTCGTATCCTTTGTAGTAATTTAATTATTTTAGGCATTCTTTGTTAACTTAGTTATCTCAGCATGTTTAGCATGAACACAGACCTGCACACACTGCACTGAAATTAAGAAAATTAAAACCTAAGTTATTTCATGCCATTCCCTATCACTAACATAAAATAGGTGCCACGACCTTGAGGTAAGAAATCAAGTTAAAAGGCTAAAGTTTCTATTAATTTTGTGCAAGGGGCAAATTTACTAGCTAGGTTGCATTGCTTGAGGACAAGCAATAGTTCGAGTTTGAGGGTGTGTAGAGTGTCCACGAGTTCTATATTTTATACACATTCCTGCCCACATTATTGTTATTCATAAGCTCATTTAGGCATATTTAGGTGCATTGCATGCATAATAACAATATTTTCTATTTCATCATGCTTTTATTGAATATTTAATGTTTGGTTAAGAAAAGATAATGTTTTAGTTTAGTTTTTATTTTCAGGTGCTGTAGCTGAGGAGAGGACAGAAGAGGACATGAAAGCTGAAATAAAAGGAGCTGTACTAAAGCAGTTCCAGGTGCCGCTAAGGACGCTGCCGAAGCAGCATTGCCGCCAAGTTTCGCCCAGGCAGCAGTTACACTGACTTAGCCAAGAAGGGACACGATTGAAAGAGGGCAATTCCTTGAGTCCAATGAGCCCAGTCTTGCAATTTTCTGAAGCCTGTAGTGGCCGATAGAGCTGATCCAAGATTGTTAAGTAGGAGTACTTATCCGTATTTGCGGGAGAAGGCAACATCCAAAGAGTCCACATTTAAGTAAAAAAAAGAGTCTATATTCAATGCAAATTACTTTAAGAACTTCTACTTCGAGGAGGACTCAAACTTAGGCCATGAGCCCTATATATATCCAATGTATGTGAGGGTATTGGGGCATGACTAGGTATGAGAAGATGCATGCTTGAATAGCCGCATAACAGAGATGTAGCTAGGTAGATGGGAGTTGTTGGGGGTCGTGGCCCTACTCTCCTAGGGTTTAGGCGCTTGTATGTAAAGTAGTTGTGAGAAACGGTTGTAATAGCTTTTGAGTTGTTTTTAATAAAATTCCATGTTTGCTTAATCTATGCACTTCATTATTTCAATTAGTCCTAACTAATCAGTTGAGAGAATCCATTTAGGGGGCATGAAAGTCTCAACTTCATGAAAGGGTTAAGCACGCTCACAACATGTTGGGGCGTGACTAACTTGGTTCCCAAAAGTTCACAAGTTTCAGTCAGTGGCTAAGAGGTATCACCAACTGAGTTGACTAGCCTGTGTTAGGTTTACGCTGAGATTGCTAGGTGTTGCCTACGTCACGCTAGCTTTCGAGCATCCTTGCCTAGAAACAGGGAGGATCACTGTCGACTATCCCGCCGAACTTGGAATGTCTGCTAGACTTGCCGTCAGGACTTATTTCTGTTCCATCTACCGAGACAACGAAAGTTGCAAGAGAAGTGACCCGCTGCGGCCGCATGACAGGATCGTAGCATGCCGCCTGCCATACTCGTCGAGGCAACATATCAAGGCAGCACAAACACTCTTAGGCTTTACGACGTAGTCTACACGCTACTGAGCTGCAATTGCCTTACCCAATCTATCGACCAAATCTATCCCTCTCATCACTATCTTTATTTTATTTGTGTTTTTATATTTCCACATCGTGAGATTTAATTGCGCATATACTAAATCTTGATGCAGGAAACCATGCATAAGAGCTGCTCCAATCCCTGTGGGAGACGATATCTTTTATACTATAACTTGACAAGAGTGTGCACTTGCGCTCATAAATAAAGAACACCCAAATGCTCTACAGGAACAACCACCCGGCTTTGAAGATCCTACTTTTCCAAACCATGTCTTTAAATTGTCAAAATATTTGTATGGTTTAAAACAAGCTCCTTGAGCTTGGTATGAAAGACTTTCAAGTTTTCTAGTTGGAAAAGGTTTTGAGAAAGGAAAGGTGGACACAACACTTTTTATTAAAAACAATGGCAAAAATATCTTAGTAGTTCAAATTTATGTTGATGATATTATATTTGGTTCTACTAATGAATTGCTTTGTCAAGATTTTTCTAAGTTGATGCAAGGTGAATTTGAAATGAGCATGATGGGGGAGCTCTCATTCTTTTTGGGACTCCAAATCAAACAAATGAAGGATGACATCTTCATCAATCAAGCTAAGTACATCAAGAATATGCTCAAGAAGTTTGGCTTGGAGCAAGCAAAGCCTCAAGCTACACCAATGAGTTCATGTACAAAGCTTAACAAAGATGAAGGAGGTAAGTGTGTTGACTCTAAGCTTTATCGCTCTATGATTGGATCTTTGCTTCACCTTACCGCAAGTATACCGAATATATTGTTTAGTGTTTTCTTGTGTGTTAGGTTTCAAGCAAGTCCTAGAGAGTCCCACCTTATAGTCGTTAAAAGGATCTTTAGGTACCTTAGAGATACTCCTTGTTTAAGTCTTTGGTACCCTAAATACTCAACCTTTAACCTTCAAACTTATTCGGATGCGGATTACGGGGGTTGCAAAATAGATAGGAAAAGTACTTTCGGCACTTGCCAATTCCTAGGTAGTATGCTCATATCTTGGTTCTCTAAGAAACAAAATAGTGTAGCTTTATCTACCACCGAAGCCGAGTACATATCCTTAGGAAGTTGTTGTGCTCAAGTCCTTTGGATGAAACAACAACTCTTAGACTATGGTATTAAGGTAGACAACATACCCCATAAGTGTGACAACACTAGTGCTATATGCCTACCCAAAATCCCCTCCAACACTCTAGAACCAAACATATAGAAATAAGGCATCATTTCATTAGAGATCATGTCCTTAAGGAATATGTTGTTTTAGAGTATGTAGACACCTTAAATCAATTAGCAGACATCTTTACCAAACCTCTAAATAATGAGCGTGTTTTGTCCTTTATGAGAGAGTTAGGTCTAGCTAGCCTATCTTGCCCTTTTTGGACCTTTTTGTGCTTAAATTGCTTGATTTCATGTAAAATGCCATGCTTATGTGTTTTTATCCTAATTTCATCCATTCTTATAGTTAGGGGGAGTATGCTTATGTTTTAACATGTTATTTTGCTCATTCATACCATTTAGATCCTCATCCGCACCTCTAGGCCTAGGCGTATCGAAATAGGTCAATTTGTTTCGATACATGTGCATTAAAAGAATGCAATGTGACCAAGGTGTTTTGAAACGCCCCTAAGGGTTTCGAAACATTTTGCCTCTGCCAATACATTTATCGAAACGGCCCAAATACGTTTCGATACGGGATATCTCGTGGGATTCGATACGGGGTATCTCGTGGGATTCGATACGGTCAAACCAGTATTAGAACAGTCATTAGGTTTTGGAATGATAGTAGACATTTCGGTACGCCTGTTTCGAAACAGTCGTGCTTGTTTCGAAACACATATCCGGAAAGGCTTTTTAAGGGATTTTAAATGCTCAACTTCACTTTTATTTAAACTCTTAAAACCCCTAACTCGATTTTTCTCTATAAAAATTCTCCAAACCTTATTGTTTTTCATCAAATCTTGAGGGCTTTTACCCCCAAACTAAAATCTAAGCAAACTTCAACAACTTGGTGCAATTTCATCCATCCATTCCTCCAAGATCCCCTTTTAAGGTATTTTCTAACCTTTTCTTTTTCCTTTGATTTTATTCGAATATTAGGTTAAAGAATATTAGTTTTGTATAGGATATAAGTTTTACTTCTTGGGTTTTCCAAATCTTGTAAAGAAATTTCAAAATCTCAATTTTTTTGATTCCAATATATTTAATTTTAATCGTATTTTTAACACAGTTTTTCAAAATTTGTTTTCTTTTAAAATTTTTTATATATGTATATACTTTTTTAAAGTGTTTTTAAAACCTTAATGGGATTTTCATTGGATTGAATTAAATATTTAAGTGCATACACTCAAGTTTTCTTATTGCTTGCATTGTGTTTTTAGGAATTTCTAATGGAAAACGTTAACAAGAAAAGAAAGACTCAAACGGGTGAAAGTTCGAACCAAACAAACATTCGTCCAAACCTTACCCTCCTTTTTCAAAAAAGCCTTAGGAATCAAGAAGCTAAGGACCAATTCAAAATCATTCATGAATTAGTCGTTCCCAAAGAGCGAGTTATGGATATCGAGTTCCTTGACTTTGGGCGCTTTGAATTCTGTTATCTACATCCCTTGCATGAATGGATTTTCTTAGCCTTTTTAGCATTCCGGACATCGTCTACAGGAACATGGTCTTGCTCTTCTACTCAAATGCCGTTCTCATCGACAATGAAGATCATATCGAAGTCATTAGCATTGAGTCATACCTTTTGGGCAAGAAGTTTCTTATTGATATATCTGTTTTAGAGAACACTCTTGGGCTCAAATATGAAGGTATTGAGGATGAGAATCACTTTGGTGCTCACATCGGATCCGTTCTCACATTGGATGCTCATGACCATTTCCTCCATTTGATGATCTCTTGGTTCATTCGCTCTTTAGGAGGTAAATTTTTCCACATTCGTCAAGTTGATTACTTTTGGTTAGAGTGTTTTCGCCAAGCACAACGACCGAACCTAGTTAAAATCATGTTCGCCGAGATGGTCCATCAAGTGAAGATTCGTACCACCGATGCACTTACATCCTTCACTTATGGGGATGTGTTGAACTATATCTATGGTAGCCTCAGTTATGATTGCTCCTATGATTCTCTAGAACCCTGAAAGAAAAAGATTGATGAATCTTCTCTTATCAACTTGAGGTGGAGGTTCATGTTGTTAGAAGAGCTCCGAAACCTCAAGTTGAGCCTCTACCTCAAGCTCCGGCTCCTGACAACGATGCTCTTATGAACTTCCTTACCGAGCAGTTCAACTCGATAGACACGAACATGGCTTCGGGTTTTGGTGCTCTCAACACTCGTATTCAATCCTTGGAGGAACATGTCTCCACTCTTGAGAATCAACAAACATCTACGGATCTCTCTTTCTCCACCATCTATGGTGATTGGAGGAGCTATCGTCGTGCTCAAGCTAAGGACAAGGATGATTCTCTTGATGATATTGGCGATGATGATGAAGAGGCCTATGATTCATATTGCATATCATATTAGTCTATCATATTAGGATTAAGTTTGCACCTATCTATGTTTTTATGTTTTAAAGAGCTATGATTTGATTATGTGTTTTTAGGATTGAGCTTGAACTTCAATGTTTTGAAAATTTATGTTTTTGATGTTGTTTCTTGAACCTTAATGATATCTATGATAATTATGTTGTTTGGTTTATTGCTTATGACTTCATTTCTTCTCTTGTTAGCCTTGATTATCTATTTTTTGATCTAACAAAAAGGGGGAGAAGTAATCTAAGAGCCTAAATGTTTTTAAAGTTGGTTTTGAATTTCAAATACATGAATTTTAAATCTTTTCAAAACTTTAAAACCTATCTTAAATTGAGGGGGAGTTAAAATTTTTCAAAGATTTCAAAATGCTTAAAAATTCATACTTGGTTTTGTTCTATCAAAAATGGGGAAAATGTAAAACTAATGAATTGACTAAATTGAAAAAGGGGAAAAATATTTTTTAAGTCCTCAAAACTTCCCTATGTCTCTAAGAAAAATGTCCAAGTCAAAACCTAAGATTATTCAAATTTCTCTAAGTGATTTCCAAGTCAAAACAATGATTTTTGAGTCACCGTTTCGGAACAGACCTTAGGCGTTTCAGAACGTTTTGAAACTGTTAACCTCTGTTTTGGAACTAGCCTTCCCGTTTCGATACGGGTGTATCGAAACAGGTCTTCATGTTTCGAAACGGATGAAGAACAACAGAACAGTTTGAACCATTTCGATACGGCAATATCTAAACAACCTCAAATGATTCGAAACGATTTTCAAACTTGGTTTCAAAAAGTGACCGTTGCAATTTAAATAACTAATTTTCAGAGAGACAATTAGAGTGTATCGAAACGTCTTAAGCCGTTTCGATACAGGTTTTGACAGTGGCAAAATGTTTTGAAACGGGCTTTATCATGTTTCGGAATAAGCTCTTAGAGTATCGAAACGATCGTGTCCATTTTGGTACAGTCTATTAATTACACCCCAACAACTATTTCTATTTTGATCTGTTTCAAAACAGGGTGGAGCGTTTCAAAACGGGTAGTTGCAGACTGCATTTATGGTGCGAAGATTGCATCCCAACGGCTATAATTATGAAGGCAACAACCCAACAACTAGAATTCAATGAGAAGGTATAAAATGGAGTTCTAAAAAGCACCAACAACAACTATTGATCCTAAGAGAAACATCCAAACATCAAATTCAAGCTCTTGTGCCAAATTCCTATATTTTCTTGTAAACCCCAATTGAGGTTCTTTGTATTTCCCATTTTATTTGAATCAATTGGGTTGAGTGCTTGTAAAAGGGCTACATTTTTATTGAGAGATACTAGCTATTAGCCTTAACTTCTTTGTAAACCTTGTGTGAGGATTGGGTCAATTTTGGGTAGAAATTTGGCCATTGTTTAAAGGTTTCCTCCTAAGCCTAGAAAAGGGGAAGATCAACTAGTGGAGTGGTTGGAAAATCCTTAGTGAAGCTAAGGTGGTGGATGTAGAGTTCAATTGGAACTTGAACCACTCTAAATCCCTTGTCTTGCAAATTTTTATTTTCCCACTTCACCACCAAAATTTCTAAAAATCCAATTCAACCTCCATTTTGGCTTAAATCGATTCAACGATCCACTCAACAGTTAGTGATACCAAGGGCCGTAAACATAGGTTGTAGCTCATTGCTAAGGCCAGCTATGAACATTCTGCACTTATCCTCCTATTTGTTTATAAACTCTTCTCCGTATCGACAATATTTATAGAAGTCATGGATATATTGCTTGATAGGTCGCCCTCCTTGCCTCAGGTGAAAGAAGGTGTTCCGTCTTTCTACGAGAAAATACTCATTAATATACTTGTTCTGGAACTCTCGGAGAAAGAATTCTCAAGTAACTGATTCTTCAGGAACTGTGAGAATAGTGGTTTCCCACCACATAAGAGCTTCATCGGTCAATAATGCAATAGCACATTCCAACTTGTGTTCATCCGAACACTGCACCTGTTTGCTCAAAATTCGTAGCGTGTTGTCCAACCTATATTCGACAACTTCGAGGTTGTCATTATCCTGTCCGGTAAAGGAATAGGCTCAGAGCGAAGCCATCTTGTCCACGAGGCACATACATACTGGACAACATGAGGGGTAGGATAAACAGATGGTGTTGCTTGCATCGCAGCCATAAACTATTTAAACATGTTAGCCATGTTCTGATATCATTCAACTTGAGCGATAGGTGATGCAGGCTTAGTACCCTGAACAGGAGGGTCCTGTGGTTGCGGTGGGTTTTGAGGATTTCCTCCTCTAATCTCCTCGACATGTATCGAGGAGCCAGTAGCAAGCTCATCAATATGAGCTTTGTTTGTCTCAGACATATCTATATGAAAGATCGGATTAGTCGACAAGTCACAGTATACGCAATATAAAACTCGTAGGTGGCAAAGTAACACAATAACAATACAATAAGCTTCGGTTTAGTCCTAGAATTGACTAAACTCTAGCTCTAATACCACAAATGTAACACCCCTTCCCGGCCTGCTCGAGAATCGGGTCGGAGCGTGTTACCGATGAGTAATACGGTGATCGGTGCAAAAAATTCCATTTTATTCACAACATATAATCAATATTACACAAACAAAACGTTACCAATATACAATTAATCCAATTCATTCACAAGAAGGCCGCATTAAACCGCTTAGGACCAATGTATAGCTTTTACAAGTTTTACGGACTAATCTATAAAATTGACAAACTAAGGTTCCTTATATGTAATTGACTCCACCATAATGAAATTCAAAACTTAAAAGTCAGGTCTGCAAAAATTCATACAAATTGGAGGTCATTAACCTATTCAATTTAACCTTACTATATTCAGTGACTAAATCGTGAAACAAACAATATGTTCAACGAGCCTTTAACTAACTTACCTAACCCCGTATCGAAACACCCTTAAGTTGTTTTGAAACGAGTGGATGTTGATCATCTTCTGTTGATCATCTTCACGGGATGACTCTACTCCAAGGGTTCGAGGTTTTGATGTTTGCACTACAAAAAAATATACATATACTGACGGTGGTTTATACCGACGGACGAAAACAGTCGGTATAGAGTATATATACCGACGGACAACAATACCGTCGCTACAAACCACACGTTTCACTGACGGTTTAAAAAGGCCGTCGGTATAGACCATATATAGTCCAACGGTTTGTCGTGTCCGTCGGTATAGATATAGTTTTTACTGATAGGTATTTATATCCGTCGGTATAGACCATATATATTCCAACGGTTTAAAAAGGCCGTCGGTATAGACCATATATATTCCAACGGTTTGTCGTGTCCGTCGGTATAGATATAGTTTTTACCGATAGGTATTTATATCCGTCGGTATAGTGTGTGGTTTGACCGACGGTTTTTTAAGTCCGTCGGTATAGGGTATATTTTAAATTACCAACACACATTCCTATCGGGCAAAATTGAAATCCCTAATTCCCCACAGCTGCATCTGTCGTGCTTCTCCCTCGAGCTCGTGACGGCCGTCGGTACCACCGCCACAGGTTTGTTCTTCGATTTCTTTCTTGTTCTTCAAAACTGAAATCCCTAATCCCTAATTCCCCACTTCAAAACATTCTCTGATTTGTTTTCTTTTTCCCTCTCATCTTCGATTTATCTCACCGTGGGTTCATTGTTTTTTGGCTGTTAGCTTTGTTTACAATTAAATTACTTTCCCTGATTTGTTTGATGATGAGATGTTGGTATTTGCACTTTGTTAAACAGTAGCTTTGAGTTGCCGATACTGGTTTATTATAAAATCAGTATTTTTTTATTATGATGTGTAATTTTAGTTGAGTTGGTGGAGATTTGAATTAATACATTGAATCATGGAACACTACTGAGTTAAGCATTCTCTGAATTAGTACATTGTTTTGTTTTGTTTTGGTTTTGGTTTACCTCGAAGTCAACTAAACTGAGTTAAGCTAGCGATACTGAGTTCACTTGAGCTCTTTGTTTTACTGAGCTATAACATCATATCTGTCTCTCTTCTTTACATTAGAAAAATACTGAGTTAAACTCCAATAATTTTCTTGAGTTCTTAAAAGTTCCTGTTTCGATTTCTTTTAGTTTCACATATTTATTTCTTTTGATTTCCTTTTGAGTTCTTATCGATTCCTGACTGTATGATTGGTTGCTGAGAACATTGAATCATGGAACACTACTGAAATGATTGTTGGTAATTCAGATATTTATATTAAGCTTACAAGTAGACCTCTGTTTTACCAAACAAAACAGTTCATTTAGTGTTAAAAACAGACCTTAAATTTTGCTGAATACTCTCTTCATTTCAGTTTTATAAAATTGCATTTAAAGTTACCAAAACAGTCTCAAAAGTTTCAAAGAACAAATTCCAGATTTCATAATTACGCTGCTTTGTGAAAGGAGCTTGGAAAGAGATGTAATATTATGGAATCTTTATTCTGGCTTTGTTTGATTTATTTAGTAACTTTTTATAGAGAATATTTGGCAAATTTTATATTGACATGATTCTTTGTATAGGGAGATCAAAATTTTGGATCTGCAAACAGAGGAGTTCTTGGTTCCATTGCTCCAGATTTAAATTCATTTCCAGATAAGCAGACCATTTTTATGCATGAAAGGTAGTTTGATGTTTGCAATCCTCAATTTTCTTTTGCTGCTAATGTCATCATTATCACACCAAAAATTTTGAGCCTCTACAATTATGCTGCAGGAATGCAGACTTGAAATCTACTTCAGGAGATTTTCACATAACTAACAAGCTTTGAGAAGCAGGTATTATTTTTTTGTCATCTAGTATTTTTTTCTAATTTCATGTTCTGTGCTAGCAATTCTACAATTTAATTTCTGCTTTGTTCCAACCTTAAGGATACCATAACACAAAAGGTACTTAGTATGAGATTTTACGACAAGGTTTACAAGTGAGTTTCAAAAATATTTGTCTACCTTTGGAGATTTTTTACTCTCAAACATATAATATGACCACATTAAACTAACTCCATCTTCACAAATATCCTATAAAAATAACGCATTTCATCAAGTTATCAAGATGGCGAGTCAATTCGGTACAGATGCCAGCAGATAACACATTGTAACACCATATAATCAATCCAAAGTTTCAAACATCTTTTTAACCCTGCAATAAATGAACCCAGAGACCAGAAATGTTATGTGCTCTTCATAGCTGAAAGCATCTCTTAATATCATAGAACTAGTTAAGAGAATGCCAGGATAAGGAAATACAAGTGTATATTTCCCAGAGCAGCAGATTGGAATTAAAAAAAATAATCAGATTATTCTATTGTAAAGCAGACAATTACAATTTCCAAAGCAGCAGATTATAATTAAAAAAAACAATCAGATTTTTGTAAAGTACTTTCACAACTAATAATAACAGATAAGAGTCTTACACAGGGAAGTAATTAAAGCATTAACTGTAGAAACCGTTAACTTCAGTTTAAGAGCCTTTATATTCTCATACAGCTCCAGTGCCTTCTCCCAGTTTCTAGCCTGAAATATATCAGAGAAGTTATCATTGTCATGACAGTATAGATGGAATTAAAAGATTTGGATACAAGTCAGTTTCAATAAAACACCCAATGCAGCATGTGCATGCTTGAGCTAAGAAATACACAAAAATACTAGCTTTGAGAAGAACACAGAAAAGTTAAAAGAAGTGCAAATCAAAAACAAGAGAAAACATATTTTAGCTAAGTTGCTCCTGCGTTTCCTAGACACTGCTCTCCAACTAGCCATAATACCTACTGCTATCTTCTCCATGACTAAAGGAAAGGAAGAGAAAACATAGGTCTAACTTCTGAAGCAATTACATATTTATATGTTTATATGTTTCATTTATAACAATAGTGATTAGATTAATCATTAATATATATCAAATCAAAGATTTACAGCATGGGAAACATTTTCAGATGGTTCAGTCATAGGCAATGACTCAAATCATTAATAACAGTCATAAAATTATTTAGAGATTATTTTGCCATTTGTGGTTAATGAGATTGAGAAATTATTTTTAGTAAGTGATATAAACACAATCTTAAAGATTAAGCTGATTTTGGAACTATTGTATTCAAACTTGGCTCCCTCTTATATACATAAAATTTCTAATAGCGTAAATATTGGATTGTGGTGATTTATTAATTTATTTTTTGCATGTCTTACCATAAGATGCAATTATCAGTTACATTAGTCTACAATCAGACTTGTATACACTTGGGATAAATCATATTTTAGCTCCTAAACTTGTCTATTTTTCTCACATTGGTACCTAAACTTCTTTAGTCCACATTGGTACTTGAACTTGTTTATTTTTCTCATTTTGGTACTTAAACTTATTGGAATAAGTAAAGAAGTTCATGTACCAACATAGAAAAAATAAATAAAATTTAAAATGTCATTAGTTCATTGGTAATACAGGTATCGTTGATGGATAAGACGTGGATCAATCTTAGATCAAGGGCAAGTGAAGAATACATTAGAGGGGTTACTAGTTTTTTGAACTTTGCCTTTGAGAGAACTGAAGATGGAAAAATTTGGTGTCCTTGTGTGAATTGTGTAAACACTTACAGAGTATCTAGAAGAGATGCATTTGATCACTTAATATGTGATGGCTTTCTCAAGGGTTACGTTCGTTGGATTTTTCATGGGGAGCAATGTGACGGATCTACACCACCAATTCCAACTAATGTAGAAGAAAGAGAGTTTGAACACGACGTTCATAACCTCTTGCATGATATGATAGCAGACCGAGTTGTGAATAATGCTGAACATAACTATCATTCGGGAGATGTAAGTACAAGGCTTGGGGATCATAATCATAGACTTCAAGGAGACAAATTTTTTGATTTACTTAAAGATGCAGAGGTGCCACTTTATCCAAATTGCAAAAAATTTTCAAAGTTGTCCTTTATCATTTATTTGTTCCACATTAAATGTTTTAATGGGTGGACAAATAAGTCTTTCAATTCCTTACTAGAGGTGTTGAAACTTGCATTGCCGGATGATAATACTTTGCCAGGGTCTTATCATGAAATGAAAAAGATAATTCGTGAATTGGGTTTAGGATATGAAAAGATTCATGCTTGTCCAAATGATTGTATGTTGTTTTGGAAGGAAAACGAAAATAGAGAGATTTGTTTGAAATGTGGATCCTCCCGATGGAAAGAAACTTCAAATGGTGTCGAAGATGAGGATGTTGACACTTCTTCAGGAAAAAAGAAACAAGCTGCAAAGATTTTGCGTTGGTTTCCTCTCATTCCAAGGTTGCAAAGATTATTTATGTCTTCAAATATTGCTCCTTTGATGACTTGGCATGAAGATAGTCGTAAGAACGATGGACGTATGAGGCATCCGGCGGATTCATTGGCTTGGAAATCATTTAATTCTCGGTATCCTGAATTTTCTTCTGATCCTCGTAACATCCGTTTAGGATTGGCTTCTGATGGTTTTAATCCATTTAGAACTCTGAGTGTGACGCACAGTACTTGGCCTGTTATCGTGGTACCTTATAATCTGCCACCGTGGATATGTATGAAGCAGTCTAATTTTATACTCTCTTTGCTCATTTCTGGTCCAAAAGGTCCAGGAAATAATATAGATGTATACATGCAACCTTTAGTTGCAGAATTACATGAGCTATGGGAAGTTGGTGTTGAAACTTTTGATGCTGCAACGAATCAAACATTTCAACTTCGTGCAGCATTGATGTGGACTATAAATGACTTCCCAGCATATGCCAACTTATCTAGATGGAGTACTAGAGGAGAGTATGCTTGTCCTTGTTGTGGGTATAATACTGCTTCGAAGTGGTTGAAGCATAGTCGAAAGTATTGCTATATGTGTCATCGTAGGTGGTTAGATCCTGATCACAGGTTTCGAACCGACAAACATTCCTTTGATGGCACTGAAGAACATAGAAGTGCTCCTTCACCACCCACTGGTAGCGATGTATTGAGGCAATTAGAAGCTTTAAATGAAACCGGAGATGGGCCTTGGAAGAAAAAATCCATTTTCTTTTCTTTACCATATTGGGAGCATCAACTATTGCGCCACAATCTTGATGTGATGCATATAGAGAAGAACATTTGTGATAATATTCTTGGTACATTGATTGGACAAGAGGGGAAGAATAAAGACACCTATAAATCACGATTAGACCTTGTCGAAATGGGTATAAGGAGTGTTCTTCATCCACAAACTCGGATTGGCCGTAGCACTTTGTACTTGCCTCAAGCTTCTTATCAAATGACATTGAGTGAAAAAAATACTTTCCTAAAAGTTCTTAAGGAAATGAAAACTCCTGATGAATATTCTTCGAACGTCTCACGTTGTGTGCACCTTAAACAACGGAAACTACTTGGGCTCAAAAGTTATGACTGCCATCTCCTAATGCAAGAGTTTCTTCCTATAGCCATTCGAGGAACTTTGCCTGACAAGGTTTGCATAGTTCTTATTGAAGTGAGCAATTTTTTTAAAGATCTCTGCTCTAAGGTCCTTGAAGAAAGTGAACTTGATAGACTTGGGTTAAGAGCTGCATCAATTTTATGTGAGCTTGAAAAGATTTTTCCTCCGTCATTCTTCACAATCATGATGCACTTATTAATTCATCTAGCAAATGAAGCTAAAATTGCCGGTCCAGTCATTTATCGGTGGATGTATCCAGTTGAAAGGTACAATTTAAGAATATATTGGTGCTAGTGAAAATATAAATATAATTCGTAGATGTTTACTAATGTTTTAATATTTTTTCTTTTAATAAAATAGGTATCTTTCGGTGCTAAAGTCTTTTGTACGCAATAGAGCTCATCCGGAAGGATCTATTGCAGAAGGTTACTTATCACATGAGTGTTTGACCTTTTGCTCTCGATATTTAGAGGGAGTTGAGACTGTATTCAATCGACTTGGTCGTAATAATGATGGTGAAAATCAAGATCTTGGTTCTGAAGTCACAATCTTTTCTACTATTGGAAGGCCATTAGGAAGGAAAAAACAACTTGCTTTTCATGTGAAGAAGCGTAAAAAGGTTTCAAGACTTGTGCTTGACGAACAAGGCTTAGCGCAAGCACATCGATATGTGCTGTTCAATTCAGATGAAGTTTCTCCATTTATAAAGTGAGTTTCCTTAAATTCAATATAGATTTAACTCTACACGGATTATAATCATTATGTTTTTTTAGGAAACAAGAACAAGAGATTAAGAGACGTAATCGAAGGAAACGTTTTTCACCATTTGAGATGCAGAAGTTGCAAAGTGAAACTTTTCATACATGGTTTCGTGATCATGTAAGTCTAGAAAATTTAAGATGTGAAACTTATATGATATTATATAAACAGTTAATATTGACACTTCAAATGTTACATAGGTTGCACTCTTGGATCGACAAGTACCTTCAAGTGTCATCGATGTAGTTAAGTGGCTTGCTCGAGGTCCAACTGAAGTTGTTAAGAGATACAGTGGCTACATGATAAATGGTTTTAGGTTTCATACAACAAGAAGAGAAAAAAACTTGAAAACTTAAAATAGTGGAGTTGTTGTTACGAGTAAGACATGGAGTTATGCAACTGCAAGAGACAAGCAACCAGTTGAAGGAGAAGTTAACTATTATGGGATTTTGAAAGATATTGTTGAATTGAATTATTCAGGGCGATTTAGAGTTGTATTGTTCAAATGTGATTGGGTTGATATCAACAGAGGTTGCAAGAAGGATAAATTTGGTTTTACACTTGTGAATTTCTCGCATTTGGCACATAGAGGGAACAATTTGGTTGATGAACCATTTGTGTTAGCATCACAAGTTAAGAAAGTTTACTTCGTTAAGGATGAAACACAACCCGGTTGGAAAATCGTCAAACATGCTAAACTTAGAGTAGCTGTGATAAGCTGAAGCCCTCATTGCCATGATTAAAAATATTGTGCTTAATTGTGATGCCTCGACAACAACCTTTAAATCGTAACAACATATTTGTTTAATTATTTATTCTGCATATTCAGCCTGTACACAGACATGCACACACCGCACGAGCATGAGAAATTAAATTCTGAGTTATTTTCTTGCTTATTTCCCTTCACTAATTTGATATAGGTGCCACGGCCTTGAGGCCTAAAATCAAGTCGAATACATGTTTATCTTTCTTATTACTTTTAAAGCAAGTATGTTTGGTTGCATTGCTTGAGGACAAGCAATAGTTCGACTTTGTTGGTGTGTAAAGTGTCCACAAGTCCAAAATTTTATGCACATTCCACCTCTTATTATTACTATTTTGAGCTCATTTTAGGCATAATTAGGTTCATGCATTGCATTTTACAGCATTCCTTCAACTTACCATGTTTTTATAGATTATCTTTCATTTGGTAAAGAAGAGATATTGTTTTAGTGTATTTTTATTTTTAGGTAATAAAGGCTTAGAGAGGGAAAGAGGAGCTGAGGATGCAACGCTGAGGCAACAAACCAAGGGGCTGTACTGATGCAGTTCCAGCTGAAGACAGTTGCTGCCGAGTAATATTGTCGCTGATCTTGCTGCCCACGACATCAAACTATGGAGTTGGAGAACTGGAGTGCGATTTGTAGAGCTAAAAATCCTGAGTCTATCGCTACCATCCACTCGATTTTCCAACGTCTGTAGTAGCAGACAGAGCCACCGAAGTGGGATCTCAAGGTTACTTGCGGGCTAAGGAAAACGAGATAAAGTCCACATTCAACGCAAAGAAGTTAGAGTTTAAGGCAAACGAGATAAAGACCGTACTTAATTTTTTCGTGAGCCTTACACTCTCGTGCCCGACAAATGGATTTCTTAAACATAAGTACATCACGTTTGCCTTAAAGTGAGCCATGTTAGGCTCACGAAAGAAGTTTAGAATTAAGTACTTTTGAGTTGTATTAGCCATGTTCTAAACTTATGTCTAAGCCAAGTTAGGTTTTCTATAGACATAGCTAGTGTTCTCTGCCGCAGCCACGGTCTTTTCATGTCGAGGTGTTGACTAATTTGGCTTAGACATAAGTACGAATTTCAATGGCTGAAAGAAGCAACCAAACGTTGACTGCCTGTGTTAGGTTTACACTGAGATTGCTAGGTATTGCCTACATCACGTGGTGACAGAATCCTTGCCTAGACATAGGAAGGATCACTTAAGAATTGATCTGCCGAACTTGGAGTATCTGCCAGACTTGCCGCCAGGATTTCTCCCCATTTCACCTGTCGAGACAGCGAAAGTTGCAAGAGAAGTGACCCACTGCGGCCGCATGACAGGGTCGTAGTTGTCGTTTGCCATTACCCGCTGAGGCAGCTTATCATGGCAGCGCAAAACAACTTAGCCTTTTACAACGCAGTTTCACACTAAGTGGTAGCATAACCTTGTCTGCTTTATCAACCCGAATCACCTCTTTTATCATTTGTGTTTTATTTTATTTTACTCTTCATCTCAACAATCTCCTTACTTGTATTTTTATTTTACCTTGTGCAGGAACTACAAATCGAACCAAGGTGACTAATCCTCATGGGATTCAACATATTTTATACTATAACTTGGCAGGAGTGTGCACATGCGCTCTCACAGAAAGGGAACACCTACACGCCCTACAAGTTTTTGGCACTGTTGATGGGGATTAGTAACAACGAATTTCGTTTTTAATTTCTGCACCTTTTATTTACTTTTTATTTTATCTTTATTTTTAATCGGAAAAAAATTACTGTGTCCTTTGCTAGTGTATGACCAGGGCAAACCCTAAAGGAGATCTCCTCTTTTACGAAGATATCGAACGTCAGGCAAGAGAAATTAAGAAGGAGCTCAGGGAAGTCCTAAAGAAAAACAAAGAAGACAAGAGAAAAGCGAAGGTAAACATGGTAAACGAGGAGCCACCAAACGGTGCCGCACATAGCGGGGGCGGGTAGCTCGACTTCCGCCCAGAGATCCGCAAGATCAACCGAGACAGGACCCCCTATTCTGCCCAGGAAACCCCAGCCCGCTCGAACTACTAGAGATTATCTAAAACCTGACTTCCGAGGGTTCGACCCAATAGTGACGGAACCTGATATAGGGGCAAACCATTTCGATCTGAAGCCCGTCATGTTCAACATGATCAACACATTAGGGCACTTCGGACAGACTGCCACAGAAGATGCTCGGTAGCATTTGAGAGGATTCATGGATATCTGCAGAGCATTTAAAATACACGGGGTCTATCGGGATGTACTGAGGATGAGGTTATTTCCCTCTTCACTGAGGGATAAGGCTAAATAGTGGTTGAATAACCAACCGACAGGATCTTTCAACACATGGACAGAGCTATGTAAAGACTTCCTAGATCAATTCAGCCCGTCCAATGTCATTGATAGACTGCGAAATGAGATCACAACCTTTAGACAAGGGGATGATGAGCCGATGTATGAAGCATGGGAGCGGTACCAACAGATGTTGATTAACTGCCCGCTACCTGGTGTTTCGGCTTGGATGCATGTATCCATATTTTACAACGGGGTTAACTACCCAACTCGGATGATGATAGGATCTTCGGCCAATGGGATCATTCTCGACAGACCCCAAGAGGAAGCACTGCGGTTGCTGAACCAAGCCACTAAAAATGACTACAATTATCAAACCGCCCACTGAGGCGGCATAAGGCGGCCTGCCACTGCGAACGAGGTAGAAGCCTCATAATCTATTAACGTCCGCCTTGATACACAGACGGAGCTGTTCATGAAGATTGTGCAACCTGCTGTGAAGGTCTATGAAGGAAAGGCTGTGGAGCCATTCTGTGGTAAATGTGGGGGTAACCATGATTCCTCTGATTGCACAACATCTGCCAACTACATGGGAGGACATGGGAGGAATAGAAAGCCTTCCCAGAACACATACAATCCTGGATGGAAGAACCATCCCAACTTCTCTTGGAGCAACCCAAAGACAACTACAAACCCACAACAACTATAGGGAGGCTACCAACAGAACCAATCCAGGCAGCAGACTCAGCAACCACAAAACAATAACTCACTAGAAGCAACCTTACACACCTTTATGTCTAGAACTAGAGACTTTATTGTTCGTACAAATAAATTTATTGATAAAATTGAGTCTTTTATGGAAAGGAAAGAGATGCAGATGAACAACCAAGAGGATGCTATAAAGAACCTAGAGACCCAATTTAGGCAATTCACTAAGATATACATCATCCAGACAATGGGTGCAGCATCCAGCAGCTTAGAGGCGGCAGCCAAACCCACTTACAAGTAGTGCAAGGCCATATCTACAAGAAGTGGGAAGCAGTTGGATGAACCCAGGGTGGAGACACAGCCAGAAACCCAGCCGGACCAGAAAAGAAAGCCTGCCGCAACAACACCAAGACTAGCCGCCGCAACACCAACACCAGCACCAGCTGCTCTAGCGGCAGAGCAAGACATCGGTCCTGAAACAAATGATCCTCCCCAGACCTAGCCCCCAAGCAATGAGCATTTAGAGGACATCTGTCTGCCAGCACCATTCCCCCAAAGGCGCAAGCAATAGCAACAAGAGCACCAGTTCAGAAAATTCTTGGATATACTGAAACAAGTGCACATTAACATACCTCTAATAGAAGCCATTCAAAGTATGCCAAACATCTCTGAGACATGGTTTCTAAGAAGAAGAGGATTGGAGAGTTTGAGACAATGGTTGTCACTGAAGAGTGTATGTCAATGCTGCATAACAAGCTGCCTCCCAAGCAGACAGACCCAAGCAACTTTGTTATCCCATGCAGGATAGGCAGCAAACATGAAACTGGAGCCCTGTGTGACCTAGGAGCCAGCATCATCCTTATGCTCAAGGCATTCTTCGTTAAACTAGGTATTGGGTTTGCCAAACCTACCTCCGTCATGCTTAAACTTGCTGACCATTCATTCGTACAATCGGAGGGAAAATTGAAGACATCCTTGTAAAGGTGGGCAACCTGATTCTTCCTGCCGACTTCCTCATCTTAGCTTGCGAGGCCGAAGAAAAAGCCCCTATCATCCTTGGGCGGCCATTCATGGCCACGGGCAGAACACTTATAGATGTGAACAGGGAGCTGACAATGAGGGTAGACGACCAGAGCATCAAAATAAATGTGCTACAACCCTCAGAAAAAGAAAAAGGATGCCCAGATGAAAGAGCTGCCAAACTAAGTGTAGAAACAAACTATGGCAGCAGCTGCCGTGACAGACCAAAGGGCAAGCTTAAGGACCCAATAACGCAACACGTGAAGGAACAAGAGGACCCCTCAGGAGGGAAGAAAAAGTCAAACCACCTCAGGAAGTGGTTATGTTTGGGAGACGCACCCAAATGCACTCCCACTATAACTTATTTTTTATTTTTATGCATTAGGATTAGAATTTATTTTATTTTAGGATTAGATTAGTTTTCAGAATTTTATTTTTCAGAAGTTATTTAATTTTGTTTTTATCTTTATTTTTAGGAATAAAGGAGCTGGATTAAGAAGGATGCCCAGCAAGGAGACCGCCCACCATCCCGCCGAGACAGCTCAGGGTAGTACAGCACAGCAACACGTAACGGCTAGTTTGCCGCCAACGGCTAACTGCCAACGGCTCCGAGAATAACGTGCAGAAAATCACGTAACGTGTGCAAGGAAATCAGACCGTTGGGCATTTAATGCCGCCACGACACTTCTCGGCAACCCCTATTTATACCCCTCTCACTCAATTCATTTACTTTACTATCACCTCCTTGCTATCCTTTTCTCACTTCAACTGCTCTTTAATTGTTTTTCTTTCTAGTTTTAGTTACATACAACCGTCCACATGACATCCGCATCACAACCAAAACCCACCTACAGAAGATTTTGCTACAAGGAGGACAAAGAGAGATACAAAAACTAGTTCTTTAAACAGGCAATATGGGAGGAGCAAGGATTCCATTACACACGACAAACGGGAGACCTTGGTCTAGAACCTGCCCTGTTCGAAACCATCCACAACAAGGGATGGGAGATGTTCGCTCGGCAACCATAGGTAGCCAACATCACCATGGTCAGCGAATTCTACTCCCATCACCCTTGTCCGGAGAAGCCATTTGTCTATGTCCACGGGGAGCCTGTCAAACTGAACGCCACTATCATCAACATATACTATGGCCTTGATATGGATGACAACCCGAATGAGGAGTGGAGGCAGTCACTAACGACTGCCGAATATGAGAAAATCAAGGCCAAACTCTGCAAGCCCAACACGCAATGGTTGGTAGGCAAACATGTGGGATCTGTCCAGCGCCGCCACCTGCTGCCCGAGGCAATGTTGTGGAACACCTTTGTTGTAACACCCCAATTTTGGGCTTAGAAGTTTTGGGTTTGGACCGGATCGGTCGGGTCGCGGTTCGAATATAAAGGTGATTTTTAGGAAAGCCTAGTTCAGGTTGCATTAAAAATATGGAAAAATATCTTAAAATCCTCTTTTATTATATATAAGAGAGTGGTGAAATCAATTTTACAAAATGAGATTTGGAGGTGTGACATTTTGGGTTAGTGACTAAAATGTAATTTTTGAAAACTTGGTGACTGTTTTAAAAAGATTGAAACTTTGAATCTTTAAGGAGCTAATTTACCCAAGAAGAGTTTTCTCTAGATTTTTATTAATATTAAACAATTTATTAATGGTTTTTAATTAAAGGTAAAAGGAGGGAAAAAGATATTTTGTTCTCATAACTAACTTTTCTCAAAAATTTCCATTTCTTTTCTCTCAAACCAAACACTTTTCTCCAGCAAATTTCCCTCTGATTTTGACCTCTAAAGATGAGATTTCAATCTTCATTTGATCTCTAATCATTTCTACATCAAAACCTTAGTATTTGCTTATTGAATTTTCAAGAATTTTGGTTCCAAAAAGGGAGAAACTCACATTTAGAGGTATGAACGTCCTTCTCCTCTAAATACTCAGTTCTTTACTGAAATTCCCAAGTTCTCAATCCTTGATTTGAGTTTTATTAAAGGTTTTATGGTTGTGTTCTTGATCTTAGCTTTAAAATGCAAGATTTGGTTTAATTTTGATGAAATTCGTATGAAATGATTGGGCACTGTTTTGAGGTTTCTTTTTGATGAATTTTGGATGTATAATTGATATGAAATTGAGGTTTAATCAATGCAATCCCGAATAGGTTGATTTTCCTAAGTTTTGCTTGAGTTAATGGTGGTTTTTGGGGTGATTTTGATGTTCTGCTATAGCTGGAGGTATAAGACGTGATTAGATCCTTTTTGGATGTTAATTGAGGTTCATGAATGATTGGAATTGATGGATTTTGGGTGGGTAGTGTTGTAGAGATGTTTGGATGTGATTTCGGTTGTGTTTGGTAGCCGAAATGTGAGTGTTGATGAGAGCAGCGAGTTTAGGTGTTTTGGTTGAAGATATTAATGCATGATGATGCATTAATCCTCTTCTTTGATGTGTTTAAAATAGGGGAGACATCTTCGGATCCTTGTGGTGTTGATCCGGAAGCTTGATTGGTGTTTCGGCAAGCTTGCGAAACGGAATCGATGAGTGAAGTTTGGTTTTTAGCTTTGAAACCAATGTTCTGAATGTTTGGGAGCTTAGTTAAAGTCTAAACAACTTAGCTAAGCTCAAGAGTAAGTATTCGGAAAAACTCTCTTGTTGATGAGCCATGAGATGGTTGAATGCAAAGTGATTTGTTTGCATGATTTAATTCTGTTTTTGAAAGCATAATTTAGCATGTTTATTGCTGGTTTTATAAGCCATGTGTTGAAGGATGCTCAAGGTAAGAGATCCTTGGTTTTACATTGATAAATGTGATTTCAATGCATAGTGATGCATGTGGATTTAATGGCTTTGTTAAATGCTTTAAAACAGTGAATTAATGTTGTTAAATGATGTATATTGGCAAGTGATGTGGTTGGTCTAAAAGTGCTTGAATAAGATATAGTTAGCCGGCTATAGGATTGGGTGCACCGTGAATAAAGTCGCCTTGGATGTCGAGGGGTTGTGACTGTACCATGCTCCATCCAAGTACACTAACGAGATGGTTAAGAACAACATGGTGGTTAAAAGTCCATGGGTGGTTCTTGTTTTAAGGTCACAATGGTGGTTAAAAGTCCATGTGTGGACCTTGTGTATTGTTAAGGTCACAATGGTGGTTAAAAGTCCATGTGTGGACCTTGTGTATGGTAAGATCACAATGGTGGTTTAAAGTCCATGTGTGGATCTTGTGTTGTATGTCCCGTGATCTCGTTAGTGATGTTATACAACTACCAATGAGTGATGTGGAGGGGTTGTGATTGTACCATAGTCTCCATCACGGGTGTTGAGGGGTTGTGATTGTACAATTTGCTCCACCTTGATATTGGTAGTGTGTATGAAGCGTAAGGGGCAACGCTTGTAATCCGCGTATCCGATTGTCGATTGTGTTTTGAGTTGAGAAAGGTTATGGATTATCACTTGAAAGCCAATATGACATGTTAATGATTTGAAGCATGAAATGCTTGGTTTATATACATGTGTGCATGATCAAATGATGTTTGAACTAAAGGTTTTGAAAAGGAGTTTTAATAATGCATTATTGTGATGTTTTAAATGAGCATTCCTCACTAAGCTATGTGCTTACGCTCTCTCTTTCTTAAACCAATAATGCAGAGCATTGAAGTGCTTAAAGGGGCAGCAAGGTGGTCAAGAATCTAAGTGGAAGCTTAAGCTCATGTATGGTGACAATTTTCATAACTTGTTTAGCTTTTGGCATTTGGCAATGGGAACTTAAATTGTTGTTTTGGGAGATGTTTTGGACTCCCTAAGTTGGTTTCATGCTTTTGGTGATGTTGAGACTTGTATTGGCCTTTTGTTATGTGGTTTTGAAGAATTGATGGTTTCATGGTTTTCTATATAGGATGCATGCCTATTGAATTGAGTTTTCCTTAAATCGAGTCTATGTTGGAGTTTGGTTGATGCTAGTATGTTCATTGAGTGTTGAATGATTTGCTGGTATGATTTGGTTGTCTTTGAAGCATGTTTGATGGGTCAATTGTGCATTTAACCAGCAAAATTTCTGCAATCTGGGCAGCACGTTTCGGAACAGGTGCTACCGTTTCGGAACAGAGGGCCTGAAATGGCCTTGGCGTTTCGAAACGGGTAGAGCCGTTCCGAAACGGTTTTGCCACTACCGAGCCCTGTTCCGGAACTTGTTTCGGAACGGTCCCGCGTTTCGGAACGGATCATCCCTGTTCCGAAACACCCGACTGTTGGGCACTGAAATTGACAGTTATGTGTTTTGAAATCTTTGCGTTTTGGTCCTGAACTTGGTTTATGCAATTGAATGAGTTTGAGATGTCCGTTTGAGTTGAATTTTGGCAGAGAAGCATGAAACATGACTAATTGCATAATGGTAACTCAAAAGTTGGTTAAGTTCTAATATTTTTCAGAATTTTTATTTTGGTCCCTAAATTCGTATGTTGTGCAATTGAGTCCCTGATCGCTGTCCGATTGCTGTGGTTTTAGAGTATGTTTGTCTCAGGTGTTCACCTAGGGTTAATATGCATTTAGATAAGATTAAAAAGAAAAAAAAGGGTCGTTAATCAAGGTTGACTTTCGGGTTGACTTTGGTTTTCCCCGTGTAAACTTCTTAATTCGGGCCAACCGTCTAGGCCGGGTTAAGGGGGTTACATTTGTAAAAAGGCACATGCTGCCCACATTTCACAACTCAACCATTGATCAGCCGCGCCTCGCCCTAATTCACAACATTCTGATGAACGGACTGATAAACGTTAGGTAGATCATATACACGGAGATCCAAAATTGCTTCAAAAAATAAAGGCAGGTTGTACTTCCCGTCCCTCATCACAGGACTTTGCACCAACTTTGGTGTCCTGGTAGAGCCCAAAGATGAGTTAACGACTGCCAAAGAAGGCTGGACCAGAAAGATCCATATACAGATGATGCAGCATGCGGAGAAAGCGCCAACAACGCCCAGCCAGTCTTCAGCCACACAGCCCGACACCCCAGCCGCCCCCGGCAGTACTGAAGCTACCCCAGACAAGGAAGTCCTCACACTGTTGCACACCCTTCTATATAGCACAAAGCGCATCGAGCAACAGCAGCTGGCCTTCATGAAATTTGTGGGGGAGGTCCAAGAAGCCTTTGTGGCTTATCTCTTGTAGAAATTCTCTGGAGAGGGTCTCGTCCTGCCTCTGTACCCTACAAAGCTTGCAGCAAAAACCCAAGCACAAAGAACGCCACCCGTCGTCGCTGCCTGCCAGAATGGCCACCATGTGCCCTCTCTGACGCACTATCCAACTTACTCAACCACCACCCCATCCAACACAGTGGCAGACTCTCATGAGAGGCACCAGCAGCATCATTCACCTGCTTACACAGCAGCGACGGTGGTAGATACCTCCTCATTAGAGGAGATTGCGAAGTAGTCGCACGAGCCATAAACAACAATGGTAGCAGCAACAACAGCCATCCCAATGGCATTTATCCCTTGGAAAGAACACACAAAGGAAGGCACTAGGAAGAGGAAGCGGCACATAATAGCCACCAAATCTGTGGACTTCGAGACAGAGTCAGAAGAGAGCGACACACCTCCTGGCGCTCCTCTTGTCGAATCGCAAGAAGAGTCACACCATACGCCAAAAAGAGTCCAGCCACCACGGAAAGTAAAAACCTCACCTGCTAATATCGCCGCCAAGACATCTGCGAGTTGTATCTTCGTCATCTACACATCTTCCTCCTCCTCAGCTGAAAAGACTCCAGCCTCCTCTCAACCCTCAGTAAACTTTTAGTTTTTCTTTCTCTTTTCTTTTATTTTTCTTATTCTGTTTTATTTATTTTTAACTTGTATTTATTTTTCTTTTGTTTATTATTCATGTTTTGTGCATTGAAGGCAATGCCCATCTCGAGTTTTGGGGGATAGCTCTTGCATCGTTTGTCTAGGCATACTTAGTTGCATTTTAGGTTGCATTGTACTTGGCTTAGTAATAATCTGAAAAGAAAAATTTGTTATGACTTGTGCCTGTGATAGTATAGCCAACTAATTTATTTTTTGCACCTAATGAAATTAAACTTAATCTTGGGAAAATCATGAAACATGTCGTAGATTTTTTTTTCTTTTTGCCTAAAAATGTCAAACACCTCTGTTACTTGCTGAATGTGTTAGGATGTTTGATGAACATTGCTTGTGTATTTTTAGACTTATTTGCAAAGTTCAAACAAGGATTGCAGGTAGCTGCCGAGGCAGGTAAAAGAAACAGAACGATACAACACTGCCACCACAGCAGAATCAAAAACAAGGAAAATATGTTGTTTTACCTTAGAGGTGATTGCAACAGGCTCTAGGAAGAATCATGTACGAGGACACTCTGATGCTATCAAAGTCCATGAAACTGAAAGCCTTGAAGTGACATACAAATTAGCATGAGTGAATGAAAGTCTTCACGGGATGACTCTACTCCAAGGGTTCGGGGTTTTGTAGTTTGCTCCTATCTTAACTTCAGACCTAGAAGAGTAGTTGTGATAAGCTGAAGCCTACATTGCCATGATTAAAAATATTGTGCTTAATTGTGCTGTATGGGCAGCAACCTTTAAATCGTAACAACATCTTTGTTTAATTATTTATTATGCATATTCAGCCTTTACACAGATAGGCACACATCGCACGGGCATGAGAAATTAAATTCCGAGTTATTTTCTTTCTTATTTCCCTTCACTAATTTGATATAGGTGCCACATCCTTGACTCCTAAAATCAAGTCGAATACATGTTTATCTTTCTAATTACTATTAAAGCAAGTATGTTAGGTTGCATTGCTTGAGGACAAGAAATAGTTCGAGTTTGGGGGTGTGTAAAGTGTCCACAAGTCCAATATTTCATGCACAGTCCACCTCTTATTATTACTGTTTTTGAGCTCATTTTAGGCATAATTAGGTTCATGCATTGCATTTTAAAGTATTCCTTCAACTTACCTTGTTTTTATAGATTATCTTTCATTTGGTAAAGAAGAGATATTGTTTTAGTGTATTTTTGTTTTTAGGTAATAAAGGCTGAGAGAGCGAAAGAGGAGCTGTGGATACAACGCTGAGGCATCAAACCAAGGGGCTGTACTGATGCAGTTCCAATTGAAGACAGTTGTTGCCGAGTACTGTTGCCACCGATCTTGCTACACACGACAACAAACTATGGAGTTGGAGAACCAGAGTGCGATTTGTAGAGCTAAAAATCCTGAGTCTATCGCCACAATCCACTCGATTTTCCGACGTCTGTAGCAGCAGGCAGAGCCACCAAAGTGAGATCTCAAGTTTACTTGTAGGCTAAGGAAAACGAGATAAAGTCCACATTCAACGCAAATAAGTCAGAGTTTAGAGTCACATTAAATGTGGAAAGCTACTTTTGAAGACTTCTACTTTAAAGAGGACTTAACCTAGTTATTTGTCTATAAATACTCATTGTACTCCTAGTTCAAATCATCTTAGGTTTTCTATAAACATAGCTAGTGTTCTCTGCCACCGCCATGTTCTAAACTTCTTTTGGGTTAAAGGTTATGTCGTAAATTAGTTGTGAAATGGTTGTATTAGGTTTTTGAGTTGTTTTTCAATAGAATATTCCAATTTTACTTAATTCAAGATCTTCACTTCTTCAATTAGTTCCAAAATTCCAGTTGAAGAAATCCATTTGTCGGGCACGAAAGTATAAGGCTCACGAAAGAATTAAGTACAGTCTCATCATGTCGAGGTGTTAACTAATTTGACATAGACATAAGTACAGATTTCAGCAGCTAAAAGGAGCAACCAAACGTCTACTGGCTGTGTTAGGTTTACGCTAAGATTGCTAGGTATTGCCTACATCACGTGGTGACAGAATCCTTGCCTAGACATAAGAAAGATCACTTAAGAATTGCTCTGCCGAACTTGGAGTATCTGCCAGACTTGCCGCCAGGACTTCTCCCCATTTCACCTGCCGAGACAACGGAAGTTGTAAGAGTAGTGACCCGCTGCGGCCGCGTGATAAGGTCGTAGCTGCCGTCCGCCATTACCCTCCGAGGCAGCATATCGTGGTAGCGCAAAACAACTTAGCCTTTTACAACGCTGTTTCACACTATGTGGCAGCATAACTATGTCTGCTTTATCAACCTGAATCATCTCTTTTATCATTTATGTTTTATTTTATTTTACTCTTCATCTCAACAATCTCCTTACTTGTGTTTTTATTTTACCTTGTGCAGGAACTAAAAATCGAACCAAGCTGACCAATCTTCGTGGGATTCGACATCTTTTATACTTAACTTGGCAGAAGTGTGCACTTGCACTCTCACAAAAAGGGAACACCTACAGGCCCTACATATGCAATTTCCACCAATTTTAAACTTCACCAAAAGGCCATTTAGAGCTATATAACATATTACAACTTAGACAATACACCAACACATCAAAATATGCACAAATGACTAGTTCAACTACTTTTCCAGCTTCCTAGGAGTTCATAAGTCAAAAAAACACATTACTTGAGGCTTGTAGTGACTTGTCTTGCTTGCCAATTTGATCTTCCGACTCACGATCCTTTCTAACCTGAAAATGCTTGAGATGAGACACATTAGGAATACTTTGCCTAGTGAGGTAGTCATAATCTACATGAATAACAACAATGCCATGAATATACACAATCTTGATCTCATGCCAACAATATCAATGCTAGACAATAATATGCAATGTATAAACATGTTCATTTTATTAATAATCCTTGGATTGAATAAAGATCGTAGATACGCAAATTCCTACGCCTCGCCAAGTCAATGAATGGTCTAGTCCCTCTGCCTCGCCAATATTACCAGTATCAATACACATCCCTCCGCCTCACCAAATCAATATAGGTCATAGCCTTAGGACCGTAGTCCACCCGTACACTGAGCTCATGAATTCTATGGCATGCCAATTGTATTCAATGTCCATTCCAATCCAAGGTTGCAATGTTCATAATCATTTCAATAATCAATAGTATACCAATGTCCGATGCTTTCAATATTGCCATTGACCAATATATGTATCTCATCATCAATAGTTCATAATTCGATGTCAACATCAATGTCCAATGGTTTCTATACAATAATTTAATGACAATGACTATATCAATAACAATGCACAATGACAATATAAATGGCTATATCTGATGTTCAATAACAACTTACCGACACTTACCAAAGTATTCGATTAACCATCCAATGCAATTACTTCAACAACATGTTAGCGATGTAATCTAAAATATCAAATAATGACACAGGAAGGCCTTTCGCCTAAACCCGGGGCTCCGACTACACTCACCTTGACAATCCAAAGCTTTCAAGGCTTTCGTATAGCAATCCCCTTGCTCTTAGCTTGAGATGGAGACGGTGAAACCTCTTTCTCCACTTCTTGAGCTAGAAAGTAAATAGAAAACTATTAGGATCAATATTTTGATATCAAAATCAATACAATGATATCAAAATCGATATCCGACTTCAATAACAACACTTTCGATGAAATATCCATGGATGGTCAAAACCCTAACTTAAGTTTAGCTCGATATATCCATGGAATCCAACAATTGTTTGAGGATTATTGCTTACCCAAATGATGGCAATGATTCGATAGCTATAAGGTGATGAAATTAAAAGCTTGAAACTTTCTACAATGGTGGTGCTTGCTTGATGGTGGAAGGAAGAAGATGGAGATTACTAGAGAATGTTTATTTGCTTTTCAATCGGGTAAGCTTATCCTTTTACTAATCCATGTCTTTTAATTAGTATAGGTTTCCTTCCATTGAAGGAATCTCCTTAGATATTCCCACGTATGGGAAATTTTAATGAGAAAGGGGCTAATCGCAAGATTAGTCCCTCAATTCTCAAGGCTTTGTAGTTTTGACTCCCAACTTGCATTTTCTTCATTTAAGTCACTATATTGGTTCAACATTATTCAATAGAGTCCGATGATGATGTTTTAAGCCCATGTAGGGTTCGATATCAATAATTAACTAGTCAATACAATATTTAGGCTTCATCAATGTAGGATTTCTGATAATCGAAACTTAATTCCGACTAGACTGGATTTTGGGGTGTTACACCTATCCTATGCCATATGAGCATCAATTGATTTGTTTTAATGTTCATTATTTTACAACCACTTTGATCAAAGAGAATATTAAAACCATTATCACATAATTGGCTAATGCTCAACAAGTTGTGTTTTAGACCATTGACAAGCAATACATGTGACACCTCCCTCCCGGCTTAGCAGTAAACCGGTCGGGAGGCGTCGTGAAAATGCGAGAAATTTAAAACTTTTCGCAACTCATTCCTAAAGAATGAGTTGCTTGGCTAGCAAGCAACGATCAAACATATCACTAAGCAAACAAAACCAACATGTTCAAATACACTACATTCACTTACCAATACAAACAACCAAATTAGGGATGACATTAACTTAACCTCCAAGTTAGGTGAGATTAAAGTTCATTCATACATATGACTTAACTACCATTTTCAAATTTATTAAGGGTACCATCTTAATCAACCTATATTTAACATTTTTGATCATTTACAAATTAAGACTTAGGTAATTGAACCATACAAGTAAACAATGTGTCCTAATCCTTAGTGACCTATTCGAAACATCAGCCCATACATAAATAATTTCCATTTCGATTTATTTCAAGGTAAAGAACAATTAAACAAACATCTCCAACCAACATTTCAATCAATTATATAATCCATTCCATGTTTTAAATAAGACGATACTATCATTCATTAAACCAAGCTAACATGTTTACAAGTTGAGTCTCAAAACATGATTCTAGCATCACACACACACACACACACACACACACACACACACACACACACACACACACACACACACACACACACACACACACACACACACACACACACACACACACACACACCAACCAACATTTCAATCAATTATATAATCCATTCCATGTTTTAAATAAGACGATACTATCATTCATTAAACCAAGCTAACATGTTTACAAGTTGAGTCTCAAAACATGATTCTAGCATCACACACACACACACACACACACACACACACACACACACACACACACACACACACACACACACACACACACACACACACACACACACACACACACACACACACACACACACACACACACACACACACACACACACACACACACACACACACACACACACACACACACACACACACACACACACACACACACACACACACACACACACACACACACACACACACACACACACACACACACACACACACACACACACACACACACACACACACACACACACACACACACACACACACACACACACACACACACACACACACACACACACACACACACACACACACACACACACACACACACACACACACACACACACACACACACACACACACACACACACACACACACACACACACACACACACACACACACACACACACACACACACACACACACACACACACACACACACACACACACACACACACACACACACACACACACACACACACACACACACACACACACACACACACACACACACACACACACACACACACACACACACACACACACACACACACACATACACACATATAAGGCCATAACCAAGATTATATTTACAACCAAGGTCTCAAAACATTACATGTCAAGTTTGTATTTACAAACATGTCTCCCATTCATTACAAGCCAAAATCAACTAGAAAGCATCATTAACCGCATCATCTAGACAAAAAATGCATGACGTGACCAAAACAAAACTAACTCTATGCCACCATCCAAAAGTCGAACAAGAAGGGGTCAAGTCATACATGATTACTATGCTTGTAGTCTTTTCTCTAGATCAAGGTAGTATTAGCTATCGAACCAGGTTCAATCTGCTAGGTTGGGAAGAAGGAAACAAGAGATGATAAGTACAAAGTTGTACTTAGTGAGGTAGCATTTATCATTCAATTTTAAAACAAGTTAGATCTTATTCAAGGTTGCACCCATATTTCCTACATAAGTTTAACTAAGAAGACCTAGCTAGTCTCATGACATATTCAATCATATACATTCATAATAGTCATATAATAATAATCAATGCTTGCAAGATAAGTCACAATAACAATTATCTTAAGAACAATCCATTCAAGTTAAGTCAAGTTATGTTCAATCTTGTGATTAAGTTGCCTTGGTTATTAGATTGGTCTAGGTAATCGAGTCACAAGTTGGTACATTTGTACTGTAACCCCCTAGATCCGCCTATGCATTACAACGGATCCTAGGAAGTCACATTAGGGTCACAAGAGCAACCCACAGTAAAAATACACATGAAAACATTTTTTTCTCAAAACACTTATTAAACTGTAAAATCAACTTCTTTTTAAAATACCATTTTAGGAGGTCATTTAAACATAACAGAAATTTCAGAAAGTGTTTTACAGACACTATCATAAAACAATACATGACATACATGCCCACTAACTGTATCGTATCGTACTCAAAAAGTGACACCGAGAGAACTCCGAACACTGATGTCAAACATTAATCCATGATATATTCTTTTAACCTGCGATGGTAAAAATAACGTGAGCTTGGAAAAGCTCAGTAATACAGAACTACCAAAAGATGCTATAAGCTCATGCATATATATGATAGGCATAACATTTTCATGATGTTCCGCGTAGTAACGACCTCCATTTTTGTTCTACTATTTCGAGGTTGCATCATACTCGAGAATAACGATATTTGTTCTTTAATAAGACCTTGAGAATTAGACGGGAATTATAGGTTGGTAACATACGAGGTCGGAAACAGAGAGTTTGGTGTCTAGTGTGTTCCAACAGTGCAACGTTAATGCATGAAATGTAACAATGCAGTAAACCTTTTTATTTAAAATACATTTGTTTCAAGTAGCCATAAAGTTCATTTTAAATTCTATATTTACCCTCCAACCATACTCCAGTATATAGTTTCCCCAGTGCGGTATCATGTACAAGCATTAACCCGAGCCCATTGGGCGTGGGTACCATCCTAAGGATATACCTTAGAATACGGGCGGCCATTGCCGAAGCATAGGAACCGAAAACGGGCGGACCTGGCCGAAGCCTAGGTTCCGAAAACGGGCGGACCTGACCGAAGCCTAGGATCCGAAAACGGGCGGACTTGACCGAATTTTAGGATCCGAATACGGGAAGACTTACCAGCTGGATCAGGGCTGAGCCGACGGTAACTTCATATCATGTCCCAAGTACCCCAGTAAATCAGATCATCAATAGTTCATTAATCAATAACTGTATTTTTAGTAATAAATTAACCATATAGCATGTTTGTCATATCGGGTGCATAGCATATACCAGAAATACAATACAGTCATGTTTAATTTATAAAACATGTCATGTTCATGTGAGTTCAAGTATGTCAATCATGTGTACATGATCAATATTATAACATGTAAATCAATATGCAAAAACAGTCGTGTAGCACACATGGAACACACTAGGTGGAATAGTTTATTTCATTGGAGATACTTGTCATTTACGGAAGAGAACACATTAAACTTTTGATAATTGAACGGATTTTTGAAACGAGGCTCCTATTAAAAGAGGGGTTTGCACTAACGGTTCAAACCAGATATTCATGAGATGATACATCGAGATATTTGAGAGTTTTGGCATATCATGAGTGATTTACTTTTTTAGCCTACAATGGTATTATGTTCATTTTATCATACACGAGCATTTTGGTAATTTATACCAACAAGGCGTAAACAACGACTCAGAAATTCTATTTGCTCATCAGGTTTCCAGCCAGGCATTCAGAGATTTCTACGTCAAGATCTTTCACGATACCAGATACATTCGGGGTTATTTTGATTACTTTGGCAAACGAGGGCATTCTAGTCTTTTAGCTATCATGAGTGATTTTGTAATTTAGCCCAATAGAGATAAATTGACAGTTTGCAATACTTAAGATTTCTAGAAGTATCTCAAGCCTCTAAAACCAATCGAACTAACATGTCCAAACCTTACGGTACTAACCAAACCTTCTGATGTATGCACTTCACGGGTATCATTTCCAAATATTGATTGTATCACATATCTGAACGATTGCCTTCATATTTCACCACAGGACTTGCCACGGCAAAGACAAACTTACATTTTGTGCGAAAAAACTTCCATCCTTATATTAATATTATGAGTGATTGACATACATGAGTCATGCTCCAACCTTTAGGGGCATTTCATTCATTTTCAGCTTTATTGGCATTTCTAGAATTCTATCAAAGGCAAATACTTATTCTAGTCAAGGGAGTATTTCAGTCGTTCTGAAGCTCAGGATATCCATCATTTTTGTCAATTGAACCATTTATAACATTTCAATCATTTAAGTACCCGTAGGTATTTCAGCCGTTCAAGAAATTTCATTACCTCCAACCGTTTCATTCGTTTCAAAACTCAAGGGTTTATCCATCGTTCCAGTTAATTTGCAAACCTCGGTGTCCGAGGATACTTTAGCCTTTTTGTCAATATTATCATTCTGATTAATTTAACCATATAAATATTTCCAATACTTTTAGTCATTTCAATCAATTCAGAGATTTGAGCCACTTGATTAGTTCTGAGGTATGGATAGTTTCCCTTAAATCTATATTCGGAGATTCATTCCAAATTCAAGGAAACTTAACACCATACAATCTCGAAGGTTTAATTCTTATTACCATAACTTTCCAAGTAGATCGAGTTTTTTAGATGAGTCGGGTCGTTTTACCATATCCAGTATATATTTCTAGATTGCTTCCAATTCCAAGGGTATTTTAGTCATTCTCATACCTTAAAGGGCATTTTCATAATTTTATATCCAAATATTTTTAGCATTTAATCGTTGACATTAATAATCAGGTTTGAGGATTAGCCGCCTTATTAATTAATTTATTGAACTTCACATCATTACATTTGTTAACTTTCTCATTCGAACATTTCGATATTTTCTAGGTTATCATACTCAATTTCATATCAGGTTTGGCATAAGCAGGGTTAACAGCACTCTTTATCATATTCATGCATGCATGCATTAACCGAATACCGGCATGATCATAAAGCATACTACAGGTAGTAGTGTATTACCGTTGATACTTGCTATATCGGTCGACCATGATACTCCGTTCGATCACTCTCAAACCCGAATGTGACGTCCTCCACATCTAGAATACAAGGAACTTCGAATACCTTCAATCGCACAAAATCCAATTTCAGTCCTTATTCACATTGCTCATAATTGATTATTAAAATACATAAGAAAACTCGAGTTCAATGTCCAATTTGGAGGCGTTCGGGTTAGAATTTTGTAAAACGGGCATAAAAAACGGACTCAGGACGTCGAAAAACATAAAATAGGGCTTTTCGGGGAAAGTTGACTTTTTGGTCAAAGTCAATGATGACGTCAGTGGTCAAAGTCAACGCTGACATCATGCTAACGTCACTGGTCCAATGGCTGACTCGGCGAGTTGACTCACTGGGTTGACTCGGGCGAGTTGACTCGGTCAACAGGTTGGGTCGGTCAATGGGTCGGGCCGGTCAACGGGTCGGGTCGATTTGTTCGAACCGGTTCGGGCGGCTCGGTTCAAGGTCAGACCGGGTCTGAGCCGGCCGGCTCAACAGCCACCGTCCAAGGCGGCCGGAAATCGCCTTGGACGGCGCGTGATGCCCACGCGCGGCCTTTCCCGGTCGGAAAACACGCTGGACAACACCAAAACACCGAAAACAGCCTTAAATCTAGCCTATTTCAACCAAAAAACTAAAGTAGAACTCATCGAACTTACCCAAACCATTCGAAATGGCCGGATTGTCGCGTAACCTCTCTAAAGCCCTTACCGGCGTCGGATGAGTGGTCGGACGGTTGGGTTTTGCTCGCCGTCACATCAGAAGCCCGGATCTGGTGTCCGTGTCACGAACATACGACAACCGAGGCCGGAAAAGTCATGAAACCGAGGGCAAGCTTAGTTTTCGACGAACCTTGAAGCCCCTTTTCCCGTCGGACGGCAGGGAAGCAACGTGAGTGACGACCGGGGTTGAGCTCGTGGCACAACAACGATCACGCCGACGGCGGCGGTGGCAGTCACGGTGGAGCAGTGGCGCCGATCAGAGAGACGAACGGTGAGGGGGATTGAGAAGCTCAAGAGTCGTGAGTTTTGGGTACCTCTCTCCTGGTTATCAGATAACATTTAATGCAAAAGGGGGGGTAGTTGAACGGTTAATAAATTTTAGTTAATACCAGTAGGTATGGATTAAAATTAATTTAGGGTAACTAAGAACCAATACCAGATTTAGCTCAAATGGTTAAAGCTCAAGAGCACAAGGCCAAGGCCACGAGTTCGACTCCTTGTGGAAGCAAATCCAATTTCCTTACTCTCTTTTTTTTGTTCCACTTCTTCTCCCATTTTGTTCTATTTTTTTCACTGTGATTATCAGGGTGTTACATGTACCTAATCAAGAAAATACTAGATAGTATCACAAGTACATGCTAAGACACCAAAACCACTAGTACATATAGTACCACTTCACAAGGCACACAAGGTGCTAATAAAGAAGGTGTATAATCACCAATACAAGAAGGTATGTCAATACTCGAATCAAGAGAGCTCTAGACTCTAAGCCATGCCATTCTACCTAAGCCATCTAGTAAACCAAGGACTTGTAGCTTTTAAATTAGCATATTCATTATATTTCATGTCATAAAAGATAAATCATGGTACAACAAGAGGTTATTCGATCAAACCATGACATGATAATTTCTAGCAAGCTATCACATGGATTTTCATATCATTCAATCGTCTAAATCAAGAGCATCCAGATTCAATTTATACATGTAACAATCAACCATGGCAAACAAACATGTATCGACCTTTAAGTGCATTCCACAATTCAATAGCATACAAGAATTTTCATGCTTCATTCAATCATTCATAACAACACAGAAAGCAGTCCAATAATAAACATAGTTCAACATACCAACAATTCATTCGAGCCAACTTTCATGTTTGATTATATAGCCTCCTTCCCTTACTAAATTTTCAGCTTTAATTTTAGTCATTTTCATGCATGTAACATAACTGAAATTAAATAAAACAAATGGTGGTTAGGACACTAGTCCCAACCCTAGGGTAACCACACTCACAAACTCCCAAGCTACTCTTGTTCCTTGATAGTAATCCCCTTGCTCCTTCTTTGGGATAACTCAATCTTGGCTTCCTCCTCCAAGTTGTCAATCCCTTGATCTTGTTGATCATACACATACATGTAAAAGACATATTAGTATCTAAATCATGCATTAGACCACCAATATGCAAATGCTCATTTCAATTTCTCAAGGTTGTCCTAATCTGGCAGACATGAGCACCAGTCACTAGATTGGTCATAACTTTCTCTATACAATTCCAAAAATCAATTAGCATGCATTCTCAGAAAGGTAAATAAATATCCTATTCAACCAAATTGGCCTCACATTTTTATCACTTCTATATTAATACAGTTTATTACTTCTTTATAGGTATTGCGGATTCAAAAACAGTTTGGTGTTCCTAAATTAATTCACTTCCAGATTTTAGCACATAGCTCCAAATTGAACTTCGTTATCTCTCAACTAAAATAGACATATGAAAGTTTAATTCACCCAAATTTCAGCATAAAATTCCTTATATACAATTTATAGTGAATTTTCAAATTTGTTGTACGAGACAGGACTGTTCTTGGACAGATTTCACTAATGTGCTTAATTTATCAAATTGAGCCATTTAAAGTTAAATTCAAGTTACTAAAATTTTTTCTTACATAATCCGTTGATTTTTAACTCAATTTCAATAATCATAATTTAACAAATTTTAATCTTAGCATTTTCTAATTATTACAAAACATTCCCAAGCCTTAACATTATCTTCAAATCTGTCCTTAGGTTAATCGGTTTTGTAATTCAAGCTGAAAATCAGATTTGAAGTACAATCCTTCATCAAATTTCAATTCTAAGATCATGAAAAACACATGCATGTATGATACTATCATTTTCATCCATAAATTCAAGATAAAACTCATGCAAATGCACCAACTTAATCGGTTAACAAAATGGTGACAAGGAGGCTACTTACTTTGCAAAATCTTTAATTCCTCTCAATTCTAATCTCAAATTGAGCTTCAACACCCTTCCATGGCCAGCAAAATCAGCAACAATTCTCTCCCTTTTCACTCTAAAACTCACGACAAGAAGGAGAAAGGAAGAAGGAGAAGAGAAAGTTTTGTTGGATAGTGGGATATGTCTAATCTCCCTTTTCTCTCATGTGGCCAGCCAAAGGAATGATTAGGGGCTGGGAAATCTCAAATTTACCCCTCATCACTCTTCTAGAATTAACTATTTACAAGGGGTAGGCTTAGTCTATTTAAAACTTTTGCATGCAATCTTTTTATTTAAGCTTAATTCTAGTTAGGTCATCTTGATTTAGCTCTCATATTTTCAATTTCATTCAATTAGCTACTAAATCTTTTAATTATATTTAATTTGTGATCAATTAATTCAATTAATTAATCGACTTAGTTTATTTTCTTCTAGGGTACATCGAGGATATTACAATTCCTCCCCTCTTAAAATAAGAATTCATCCTCGAATTCTTACCTGAATCAAAGAGATGAGGATATTGCTTCCGCATCATAACCTCTGATTTCCATGTAGCTTCTTCCACATTATGATTTCTCCAGAGAACCTTTACAAGAGGAACATTCTTATTTCTAAGCATTTTAACCTTCTGATCAAGAATCCGAATAGGTTCTTCCTCGTATGAAAGATCGGGATTCAATTCCACTTCTCCCGGATCTAGTATGTGAGATGGATCAGAACGGTAGCGTCTGAGCATTGATACATGGAAAACATTATGTATCTTATCGAACTCAGGAGGAAGAGCGTGTCGATAAGCTACTGGACCGATCTTATCAGTCACTTCGAAAGGCTCAATAAATCGAGGACTAAGTTTTCATATATTTCCAAAATGAAAGACTTTCTTCCATGGGGACACCTTCAATAAAACCCTGTCTCCAATTTCATATTGAATGTCTCTCCATTTCTTATCAGCATATGATTGCTGCCTATCAAAGGCTTGCTTCAATCGAGAATAAATAATCTAAACTTGCTCTTCAGTTTCCTGGAGAATCTGAGGGCCTAACACCTTATTATCACCCAACTCAGACTAACATAAGGGAGTTCGCCACCTTCTTCCATAGAGTGCGTCAAAAGGAGACATTTGAATCGAAGATTGGTAGCTATTATTGTAAGTGAATTCTACCAGAGGCAACGATTTCTCCTAATTCTTCTCGAAATCTATAATACATGCCTGAAGCATGTCTTCCAAGACTTGAATCACTCTTTCATATTGACCATCACTCTGAGGATGAAAAGTTGTACTGAGATTGAGTTTGGTCCCAATAGCTTGTTGCAACGACTTCCAAAATTATGCAGTGAAACGAGGATCTCGGTCTGATATAATGGAAACAGGAACACCGTAAAAACATATGATTTCCCTAATATACAACTCAACTAAAGCTTCCAGTTTCATGTTCATTCTAACAGGAATGAAATGGGCTGATTTGGTGAAACTATCAACTATCACCCAAATTGCATCGTTCTCTCTTGGTGTAAAAGGAAGTCCAGATACGAAATCCATGGTGATTTGTTCCCACTTCCATTGCGAAAATTTTATTGGCTGTAACAAACATGTTGGAACTCGATGTTCAGCCTTCACACGTTGACAATTCAAGCACCTAGACACATAATCGTTGATAACAACCTTCATTCCCGGCCACCAGTACAAGGGCTTGAGATCCTTGTACATCTTTTACTGATCTCGGATGAACAGAGAATGGACTTTGGTGAGCCTCACTGAGGATCTTATCTTGGAAGTCTTTATTATCGGGGATACAAATTCTATCTCGGAAATAGATTACACAATTCGGCTTAACCGAGAAGTCAGAATTAGACTCAAGCTTAGAGATGATTCTCTGAAGTTCAGGATCAAGCTGTTGAATTTCTTTGATACTGGTGATTAGACTAGATTGAATTTGGAGCTTCGATAGATAATTCCCAGCTTTTGCAAGTCGGAAATGAGCATTGATAGCCGTTGGAGCTACAAGTAGTCAATTTAAACATGTTATTATCAAGATTGAAGCTTTCAATTGACTTCCTTGTCTAACAAGGTAGTGCTCGAACTCTTTCTTGGAAAACAAGAAAGATTCAAATTTTCTCTCAAGAATTTAAATGAAGGTTAAACGAATTTAAGAAATTTTTATAAGACGTACCGGGAGTCAATTTTCTACTTAGTGCATCTGCTACTACATTAGCCTTCCTGGGATGGTAATCAATCACTAGATCATTATACTTTAGTAACTCCATCCACCTTCTTTGTCTCAGATTTAATTCTTTTTGGGTGAGAAGGTATTTGAGGCTTTTTTGATCTGTGAATAGATGACACTGCTCATCGTATAAGTAATGTCTCCAGATCTTAAGTGCAAAGACGATTGCGGCTAACTCAAGGTCATGTGTCGAGTAATTAAGCTCATGTGGCTTCAATTGCTGGGATGCATATGCGATAACCTTTTCTCCTTGCATCAACACACAACCTAGACCTGAATGGGATGCATCGCTATAAACGACAAATTCTTTGCCCGATTCAGGTAACGTCAGTACTGGAGCATGAGTTAGAGCTTGTTTCAACTGATCAAAACTTCGTTGCTGATTTTCGGACCAAGAAAAGGGTTGATCCTTTTTGAGGAGTTTGGTTAGTGGAAAAGCAACCGTAGAGAAACCTTTAATGAATCTTCAATAATAACCCGCTAAACCAAGAAAACTACGAACCTCACTAACATTCTTCGGAGGTAGTCAATCGATCACAATTTGTATCTTCTTAGGATAAACTTTGATTCCATCTGCCGAGATAACGTGACCGAGGAATGTCACTTCTGAAAGCCAAAATTCACATTTGGAGAATTTGGCAAAGTGTTGATGCTCCCTTAGAGTTTCCAATACAATTCTAAGATGATCAGAGTGTTCTTCTTTGCTTCGGAAGTAAACAAGAAAGTTGTCAATAAATACGACCACAAACTTATCAAGAAACAACTTGAAGACTCGATTCATAAGGTCCATAAAGGCTGTCGAGGCGTTGGTTAGTCCGAATGGCATTACGAGGAACTCAAAGTGGTCGTAACAAGTTCAAAAAGACGTTTTGGGTACATCATTCTCCTTTACTCTCATCTGATAGTAACCTGACCTTAAATCGATCTTAGAGAATACAACTGCACCACGAAGTTGATCAAATAGATCTTCAATTCTCGGCAAAGGATATTTATTCTTAATTGTTATCTGATTCAGCCTCTGATAGTCGATACACAGCCGCATCAAACCATCTTTCTTCTTTACAAACAAAACCGGAGCACCCCAAGGATAAGTGCTCGGTCGGATAAAACCCTTGTCTTGCAACTCTTTAAATTGCTTCTTCAGTTCTTTCAACTCAATAGGGTTCATACGATATGGTGTAATTGACACCGGATTAGTTCTAGGATGAATTTCAATTCCTAATTCTACTTCCTGAATTAGAGGGAGTCCAGGAAGTTCTTCCGGAAAGACATCGATAAATTATGACACTACTGGCGTCGATGGCAAGCCGAAATTGTAGTCGTCTTGCAATACCATAGCGGTAAAAATCGAGGTAGGCTTCTTATCAATTAACATGATAGATTCTTTTCCTAAGCCTCAGAGATAAGGTCTACAGTTCTGACAGTCTATCCAAGCTTGATGCATTTCCAACCAATCTAATCCCAAGATTAGATCGAATTCACATGTTGGCAAGACATAAAGATCGATGGGAAATGGAATGCCTCAAATAGTAATAGGACAATCTTTAAAAAGAAGATTAATCGGCTTATTTCCTCCTATCGGATTTGAGACCATAAGGCTAGATGCAACAAATTCAGATTTCATATTCAACTTAGCAAGCAATTTTGAACAGATAAAAGAATGAGTGGAGCCCGAGTCAATAAGAGCATATGCAGGATTTAGGTTCAATTCGACAGTACTTGCGATCACATCATGTGATTCCTCTTCTTCTTTACCACGAATGTGATAAACCAAGGCAGGAGCTCGTGATTCTTGATGAGTGGCAAAAGATTGATGGCTCTTCCCTATAGCCTGATTACCGGATTAAGCTTGCTTTGGTCCCCTATTCTGATTGGATTATGCATGAGTCTGATTTGTAGGAGCTGGAACCGAAGGTTTATTATTAGTATTCTATGGACAGTCCTTCACATAATGATCGGCTCCACCGCAACCATAACACAGATTTGACTGAGACCGGCACTGGCCATAGTGAAGCTTTAGACAGAATTTACATGTAGGGACCTTCCCAGATTTGCCCTTGCTTTTCACAGAGATCACTGGGGCAACAGCTTTACCTACCGAATGTGGCTTTAGTGTAAAATAACTTCGGGGAGCAAGAGAGAAGGTAGAGGACCCTTCCTTATGATATCGAGCCTTCTTTGACTGCCAGTGGGGTTTATCATCCTGCTTGTGCTTCTTATCATTCCAACTGCCACCCTTTCTACGTTCAGATGCCTTCATCTTAGCTTCAGTGCCAATAACCTGATTTACTAAAGTTTGGAAATCAGAAATCCCTAGAGCCGTATACATCGGACTCAAATCATCATTTAGCCCGTCGATAAACATACGACACTTGTTCTGCTCGGTTTTGATATACTCTGCTCCATACGTACAATACTTACAAAAATCAGCCATGTATTGCTCGATAGGCCGATTAGCTTGCTTCAAGTACAAGAAATGCTTCCTTCTCTCGGCCAAGTACTGCTCACTAATAAATTTCTTCTTAAATTCCTTAACAAAGTATTCCAAGGTAACAGTTTCTGTAGCAGCAATTAGAGTAGTCGTTTCCCACCAGCTCAAAGCTTTGTCTGCAAGGAGTGCAATTGCACATTCCAGCTTGTGCTCATCTGAGCATTGCAATTGCTTGGTTAAGATTTGGGTGGTTCTCTCCAACCAATATTCAGCATCCTTGGGCTTCTCCTCAGAGGCACCAGCAAATGTATATGCTTGATATTGTGATAATTTCTCGAGTAGGGCTCTGCTAGGGGCAGGAGCAGGTTGCTCGCTCTTTAGATTAGTGATTAGCTGATTGAACATCTCCTTCATGCTAAAGAGACATTCACATTGCATAGCAGGGGATGCCTGCTGATGCTGGATCGATTCTTGTGGTTCATTGCGAGGTTTGTCCTGTCTAGGAGGATTAGTCCTCATCCGGACACTGTCACCCTCATTAGATTAACCTCGTAGGCTCTCATCATCCTGAGCTAATCTTGTCTCAGACATACTATGATTGATAACAAAGGAAAGGCTTAGAAATTTGATATTGATAAGCAATTTATACAAGCATATCATGTTAAAACTTCTTGGTGGCATAGACAATTCCTATATAATGCATGATAACTCGATCTAATCCTGAGAATCGGCTAAACCGAAGCTCTGATACCAAAAAAATATATGAAACCTCCCTCTCGGCTTAGCAGTAAACCGGTCGGGAGGCATCACGAAAACGCGAGAAATTTAAAACTTTTTGCAACTCATTCCATGCTAGCAAGCAACGATCAAACATATCACTTAGCAAACAAAACCAACAAGTTCAAATACACTACATTCACTTACAAATACAAACACCCAAATTAGGGATAACATTAACTTAACCTCCAAGTTAGGTGAGATTAATGTTCATTCATACATATGACTTAACTATCATTTTAAAATTTATTAATGTTACCATCTTAATCAACCTATATATAACATTTTTTATCATGTACAAATTAAGACTTAGGTAATTGAACCATACAAGTAAACAATGTGTCCTAATCCTTAGTGACATATTCGAAACATTAGCCCATACATAAATAATTTCCATTTCGATTTATTTCAAGGCAAAAAACAATTAAACAAACATCTCCAACCAACATTTCAATCAATTATATAATCCATTCCATGTTTTAAACAAGATCGTACTATCATTCATAAAACCAAGCTAACATGTTTATAAGTTGAGTCTCAAAACATGATTCTAGCATCACATATATATATATATATATATAAGGCCATAACCAAGATTATATTTACAACCAAGGTCTCAAAACATTACATGTCAAGTTTGTATTTACAAACATGTCTCCCATTCATTACAAGCCAAAATCAACTAGCAAGCATCATTAACCGCATCATATAGACACAAAATGCATGACATGACCAAAATAAAACTAGCTCTATACCACCATCCAGAAGTCGAACAAGAAGGGATCAAGTCATACATGATTACTATGATTGTAGTCTTTGCTCTCGATCAAGGGAGTATTAGCTACCGAACTAGGTTCAATCTGCTAGGTTGGGAAGAAGGAAACAAGAGATGTTAAGTACAAAGTTGTACTTAGTGAGGTAGCATTTATCATTCAATTTTAAAACAAGTTAGATCATATTCAAGGTTGCACCCAGATTTTGTACAAAAGCTATTACTAAGAAGACCTAGCTAGTCTCATGGCATATTCAATCATATACATTCATAATAGTCATATAACAATAATCAATGCTTGCAAGATAAGCCACGATAACATTTATCATAAGAACAATCCATGCAAGTCAAGTCATGTTATGTTCAATCTTGTGATTAAGTTGCCTTGGTTATTAGATTGGTCTAGGTAATCGAGTCATAAGTTGGTACATTTGTACCTAATCAAGAAGATACTAGACAATATCACAAGTAGGTGCTAAGACACCAAAACCACTAGTACATATAGTACCACTTCACAAGGCACACAAGGTGCTAATAAAGAAGGTGTATAATCACCAATACAAGAAGGTATGTCAATACCCAAATAAAGAGAGCTCTAGACCCTAAGGCATGCCCTTCTACCTAAGCCATTTAGTAAACCAAGGACTTGTAGCTTTTAAATTAGCATATTCATTATATTTCATGTCATAGAAGATAAATCATGGTACAACACGAGGTTATTCGATCAAATCATGGCATGATAATTTCCCGCAAGCTATCACATGGATTTTCATATCATTCAATTGTAACGCCCCGGTTTTGGGCTTAGGAGTTTTGGGCGTTGACCGGTTGGTCAAAGTGCTGTTCGAATCTAAAGAGGTGAAATTAGGAAAGCCTAGTTCGGGTTGCATTAAAAATATGGAAAAATGTTCTAAAATCATCTTTTAATATAATTAAGTGAACTGTGAAATCAATTTTGGAAAATGAGTTTTGGAAGTGTGACATTTTGGCTAGTGACCAAAATGTAATTTTCGAAAGTTTTGTGGATGTTTTATAAAGGGTTGAAACTTTGAATCTTTAAGGAGCTATTTACCCAAAGGGAGTTTCTCCAGATTTTTCTAAGATATTTTAAGACTAAATTCTGATTTTAAATGATATTAAAAGTGGAGGGAAAGCCATTTGGCTATTTTGGATATTTTTGCAACTAACTTTTCTCAATTTTCTTTCTCTCATTTTCTCTCAACCCAAACACATTCTCTCCAGAGAATTGGTTCTGATTTTCTCACCTAAATCCCTCCTTTCAACTCTCATTTGATTCCTAATCAACAAATCTTCAAAACCTCTTCAATTGCTACTTGATTCAACAAGGTTTTTGATTCCAAAAAGAGGAGAAACTCAAGTTTGGAGGTAAGAACGTCCTTCTCCTCTAAACTATCAGTTCTTTACTGAAATTCCTAAGTTTTCAATCCTTAATTGATGTTTTATTAAAGGTTTTTAAGTGGTGAAATGGATCTTGGCTTATAATGCAAGATTTGGTGATTTTTTTGATGATTTTCGTTAGATCTGATTAATCTGTGATTTGAGATGTGTTTTTGATGTTAAATGAGCTCTAAATTGATAAGGAATTGAGTTTTGATTAATGCAATCCCGGATAGTTTGGGTTTCCTAAGTTTAGCTTGTGTTTCAAGGTTGTTTTTGAGGTGATCTTGTGGATCTGATGTTGCTGGAGGTATAAGGATGTTAATAGGTTGTTTTTAGATGTTATATGATGTTAAAGGATATGTGGTTTTGCTGGTTTATGGCTGGGCTTTGTTTTGAAGTGGTTTGGATGCATTTTCGGTTGTGTTTGGTGGCCGAAAATGGTGTGTGGATGAGAGCAGCGAGTTTAGGTGCTTTCATTGAAGCAATTAATGCATGATGATGCATTAATCCTCTGCTTTGATGTGTTGTAAACAGGGGAGGCATCTTTGGATCCAAGAGTTGTTGATCCGAAAGCTTGATTTGGTGCTTTGGCTTGAAGCAAAGTGGAATCGGTGAGTGCGTTTGTGAAAATTGGGTTTTCGGCTTTGAACCAATGTCTTGGGAGCTTAGTTTAAGTCTAAACAACTTTGCTAAGCTCAAGTGTAAGTTTTCGGAATTACTCTCTAGTGGTGGCCATGATTTTGTTGTGATGCAATATGGTTATTTGCATGTTTTAATTACTGTTTTGAAAGCATGTTTTAGCATGGTATTTGCTGATGATTTAAGCCATATGTTGAAGGAAACTCTAGGTAGGAGTTCCTTGCTTTTATACATTGATTAAATGTGGTTTGATGCTTTTAAATGCATGATGAATATGGCTTGGTTTAATGCTTTAAAACAGTGGATTGAATGATGAAAATGATGTATATTGGCAAGTGATGTTTTAAAAAGATTAAGGTCACTAAGGTGGTTAAAAGTCCTTGAGTGAGCCTTGTTACTTAAGAACATCAAGGTGGTTAAAAGTCCTTGGATGATTCTTGTTGCGGACACTAAGGTGGTTAAAAGTCCTTAGGTGATCCTTTCCATGGTGTTTAAAAGTCCATGGGGCCAAGGTGTTTAAAAGTCCTTGGGGCCAAGGTGTTTAAAAGTCCTTGGGGTGATTCAAGCTTTGGACACAAAGGTGGTTAAAAGTCCTTGTGTGGTCCTCTTTCATGGTGTTTAAAAGTCCATGGCCAAGGTGTTTAAAAGTCCTTGGGGCCAAGGTGTTTAAAAGTCCTTGGGAAGTTGATGAACTTGTTTTAATGAAATGGAATTTGTCACTTGAGCCAATATGACATGTTATGTTATTATGAAGCATGAGATGCTTGTTTTAAGTATGCTTTTGAGCATGTGCAAAGGTTGATAAAAAGCATGATTTATAAATATTTTTAAATGCATTATTGAATGGTTTTTAAGAGCATTCCTCACTAAGCTTTTGCTTACGCTCTCTTTCGTTTTCTTAATTCAATAATGCAGAACATTAGTGAACCTTGAGGGCAGCAAGGAGGGCAAGCATTCAAGTACAAGTAGAGCTCAATGTATGGAAGGTTTTTGTTGGTACATTTTAGCTTTTGAGTAATTTGGCAATGGGGGACCAATGTGTATGTTTTGGGAGGTGTTTGAAACTCCCTAAGTATGTTGAATGATGATAAGAATGCTGGTTTTTGTATTGGATCATTACATGCTTGTTTTGGAAGTTTTGTACTTGAGTAGCTAGCTTGTGTAGGAAGCATGCCTATAGAATTGGGGCTTTTTGCATGTGATGTTGTTCTGATGATTTGATGATGCTTATAAGTCTTATATATGTTGAATTGCATGCTGGTAAATTTTGGTAGCATTTGGAGCATGTTTGAATGATCAATTGCATGTTTTGGAAAGCATTTTGCTGCAATCGGTGCAGGGCGTTTCGGAACAGTGTGCACCGTTTCGGAACGAGTGCCTTGAATGAACCCAGGCGTCCGAAACGGTAGGCACCGTTTCGAAACGGTTTGGCCTCTGCCAGCCCATGTTCCGGAACCCGTTGCGGAACGGCCCGTGTTTCGAAACGGGGTCTACCAGTTTCGGAGCGGTCGACCGTTGGGGGCTGACATTGGCAGTTAAATGTTTTGAATTGTTTGCGTTTTGGTCCTGAAACTTGTTTGTGCAATTGTATGAGCTTGGGAAGTCCTTTTGAGCTGAAATTTCACAGAGAAGCATGAAACCTGATTAATTTCAAGTTGGTAACATTAATTTGGGTTAAGTCCTTCTAATTATCAGAAATTATAATTTGGTCCCTAAAGTTGTAATTTGTTCAATTGGGTCCCTGTTTGATCTCTGATGCTGGTGATCTTTGAGTATGATGTTTGTGTGATCACAATTAGGACTAATGTGCATCTAGACAAGATTAAAAAGAAAAAAAGGGTCGTTAATCAAGGTTGACTTTCGGGTTGACTTTGGTTTTCCCCGTGTGACTTTCTTAATTCGGGTCAACCGTCTAGGCCGGGTTAAGGGGGTTACATTTGGTGGTATCAGAGCTGAGTTCTCGAGTAATTGGGAATGAATGTATGCATGATTGAAGTATGTTTGCCTTGTATGCTTGTTGTTTGAAAGCATGTTTAGTGGCTTGTGATTTGGATGCAATTGAATTGTATGCTGTGATGTAGCATGTTGAGGGTACCCATTGCCAAACAAAAGCTAATGAAATGATGTTGATTTTGAATGAAATTGAGCTTGAATACTTGGATTGCTTACCTTGCTGGGCCTGACTTGTTTTATTTGCATTGTGATTGCATGGTAAAAGTATGGCACCACGTAGAGAGTTACGAGGTAGTGTGCGAGCTACGACTCCCAATGAGAATGAGAATGAAGAGAACACTGGTAGTGCGGTGTTACCCCCTCCTCCACCTGGTGGTGGTGCTGGGAGAGAAAGAGCTGAAGCTGCTGGATCAGAGGTTGGTCAGGGGCAAGCTATGCATGATATGTCTATGTTGGTACAAGCTATTGTGGGTGCTTTTCGAGTAGCAGTAGCTGGAGCTCAAGGAGCTGGGCATCAGGGAGATGCTGGAGTTAGACTACCTTTGGAGCGTCTGCGCAGTCTTGGTGGGACTGAGTTCAGGGGTATGTCGGCTGAGAGTTCTGAAGCTTGGCTAGAGAGTACCAAGCGTATCTTGGGTCAGATGAGCTGCACGGATGTGCAAAAGTTGGGATGTGTTGTGTCCTTGCTGCAGGACGATGCGTATACGTGGTGGACGACCACCATAGCTGGGATGGCTGAAGCTGATATTACTTGGACATTCTTTCAGAATGTGTTCAAGCGGAGATATCTGGGAGTGAGATATCTTGATGAGAAGAAGCGAGAATTCATGTCTCTTACCCAAGGGAGCATGAGTGTGGCTGAGTATGAGGTGCAGTTTGTGCGACTCAGTCAGTATGCACCTGAGCTGATACCTGATGAACGAGCAAGGTGCGAGAGGTTCCGTTATGGTCTTGTGACGGACGTGAAAATGTATGTGTTGGCCACTGAATATGATGATTTTGATGTGTTGGTGGGCCAAGCCAAGGATATAGAGATGAATTTGGGTTTGTCTGCTAGAGGTGCTGGAGCTAGTTCTGGTAAGAGAGCTGCTGAGTTTAGTTCCGGAGGTGGATGGAACAAGAGGGGACGTGATCAGAAGTATCAGTCCTCAGCCAAGAGAGGTGGTGGTGCACCTGCTAGAGGAGGTAATGCTAGAGCTGATCCGAGTGCTTGTTGGATCTGTGGTTCTCGTGGTCACATGAAGTGTGACTGTCCTCGTGCTGTGAGGGAGGTGCAAGCTCCTGTCGCGGCAGCTGGAAATGGATGTTGGAATTGTGGTTCTGTAGACCACTTGAGGCGAGATTGTCCGAGGTTGGCTGGTGGCCAAGAGCGTGCTCCTATTGTTGCTGCACCGCAGAGAGGTCGTGGGCGCGGCCGTGGTAATTTCCAGAGGCGAGAGGAAGGTGGTCGTGGAGTAGCCCATGTTGTGGCTATTCAGCCTGAAGGTGGAGGCCAAGCGAGGGTGTATGCTCAACGTGAGGGAAGGAATGATGCAGATGTGATTGCAGGTACCTTTACTTTGCAATCCTTGTCATTGCTTTCTTTGATTGATTCTGGATCTACGCATTCATACATATTGCGTGAGCATGCTGAATTGCTTGGTTTGCCTGTTGAGTTTTTGGATGTTGGTGTTCGTGTCACTAGTTCTTTTGGTGAAACTGTTGTGACTCGAAAGCTTTATAGAAGGTGTCCCTTGGTTGTTCAAGAACATGTTTTTCATGTTGATCTTATGGAGTTGCCCTTCTATGGTTTTGATGTGATCCTTGGTATGGATTGGCTTGCTGAGCATCGTGCTGTGGTAGATTGTGAAAATAAGCGGGTTTCGCTTAAGCTTGCGGATGATTATGAAGTTGTTGTGGTTGGTGAGAATGTGAAGTTTCTTGCCAATGTGGTGTCTACCTTGGAGGCAAGTAGGATGCTGAGGCAGGGTTGCGAAGCTTATCTAGCTTTTGTGATGAATCCTAGCTCTAAGGAGTTGAGGGTGCAAGATATCAGAGTTGTGAAGGAGTTTCCTGGTGTTTTTCCTGAGGAGTTGCCTGGTTTACCTCCTAATCGAGAGGTGGAGTTTGGAATTGAGCTGTATGAAAATACAACTCCTGTGTCCATTACTCCCTATAGAATGGCACCTAAGGAGCTGAAGGAGCTGAAGACGCAGTTGCAAGAGCTGCTTGATCGTGGTTTCATCCGGCCGAGTGTGTCACCTTGGGGTGCACCGGTCTTGTTTGTGAAGAAGAAAGATGGCACTATGAGAATGTGCATTGATTACCGTCAGCTGAACAAGTTGACTATCAAGAATCGGTATCCTTTGCCGAGGATTGATGATCTCTTTGATCAATTTCGGGGAGCTGCTGTGTTCTCTAAGATTGACTTGAGGTCAGGGTACTATCAGTTGAAGGTGAAGGATGTGGATGTGCCTAAGACAGCTTTCAGGACAAGATATGGGCATTATGAGTTCCTTGTGATGCCGTTTGGTTTGACAAATGCTCCTGCTGCTTTCATGGACATGATGAATCGTGTGTTTCATGAATACCTGAACAAGTTCGTTGTGGTGTTCATTGATGATATCCTCGTGTACTCGCGTACTGAGGAGGAGCATGAAGAGCATTTGAGGGTTGTTTTGCAAGCCTTGTTGGAGAATCAGCTTTATGCTAAGCTGAGCAAGTGTGAGTTCTGGCTTAAGGAGGTGGTGTTTCTTGGGCATGTGGTCTCAGCTGAGGGGATTCGTGTTGATCCTCAGAAGATTGAGGCGGTGATGAATTGGAAGGTTCCTAAGTCTGTTCATGAGGTCCGTAGTTTCCTTTGTTTGGCGGGATACTATCGAAGGTTTGTGGAGTTTTTCCAAGATTGCTGCTCCTTTGACGAAGCTGTTGCAGAAGGATGTTAAGTATGAGTGGACAGAAGCGAGACAGCAGGCTTTTGAGAAGCTTAAGGCGTCTTTGACGCAAGCTCCTATCTTGGTTCAGCCTGAATCAGGGAAAGAGTTTGTGGTCTATAGCGATGCATCCTATGTTGGTTTGGGATGTGTGCTGATGCAAGAGGGTAAGGTTGTGGCTTATGCATCGCGGCAGTTGAAAGTGCATGAGCGCAATTATCCTATGCATGATATTGAGCTGGCTGCAGTGGTTTTTGCTCTGAAGATCTGGAGACATTATCTGTATGGTGAGAAGTGTACTATGTACACGGATCACAAGAGTTTGAGGTATCTGATGTCTCAGAAGGAGTTGAATCTCAGGCAGCGGCGTTGGTTGGAGTTGCTCAAGGATTATGATCTGACGATTGAGTACCATCCTGGAAAAGCTAATGTTGTTGCGGATGCCTTGAGTAGGAAGGTAGCTGTTGAGCTGAGGGCTATGTTTGCTAGCTTGAGTATATCGCGAGATGGTGGTCTTGTTGCTGAGTTGCAAGTGAAACCATCGTTGGTTCAGTTGATCAAGGAAAAGCAGTTGTTGGATGATTCCTTGGTGTCTCATGTTCAGGATATCGCGGAGGGTAGACCTTCAGATTTCTGCTTTAATGAGGATGGTGTGTTGTGTTTTGGTAGTCGGATAGTAGTGCCTGCTGATGCTGAGTTGAGGCGTACTATTCTGACTGAAGGTCATAGTAGTCCTTTTGCTATGCACCCTGGTAGTACTAAGATGTATCGTGATCTTCGTGATGAGTACTATTGGGTGGGTTTGAAGAAGGATGTTGCAGAGTTTGTGAGCAAGTGTTTGGTGTGTCAGCGAGTTAAGGCTGAACATCAGTTTCCTTCTGGTTTGTTGCAACCGTTGAAAATCCCTGAATGGAAGTGGGAGAGGGTTACCATGGATTTTGTATCTGGTTTACCTTTGTCTCCATCAAAGAAGAATTCTGTTTGGGTGATTGTGGATCGCTTGACGAAGTGTGCGCATTTCTTGCCTGTGCATACTACGTTTTCTTTGGATAAGCTGGCAGAGCTGTACGTTGCTGAGATTGTGAGGCTGCATGGTGTGCCTAAGTCGATCGTGTCGGATAGGGATCCGAGGTTCACATCGCGTTTCTGGCAGTGTTTGCATCAAGCTCTGGGTACAAGGTTGCATTTCAGTACATCCTATCATCCTCAGTTGGATGGTCAGTCTGAGCGGGTTATTCAGATTTTGGAGGATATGTTGAGGTGCTGCGTGATTGAGTTCCAAGGTTCTTGGGAGAAGCATCTGCCTTTGGTTGAGTTCGCTTATAACAATAGTTATCAGGCGAGTATACAGATGGCACCTTATGAGGCTCTGTATGGGAGGAAGTGTAGGACTCCTCTTTGTTGGGATGAAACTGGTCAAAAGTTGGTTTCGATGCCGGCTTTGTTGAAAGGGACCACCGAGAAGGTGAAGCTCATTTGTGAGCGGTTGAAGGCTGCCTCTGATCGGCAAAAGTCTTACGCGGATTTGAAGCGTAAGGAGATAGAGTATGCGGTGGGTGACCGTGTGTTCTTGAAGGTTTCGCCTTGGAAGAAGGTGATGAGGTTTGGCCTGAAGGGTAAGTTGAGCCCTAGGTACATCGGACCATATGAGGTGGTTGAGCGTGTAGGTCCTGTTGCGTATCGGCTGAGGTTACCTCAAGAGTTGGAGAAGATTCATGATGTGTTCCATGTTTCTATGCTCCGGAAGTATAGATCTGATCCTTCGCATGTGATGCCTGTGGAGGAAGTGGTTTTGAATCCAGATTTGACCTATGATGAGGAACCGGTGAAGGTTCTGGATTCGGATAGCAAGGTTCTTCGTGGCAAGACCATCGAGTTGGTGAAGGTGCTGTGGAAGCATCGAGGTGTTGAGGAAGCCACGTGGGAGCGGAAGGAAGACATGCTGAAGCAGTTTCCTTATCTCTTTCCTTTAGGTAAATTTCGAGGACGAAATTTCTTAAGGGGGGAGAATTGTAACGCCCCGATTTTGGGCTTAGGAGTTTTGGGCGTTGACCGGTTGGTCAAAGTGCTGTTCGAATCTAAAGAGGTGAAATTAGGAAAGCCTAGTTCGGGTTGCATTAAAAATATGGAAAAATGTTCTAAAATCATCTTTTAATATAATTAAGTGAACTGTGAAATCAATTTTGGAAAATGAGTTTTGGAAGTGTGACATTTTGGCTAGTGACCAAAATGTAATTTTCGAAAGTTTTGTGGCTGTTTTATAAAGGGTTGAAACTTTGAATCTTTAAGGAGCTATTTACCCAAAGAGAGTTTCTCCAGATTTTTCTAAGATATTTTAAGACTAAATTCTGATTTTAAATGATATTAAAAGTGGAGGGAAAGCCATTTGGCTATTTTGGATATTTTTGCAACTAACTTTTCTCAATTTTCTTTCTCTCATTTTCTCTCAACCCAAACACATTCTCTCCAGAGAATTGGTTCTGATTTTCTCACCTAAATCCCTCCTTTCAACTCTCATTTGATTCCTAATCAACAAATCTTCAAAACCTCTTCAATTGCTACTTGATTCAACAAGGTTTTTGATTCCAAAAAGAGGAGAAACTCAAGTTTGGAGGTAAGAACGTGCTTCTCCTCTAAACTATCAGTTCTTTACTGAAATTCCTAAGTTTTCAATCCTTAATTGATGTTTTATTAAAGGTTTTTAAGTGGTGAAATGGATCTTGGCTTATAATGCAAGATTTGGTGATTTTTTTGATGATTTTCGTTAGATCTGATTAATCTGTGATTTGAGATGTGTTTTTGATGTTAAATGAGCTCTAAATTGATAAGGAATTGAGTTTTGATTAATGCAATCCCGGATAGGTTGGGTTTCCTAAGTTTAGCTTGTGTTTCAAGGTTGTTTTTGAGGTGATCTTGTGGATCTGATGTTGCTGGAGGTATAAGGATGTTAATAGGTTGTTTTTAGATGTTATATGATGTTAAAGGATATGTGGTTTTGCTGGTTTATGGCTGGGCTTTGTTTTGAAGTGGTTTGGATGCATTTTCGGTTGTGTTTGGTGGCCGAAAATGGTGTGTGGATGAGAGCAGCGAGTTTAGGTGCTTTCATTGAAGCAATTAATGCATGATGATGCATTAATCCTCTGCTTTGATGTGTTGTAAACAGGGGAGGCATCTTTGGATCCAAGAGTTGTTGATCCGAAAGCTTGATTTGGTGCTTTGGCTTGAAGCAAAGTGGAATCGGTGAGTGCGTTTGTGAAAATTGGGTTTTCGGCTTTGAACCAATGTCTTGGGAGCTTAGTTTAAGTCTAAACAACTTTGCTAAGCTCAAGTGTAAGTTTTCGGAATTACTCTCTAGTGGTGGCCATGATTTTGTTGTGATGCAATATGGTTATTTGCATGTTTTAATTACTGTTTTGAAAGCATGTTTTAGCATGGTATTTGCTGATGATTTAAGCCATATGTTGAAGGAAACTCTAGGTAGGAGTTCCTTGCTTTTATACATTGATTAAATGTGGTTTGATGCTTTTAAATGCATGATGAATATGGCTTGGTTTAATGCTTTAAAACAGTGGATTGAATGATGAAAATGATGTATATTGGCAAGTGATGTTTTAAAAAGATTAAGGTCACTAAGGTGGTTAAAAGTCCTTGAGTGAGCCTTGTTACTTAAGAACATCAAGGTGGTTAAAAGTCCTTGGATGATTCTTGTTGCGGACACTAAGGTGGTTAAAAGTCCTTAGGTGATCCTTTCCATGGTGTTTAAAAGTCCATGGGGCCAAGGTGTTTAAAAGTCCTTGGGGCCAAGGTGTTTAAAAGTCCTTGGGGTGATTCAAGCTTTGGACACAAAGGTGGTTAAAAGTCCTTGTGTGGTCCTCTTTCATGGTGTTTAAAAGTCCATGGCCAAGGTGTTTAAAAGTCCTTGGAGCCAAGGTGTTTAAAAGTCCTTGGGAAGTTGATGAACTTGTTTTAATGAAATGGAATTTGTCACTTGAGCCAATATGACATGTTATGTTATTATGAAGCATGAGATGCTTGTTTTAAGTATGCTTTTGAGCATGTGCAAAGGTTGATAAAAAGCATGATTTATAAATGTTTTTAAATGCATTATTGAATGGTTTTTAAGAGCATTCCTCACTAAGCTTTTGCTTACGCTCTCTTTCGTTTTCTTAATTCAATAATGCAGAACATTAGTGAACCTTGAGGGCAGCAAGGAGGGCAAGCATTCAAGTACAAGTAGAGCTCAATGTATGGAAGGTTTTTGTTGGTACATTTTAGCTTTTGAGTAATTTGGCAATGGGGGACCAATGTGTATGTTTTGGGAGGTGTTTGAAACTCCCTAAGTATGTTGAATGATGATAAGAATGCTGGTTTTTGTATTGGATCATTACATGCTTGTTTTGGAAGTTTTGTACTTGAGTAGCTAGCTTGTGTAGGAAGCATGCCTATAGAATTGGGGCTTTTTGCATGTGATGTTGTTCTGATGATTTGATGATGCTTATAAGTCTTATATATGTTGAATTGCATGCTGGTAAATTTTGGTAGCATTTGGAGCATGTTTGAATGATCAATTGCATGTTTTGGAAAGCATTTTGCTGCAATCGGTGCAGGGCGTTTCGGAACAGTGTGCACCGTTTCGGAACGAGTGCCTTGAATGAACCCAGGCGTCCGAAACGGTAGGCACCGTTTCGAAACGGTTTGGCCTCTGCCAGCCCATGTTCCGGAACCCGTTGCGGAACGGCCCGTGTTTCGAAACGGGGTCTACCAGTTTCGGAGCGGTCGACCGTTGGGGGCTGACATTGGCAGTTAAATGTTTTGAATTGTTTGCGTTTTGGTCCTGAAACTTGTTTGTGCAATTGTATTAGCTTGGGAAGTCCTTTTGAGCTGAAATTTCACAGAGAAGCATGAAACCTGATTAATTTCAAGTTGGTAACATTAATTTGGGTTAAGTCCTTCTAATTATCAGAAATTATAATTTGGTCCCTAAAGTTGTAATTTGTTCAATTGGGTCCCTGTTTGATCTCTGATGCTGGTGATCTTTGAGTATGATGTTTGCGTGATCACAATTAGGACTAATGTGCATCTAGACAAGATTAAAAAGAAAAAAAAGGGGTCGTTAATCAAGGTTGACTTTCGGGTTGACTTTGGTTTTCCCCGTGTGACTTTCTTAATTCGGGTCAACCGTCTAGGCCGGGTTAAGGGGGTTACATCAATCGTCTAAATCTAGAGCATCCAGATTCAATTTATACATGTAACAATCAGCCATGGCAAATAAACATGTATCGACCTTTAAGTGCATTACACATTCTGTAGCATACGAGAATTTTCATGCTTCATTCAATCATTCATAACATCACACAAAGCAGTCCAATAATACACATAATTCATCATACCAACAATTCGTTCGAGCCAACTTTCATGTTTAATTATTTAGCCTCCTTCCCTTACTAAATTTCCAGGTTTAATTTAAGTCATTTTCATGCATGTTACATAACTGAAATTAAATAAAAACAAATGGTGGTTAGGACACTAGTCCCAACCCTAGAGTAACTACACTCACAAACTCCCAAGCTACTCTTGTTCCTTGATAGTAATCCCCTTGCTCCTTCTTTGGGATGACCAAATCTTGGCTTCCTCCTCCAAATTGTCAATCCCTTGGTCTTGTTGATCATACACATGCATGTAAAAGACATATTAGTATCTAAATCATGCATTAGACCATCAATATGCATATGCTCATTTCAATTTCTCAAGGCTGTCCTAATCTGGCAGACTTGAGCACCAGTCACTAAATTGGTCATAACTTTCTCTATACAATTCCAAAAATCAATTATCATACATTCTTAGAAAGGTATTTCAATATCCTATTTAACCAAATTGGCCTCATATTTTTATCACTTCTAGATTAATACAGTTTAATTCTTCTTAATAGGTATTGCGGATTCAAAATAGTTTGGTGTGCCTAACTTAATTCACTTCCAGATTTTAGCACATAGCTTCAAATTGAACTCTGCTTCCTCTCAACTAAAATAGATATATGAAAGTTTAATCTATTCAAATTCCAGCTTAAAATTCTTTATATACAATTTATAGTGAATTTTCAAAGTTGTTGTCCAGGACAGGACTTTTCTTGGACAGATTTCACTAATGTGCTTAATTTATCAAATTGAGCCATTTTAAGTTAAATTCAAGTTAATAAAAAAATTTCTAACATAATCCTCTGATTTTTAACTCAAGTTCCATAAACATAATTTAACAAATTTTAATCCTAGCATTTTCTAATTATTACAAAACATTCCCAAGCCTTAACATTATCTTCAAATCTGTCCTTAGGTTAGTCGATTCTCTAATTCAAGCTAAAAATCAGATTTCTAGTACAATCCTTCATCAATTTTCAATTCTAAGATCATGACAAAAACATGCATGTATGATACTATCATTTTCATCTATAAATTCAAGATAAAACTCATACAAATGCACCTACTTAACCGGTTAACAAAATGGTGATAAGAAGGCTATTTACTTTGCAAAATCTCTAATTTCTCTCAATTCTAATCTCAAATTGAGCTTCAACACCCCTCCATGGCCAGCAAAACCAGCAACATCTCTCTCCCTTTTCACTCTAAAACTCACGGCAAAAAGGAGAAAGGAAGAAGGTGAATAGAAAGTTTTGTTGGATAGTGGGATATGTCTAATCTCCCTTCTCTCTCATGTGGCCGGCCATAGGAATGATTAGGGGCTGTGAAAGCTCAATTTTACCCCTCAACACTCTTCTAAAATTAACTATTTACAAGGGGTAGGCTTAGTTTATTTAAAACTTTTGCAAGCAATCTTTTTATTTAAGCTTAATTCTAGTTAGGTCATCTTGATTTAGCTCTCATATTTTCAATTTCATTTAATTAGCTACTAAATCTTCTATTTATATTTAATTTGTGGTCAATTAATTCAATTAATTAACCGACTTTGTTTATTTTCTTCTAGGGTACATCGAGGATATTACAATACATCTTCAATAAGCAAGGTTGAGAGATTACCAATGGAGCCAATACCCTCAATATGGCCTTTGGAGTTGTCACCAAATGTCACTACTCCACAATGCTTTGGCTTGAGCTCCTTGAATCTACTCTTGTCTCCGGTCACGTGTCTTGAGCATCCACTATCAAGGTACCATGTGTTTTTACTTGAAGCTTTGGCCTTGTAGCAATGCTCCCTCTACAAACAAAGATTAGTTTCTTGATTTTGGTAATCAAATCATTTTAGGTCCATGAGTGTTAGAAAGCTTGGTTCCCTTAGGAATCCAAGAAGAAATATCATGTATATTATTAGAAACAATGAGTTCCTTAGGAACTCATACACTTCTAATTCTTTTTACTTTAGATTGCTTTTGAAAACCTCTTTGTTTGGGGTAAATAGTTTTCTCTTAACATATTGGGTTTTTGAAGAACTTCCCTTTTCAAAATCATTTTCCCAATAGCAAGAGAAGTTTTAAGATTATCTACCTCCTTAGTGTGATAATCTTGAAAATCAGAAAGAAGTTTTTCTAAATCAAGATTTTTCTTTTTGAGATCATTTGAAAGATTAATCAACTACAAAACCTTATTTTCCAATTTGGAATTGGTTTTTGAAAGAGGCTCATTTTGATTTTTCAAATCAGAAATATTTTTCTTATTTTTCAAAATAAACTCTTTGTATTTTTTAACCAACTCATCATAAACATCTTGTAACTCATCATAACCATCATATAATTCATTGTGAGTAAAAGATGATGAGTTAGGGTTTACCATTGGTTCTTTCTCAAATGCCATGAGACAAAGGTTGGCCACTTCCTCCTCCTCTTCGGATGACTCCTCGTCACTCCAAGTTGCCACTTGAGCTTTGAGCTTGTTCTTCTTCCTAAAGCTTTTCTTTCTCAATTGAGGGCACTCGGATCGGATATGGCCAGTCTTCTTACACTCATAGCAAGTGATTTGGTCCCTCTCTTCTTCTTTACTCCTATTTTTGAAGTCCCCTTTTCTATTGAATTTTCTTCCTCAGATGGACTTCATGAATCATGTGTATCTTTTGGCCAACATGGCCATCTCCTCATCTTCCTCTTCACTCGAATCGCTATCGTTGTATGAATCTTTAAGTGCAATTCCAATCTTCTTCTTCTCAACCTCCTTTTTCTCAACTTTCTTCTCTTCTTTCTTCTTCCCTCCTTTGTTTTATGATCTCATGAGTGAGTAGAGATCCAACAAGGGCGTCAAGCTTGAGAGTCTTCAAATCTCTAACTTTGATGATGGTTTTTCTTTTTCCATCCCAAGATTTCGGAAGAGAATATAGGAGTTTTCAAAATATCTTGTCTTCGGGGATGACTTCACCTAAGCCCTTTAATCTGTTGACGATGACCGAGAACCGATCAAACATCTTGGAGACGCTTTCATCGGGATCCATCTTGAAATTCTCATAGCTTAAATTAAGCAGCCCGATCTTTGTCTCTTTAACATCACTAGTTCCCTCATATGTCGTCTCGAGGGTATCCCAAACTTCCTTGGCACTTTTGATGGAAGACACCTTTGAATAGATATCAGGACCGAGAGCACAAAAGATCATATGCAAGGCTTTATCATTGACTTGCAACCGTCTTCTATCTTCATCGGTCATCTCAGCTTTGATCTTTGGGACTAATCATCCTTCACCATCTCTCTTCATAGGAATGTTTGGTCCGTCTTCTACAACATCCCATACCATGTAGTTCGTTGGATTTGATGAAGAGATGCATCTGATTCTTCTAATTTGGGTAGTGTCGCAACCCTTTTTTAGGAGGCTTCGACTTTTTGGAAAACTTTAAAATCAATAGAGTCGCCACCAACATTTTTTTTGAAAAGTGTGATTGGATCACTTTAAAACGGGGTTATTTTAGTAAAACATTTTGCTTTAATAAAACAACAGTTTTGGTCAACGAAAACAAAGAAAATAGGTTCGGGGGTCAGTTACGCATGAGGAAAGGTTAGCACCCCCACTTCTTTTAGAGTTCAATAATTTTATTTCTAAAAATCAAAAAACTCCTAAACAATATTTTTTTAAGCATGCCAATTCTTTTAAAGATTAAATTAAAAATTAATCGAAAATTTTGAATAAAAACATTACCAAAATCGCGAAACAATTTTCCAACCTCAAGAACACAACCTAAAATCCACACAAACACAAACACAAAAATTCAACCAAGAATAAAAATGAAAATCACCAAAAAAAAACAAATTAAAAAGAAAAGGGAAGAAATTTTACCAAAAAGAAGAACGAAGAACTCGAATATGAACTTCTCGAAACGCTCCCAATTTCTTTCGGAAAATTGCCCCCAAGCTCGAACTTCTCCCCCAAAATTTCCAACAACCTTTAAGATTTTTTAAGAATTTTTGGAATTCTTTTTTAAGGTTTTTTGCTTGTTTTTTAGTGTGATCAAGTGTGTTCAATAATAGGTTTAGGGGGTTATAGTTTAATATTCAGCTTAAAATTCAAGCCAAATCGAGATTTAATCCCCATATTGAAGCCTAAATCTGACTCAAGGCTTGAACCTCGGTAAAACCTCTCAAGAATATCCTGATTTGGTTCAAATTCGGGATCGAATTTCCCCTTGATTTGAGCCTAGGTTGTGACCACTTTTTCTCGGTTTTTTGCAGATTCCGGCAGGTACAGTGGACGAAGGTGAGCGGCGTTGGTGTCGTTGGGTTGGCAGCGGAGAGACGCGTTGACCGACACCAACGGCGACAGCAGCCGTGGCCGATGGACATCGATCGACTCCAGGTCGTGCGTCGAACAAGGGTTTTCAGGGAACCAGCCCGCACGCTGGTTCCCCATTTTGCTTTTGTTTTTGTTGTTTTCCCCTTTTTTACTCTTTTTATTTGATGTTTTTTGCTGGCATTTTATTTTCCCTTTTTTCTACATTTATTACTACTATTATTTATTTTATTATTATTATTTACTCAAAAAAATCTAAAAAGTGGGTTTTTGTATTTCAAGGTAGGCTTATTTTTTAAAATGGGTTTTACAAAAATTGGCCTTTTGGGATGGTGTTTTTGTTTTGTGTTTTTATTTTATTTTAGAAGGTATGGGCCTTTTATTATTTTAATGGAAAAAAGGTTTATTTATTTATTTTTTCGAATTATTTAATGTTGGTAGGGTGAAAATTTAGTGGCAACAGTTGCCCCTCTTTGCTTATCTCTATGCAAAAAAGATAAAGAAAAGACCAAAAGGCACTGATTTTCACCAATTTTCCGGTTGGCTCCATTCTCTTGTTGCCCGAACGGATATGCATGTTCTATTCTCCTTATGCTCGAATAGATGAGTTGGGTTCCATTCTCCAAATGCACAAACGGATAGGTTGGTTCTATTCTCCTTATGCTCGAATAGCTGAGTTGGGTTCCGTTCTCCAATTGCCTAAACAGATAGGTTGGTTCTATTCTCCTTATGCTCGAATAGCTGAGCTGGGTTCTATTCTTCCAAATGCCTGAATAGTCGAGATGGGTTCTATCCTCCCAAATGCTCAAACAAATAGACAAATTCTTCTGAAAAATTTCATCCTCCTTATGCTTGGATGAATAAGCAAACTCCATTCCCCTTATGCCTGAACCGATAGGCGAATATTCTAAAAAATTTCATCCTCCTTATGCTTGGATGAATAAGCAAACTCTCATTTGAACAGGTCTTCCATGTACCTGAAAAAAGCAACATGCAATACAATTATGACATGCATGCCCCTAGGGATGTCTAAAACATGAATGCGTGACAAGTGTTTTCCTTTTTAAAACTTCTTTTGCTTAGACTGTTTTCTTAACTATGATGAAATTCTGGTTATCGATGCCAACCCGATTAACATGAACTCCTTCCTAACCTTGCGTAGATAAGAAGGCTATCTTTACTTCTCTGTCAATTCTTCCCGGCTTTCCAACTTCGTCCACCATTCCTTGGGATAGAGCCCTCTCCCTTGCCTTGGAATTCACCCATTAGTCATGAACGACTCTAGCATTTGCTTAACTTTTTATTTTTTGCATACTAAAATTTACACTCTTAGCTAGAAGGATTGGCTTTATCTTTACATCTTACTCTTTACTTCATTGGAGACATTTAATCCTCATCTGTCTTCTTAGACAATATTTTCGTTATTCATGGGCAAGCTTTCTAAGTCAAGTTTTGACATTGTAAGACTGCTCTCATTATCATGTAAGAAAGGTCGGCGGTTAGGAAACACCATTTAAGTGCCAAGACATTTATAAGGCTTTTCTTCCTTTTTGAGAATTTTGCAACCAGGCTTTATTTCTTCTTCAAGCATTTTAACATCTCATGCCCCAAACAATAATTATGAAACACTTCATAGTCCATGTATTTCCAAAACATCCTCAAAATAATGCTAAAAAATCTTTTGCATATCTAAATGATTATCAAATCCATTGATCCTCATTTCAAAGCAAGATGCTAATAATGATAGGAATGAAAACAAGAAACAAAGAAAAATCCATGAAACTAATTTTATTGATGCCGTGGCAAACACAAAAATAAAAAGAGGTTTAAAAAGGAAATGGAAACAAGCATTTAGATATCAACAGTCCAAACTTCTCCTATCAAACGCCAGAAGTAATCTTGAATGCCACCGTTGTCGAGGAAACTTTGAGTACAATGCATAACCTGTGGAGCCCCGAAAACTGTCTTACGAATCATTTGAGCCGCCCTTTACAGGTTTTCAACTCAGACCCTCCTTTGGTTTCAAAACGCCCTTTGCGGGTTTTCATTTTGAACCCTCATTTTCTTTTTCTTTTTTTTTTCTTTTTTTATTGTTTCTTTTCTTTTTTCTTTTTTATTTTCAAGCATAATATTTCTTAACAGTATCAGACTTTACCGGGTTTTGAAACTCATTTCCATCAATCTCATCTAAAATCAGTGCTCCACGTGAAAGAACTTTTGTCACAATGTACGGTCCTTCCCAATTAAGCACCCATTTTCCTCGGGGATCACTTTGAATTGGCAGCTTCTTCTTTAACACCATATCGCCTTCTTGGAACTCTCTAAGGCGAACCTTCTTTTCATAAGCTATTATCATTCTCCTTTGGTACATTTGTCCATGACATACATCTTTCAGCCTCTTTTCCTCAATTAAATTCAATTGGTCATACCTTGCCTGAACCCATTCTGCTTCATCTAACTTGGCCTCCATCAAGACACGCAACGATGGTCTCTCAACCTCAATTGGTAGCACGACTTCTACTCCATATACTAATGAGAACGGAGTTGCCCCAGTAGATGTTTGTACTATTGTTCTATATGTATACAAAGCAAATGGTAACTTGTCAAGCCAATCTTTATAAGTATCAATCATTTTTGCAACTATCTTCTTGATATTTTTATTGGCCGCCTCTACTGCTTTGTTCATCTTTGGGCGATATACTACTAAGTTGCAGTGCTTAATGTTAAACTGCTCACAGACCCCAGCAATCATTTGGTTGTTAAAGTTAGAGGCATTATCGTTGATTATGCTTTCTAGTAGACCATATCGATAAATGATCTCATTCTTCAAGAAATTGAAAATAGTGGACCTAGTTACATTTGCATACAAGGCCGCTTCCACCCATTTTGTGAAGTAATCGATAGCTACTAAATTAAAGCGATGACCATTTGACACCTTCGAATGAATCTGCCCAATAACGTCTATGCCCACATGGATAATGGCCATGGATATGACATGACATGAAAAGACTGAGGAGGCGCATGAACCTTGTCGGCGTAAACCTGACACTTGTGACATTTGCGGGAATAATTAATGCAGTCCCCTTCCATCGTTGACCAGTAATATCAGAAACGCATAATTCTTCTTGTCATAGTGAAACCACTAGGGTGAGTTCCGCAAACTCCCTCATGAAATTATTCCAAAATCAATTGTGCTTCTTTTGCATCCACACATCTTAATAGCACTGTAACACCCCCGAAAACCGGTCTAGTTAGAATGGGATTCTGATGATCGGAATATTGGAATTAAAATATTGAAATGTCGTATCCTTGCTATAGGTAATATTGTTAAAAATATCTTAACTGAATCCTTGCTTTGAGAAGGCTCAAATTAATGTCATTGAGAAGACTCAGACCTGTATCGAAACGACCTTTGCAAGATGTTCTGAAACGTTTTAGGCGTTCAGATACGAATCTAACTATATTAACTAACTAGTGGACTTTTACTTGACCGTTTCGATACGATTCTTCCAGTTTCAAAACAGGTCCCCTATTTCGAATAAGTTTAAAGAATAAATTGTAAAAGAAATATTTAGGTGATGACTCACCAGCTTGCCTATCACCCTCCCTCACGTGAATGATCAGAAATGATGATTTATAGCCATATGTTGTTTAATTTAGAAAGGATAAAGGAGATGTAAAAATATTATATTTTAAGCTTTCCCTTGGTGAAAGGCAAGCTTCTTATTGGCTAAAGGTGTGGTGGGTAATGATTAATGTAACAAATCCTGTAACACCCCAATTTTGGGCTTAGAAGTTTAGGGTCTGAACCGGACCAGTTTGATTTTCGGTTCGAGTATAAAAGGAGGTTTTAGGGAAAGCCTAGTTCGGGATGCTTTAAAGATATGGAAAATATCTAAAAATCCTCTTTTAATATATATAAGAGAGTGGTGAAATCAATTTTACAAAATAAGGTTTGGAAATACTACATTTCAGTGTAGTGACTAAAATGCGATTTTTGAAAAGTTTAGTGGTGACTGTTTTGTAAGGATTGAAATTTTGAATCTTTAAGAAGCTAATTACCCAAAAATGATTTCTCCAGATTTTTCCTTTATTTGAGTGAATTAATTAATGTTTTAATTAATTTCTCCAAAAGCATCTTTTTCTCTCAAAATTCCATCAGCCAAACACATTTCTCTAGCAACTTTTGCATTGATCTTCACTTCAATTGATGAGATTTCTATCATCAATTAGGTTCTAATCAATCTTGCATCAAATCCTCTTGATTTCCTCATTGAATTTTTAAGGAAATTGGCTCAAATCAAGGAGAAATAACCATTTAGAGGTAAGATTATTCTTCTCCTCTAAATACTCAGTTCTTTACTGAAATTCCCAAGTTATCAATCCTTAATTTAAGTTTCATAAATGGTTTTATTGATAGGAACTTGATTTTGGCTTAAAACTCAAGATTTGGTAGAAATCTTGAAGAATTTCGTTGTGATTGTTTGGCCTCTGTTTTGAGATGATTCTTAAATGTATTTTGGATGTCTAATGATGTGTAAATGAGGTTTTATCAATGCAATCCCGAATAGGTTGTGTTTCCTAAGTTTTAGCTTATGAAAATGGTGGTTTTTGAGGTGATCTTGGTGTTCTGTTTTAGCTGGAGGTATAAGGACGAGTTTAGATTTATTTTGGATGTTGATTGATGTTTAGAAATGGTTAGAAGTGATGGATCTTGGCTGGGTTGAGTTTTGGAAGAGTTTGGAGGTGATTTCGGTTGTGTTTGGTAGCCGAAATGTTGGCTTTAGGTAGAGTAGCGAGTTTAAGTGTGTTGGCTGAAGATTTCAATGCATGATGATGCATTAATCCTCTACTTTGATATGTTTAAAACATGGATGCATCTTCGGACACCTTTGGAGTTGATCCGGAGGCTTGATCGGCGTTTCGGCAAGCTTGCGAAACGGAATTGGTGAGTGGAGTTGGGTTTCCAGCTTTGAAACAAATGATTGAAGGTTTTGGGAGCTTAGTTTAAGTCTAAGCAACTTAACTAAGCTCAAGAGTATGTTTTCGGAGAAACTCTCTTGGGTGAACCATGAAGTGGTTCGATGCATTGATTATAATTGCATGTTTATATTCTGTTTTGAAAGCATGTTTTTAGCATGGTTAATGCTGGTTTTGAAAGCCATGTGTTGAAGGATGCTCAAGGTAAGAGATCCTTGGTTTGACATATTGTAAATATGGATTTGATGCATAGTGATGCATGTTGTTAAATGGCTTTGTTTAATGCTTTAAAACAGTGAATTGTTGATGTTATATGATGTATATTGGCAAGTGATGTAAGGTTTTAAAGTACTTGAATCAGATATAGTTAGCCGGCTATAGGATTGGGTGCACCGTGAATAAAGTCGCCTTGGATGTTGAGGGGTTGTAATTGTACCGTAAACTCCTTCCAAGTACACTAACGAGTAAGGTAAGATCACAAAAGTGGTTAAAAGTCCGTGTGTGGATCTTGTGTTATGTGTCCTGTGTACTCGTTAGTGGAATTATACAACTACCGATGAGTGATGTTGAGGGGTTGTGATTGTACCGTTAAACTCCATCACGGGTGTTGAGGGGTTGTGATTGTACCGGTAAACTCCACCTTGTGTTGTTCGGTAGTGTGTATGAAGCGTATGGGACAACGCTTGTAATCCGCGTATCCGATTGTGTTTTGAGTTGTAAATGGTTATGAATTATCACTTGAAAGCCAATAAGATGTGATGGTTGTGGTGAAGCATGAGATGCTTGTTATGTATGCAAGGTTGCATGAAATGAGTTGAGCATGTGTTTAGAAAGCTTTGATTAAAGTGTTTTTCTAAAATGCATTATTGTGTTGTTTTCTTTAGAGCATGCCTCACTAAGCAATTGTGCTTACGCTCTCCCTCTTTCGAAACGGGGGCTTGTAATGGCCTTCGTGCATCGAAACGGCTGGAGGCCGTTCCGAAACGATTTGGCCACTGGAAGGCCCTGTTTCAGAACAAGTCTCGAAACGAACCCGTTTTTCGGAATGGTCAACACCGTTTCGAAACAGGTGACCGTTGGGCACTGATTTGAATGGTGTTCAAGTTTGCAAGCTTTACGTTTTAGTCCCGAATGTTGTAATTGCAATTGCATGAGTTTGAGACGTCCGATTAAAGAGAAAGTTGATAGGGAAGCATGTAATGTGACTAATTAAATATTGGTAACTTAAAAATCAGTTAAGACCTTCTAATTTCCAGAATTTACATTTTGGTCCCTAATAATTATATTTTGTGCAATTGAGTCCCTCATGTTGTTTGATCGATGTGCTTTTCACCTATATGATTCATGCGTACTCACATAGGGTTAATGTATATCTAGACAAGATTAAAAAGAAAAAAAGTATCGTTAATCAAGGTTGACTTCCGAGTTGACTTTGATTTTCCCCGTGTAATCTTCGTAGTTCAGGTCAACCGTCTAGGCCGGGCTAAGGGGGTTACATTTGGTGGTATCAGAGCTAAGTTCTCGGGTAAATGGGAATGGTTATGTGGGTGATGTACGTGTATTTGCCATGTATGCTTTTTGGATGAAAGAATGTTGTTTGAAATGTGATGTATGGTTGCAATTATGATGTTATGCTATGTTAAAGCATGTTAGGGGAACCCATTGCCATATCAAAACTAATGAAAGGAATTGTTTTTGGAAAATGAGCTTGAGTACTTGGATTACTTACCTTGTTGAGCCTAATTATGTTTATTGCATTTGTGTCAGTGCATTGTTTTTCTTGTAAATGGGGCCTCGTAGAGAGATGAGGATGAATACGAGAGCTATGGCTCAAAACGAGAATGAGGAACATGCTGAGAATGTTGTGGATATACCTCCTCCTCTTGGTGGTGGACTACCCGACGGTGGTGGTGTTGGAGGTGAAAATGTTGGTGTTGGTGCTGGGGTCGTTGGACCTGAAGGTGTGCAGGGGCAAGCTGCTCCTGACATGACTATTTTGATCCAGGCTATTGCGGGAGCCTTTCAGGCAGCAGTAGCTGGAGCTCACGGAGTTGCGCATCAGGGTGATGCTAACGTGAGATTACCTTTGGAACGTCTTCGCAGTCTGAGAGGGACTGAGTTTAGAGGTTTATCCCCTGAAGGTTCTGAATCTTGGTTGGAGAGCACCAAGAGAATTTTGGGGCAAATGAACTGTAGCAATGTGCAGAAGTTAGGTTGTGTGGTGTCACTACTGCATGATGATGCGTATACGTGGTGGACGACCACTGTCTCTGGGATGGAGGACAATGATGTGACTTGGATGTTCTTTCTGAATGCGTTCAAGCGGAAGTATCTGGGTGTACGATACCTGGATGAGAAGAAAAGGGAATTTATGTCCCTTGTACAAGGAAGCATGACGGTAGCTGAATATGAGGTCCAGTTTGTCCGCCTTAGTCAGTACGCACCTGAGCTAATCCCTGATGAGCGGGAGAGGTGTGAACGTTTCCGTTATGGTTTGGTGATGGATGTGAAGACTTTCATGCTTTCTGCTGAGTATACAGATTTTGATGTGCTGGTGAGTAGAGCGAAGGACATTGAGCAGAACTTGGGTCTGTCTCCCAGAGGTGTTGGTTCTAGCTCGAGCAAAAGAGCAGCTGATTATAGTTCCGGTGGTGGACGGAACAAGAGAGGACGAGATAAGAGGTATCAGTCTTCTGCTAGGCGTGGTAATGGTAGGCATGGTGCGCTTGTTCAGGGAGATAGGATTAGAGCTGATCAGAACACGTGCTGGACGTGTGGATCACGTGGTCATTTGAGGCAAGATTGTCCTCGAGCAGCGAGGGAGGTTCAGGCTCCTGTAGCGGTGACCGGTAATTCATGTTGGAATTGTGGTTCGGCGGACCACATGAGGAGGGAGTGTCCTTTGTTGGCCGATGGTGGTTAGGGACGTGCTCCTGGGGTAGTTGCACCACAGAGAGGCCGTGGGCGCGGCCGTGGTAACTTCTAGCGCAGAGATGATGGTGGGAGGAATGTTGTAACGCCCCAATTTTGGGCTTGGAAGTTTAGGGTCTGAACCGGACCGGTTTAAATTTCGGTTCGAACATAAAAGGTGATTTTAGGGAAAGCCTAGTTCGAGATGCATTAAAAATATGGGAAAATATCTAAAAATCCTATTTTATTATATATAAGAGAGTGGTGAAATAAATTTTACAAAATGAGGTTTGGAAATATGACATTTCAAGTTAGTGACTAAAATGTAATTCTTGAAAAGTTTGTGACTGTTGTAAAAGGATTGAAACTTTGAATCTTTAATGAGCTAATATACCCAAGGGAGGGTTTCTCCAGATTTTTCTTAAATTTTAAAGACTCATTTAATGTTAATTAATAAAAAGAAAAGAGGGAAAAGTCACATTTTGGTTTCATAACTAACTTTTGCCAAAATTTTCCCATTTCATTTTCTCTCAAATTTCCCTCAGCCAAACACATTTCCACAGCAACTTTTTCTTTGATTTCCACATCTAAAGTTGAGATTTCAATCCCTAAATGATTCCTAATCATTTCTACACCAAATCCTCATCTTTTGCTTATTGAATTTTCAAGGATTTTGGCTCTAAACAAGGAGAAATCTACATTTAGAGGTATGAACGTCCTTCTTCTCTAAATACTCAGTTCTTTACTGAAATTCCCAAGTTCTCAATCCTTAAATTGAGTTTTATTAAAGGTTTTAATGTTGTGATCTTGATTTTGGCTTAAAATGCAAGATTTGGATTTAATTTTGAAGAAATTCGTAATAGATGATTGGGCTCTGTTTTGAGATGTCTTTTTGATGTATTTTGGATGTCTAAATGATGTGTAATTGAGGTTTAATCAATGCAATCCCGAATAGGTTGATTTTCCTAAGTTTTTACTTGAGAAAATGGTGGTTTTTGGGGTGATTCTGATGTTCTGCTATAGCTGGAGGTATAAGGACGTGATTAGGCTCTTTTTGGATGTTAATTGATGTCTAAGAATGATTGGAAGTGATGGATCTTGGCTGGGTAATGTTGTAGAGATGTTTGGATGTGTTTTCGGTTGTGTTTGGTAGCCGAAATATGAGTTTTGGTGAGAGCAGCGAGTTTAGGTGTAATGGCTGAATATTTAAATGCATGGTGATGCATTAATCCTCTGCTTTGATGTGTTTAAAACAGGGGAGATAACTTCGGATCCTTGTGGTGTTGATTCGGGGGCTTGAACGGCGTTTCGGCAATCTTGCGAAACGGAATTGGTGAGTGAAGTTTGGTTTTCAGCTTTGAAACCAATGTTTGAAGGTTATGGGAGCTTAGTTTAAGTCTAAACAACTTAGTTAAGCTCAAGAGTAAGTTTTCGGAGAAACTCTCTTTTTGATGAACCATGAGATGGTTGAATGCAATGTGTTTATTTTGCATGGTTAAATTCTGTTTTGAAAGCATATTTTTGCATGTTTAATGCTGGTTTTGTAAGCCATGTGTTGAAGGATGCTCAAGGTAAGAGATCCTTGATTTGAACATTGATAAATGTGGTTTGATGCATAGTGATGCATGATTATTTAATGGCTTTGTTTAATGCTTAAAAACAGTGGATTGATGATGGTAAATGATGTATATTGGCAAGTGATGTGTTGGTTTAAAAGTACTTGAATCGAATATAGTTATCCGGATATAGGATTGGGTGCACTGTGAATAAAGTTGTCTTGGATGTTGAGGGGTTGTAATGGTACCGTAAACTCCATCCAAGTACACTAACGGGATGTCTAAGATCATAATGGTGGTTAAAATGCCTTGTGAGGATCTTGTGTTGTGTGTCTCGTGTTCTCGTTAGTGATGTTATACAACTACCAATGAGTGATGTGGAGGGGTTGTAATTGTACCGTAGACTCCATCACGGGTGTTGAGGGGTTGTGATTGTACCGGTAAACTCCACCTTGAGTGTTTGGTAGTGTGTATGTAGCGTATGGGACAACGCTTGTAATCCGCGTATCCGATTGTGTTTTGAGTTGAAAAATGGTTATGGATTATCACTTGAAAGCCAATATGACATGTTGATGTATTGAAGCATGAGATGCTTGGTTTGTATGCATAGATGCATGATAAATGATGTTTTGAAATTAAAGGCCTTGGAAAGGTGTTTTTACAAAGTGCATTATTGTGTTGTTTCATTAGAGCATTTCTCACTAAGCATGTGTGCTTACGCTCTCTCTTTCTTGAACCAATAATGCAGAGAATTGAAGTGCTTTAAGGGCAGCAAGGAGGTCAAGAATCCAAGTGAAAGTCTAAGCTCACGTATGGTGACTATTTTCATAACACTACTAGCTTTTAGTATTTGGAAATGGGAACCTCGATTGTGTTTTTGGGAGATGTTTTGGACTCCCTAAGTTTGGTTTAATGCCCATGATGTTTGGAACATGTAAATGGCCATTTGGTATTTGTTTTGGAGAATTGATGATTGCTTGCTTTCCAATATAGGATGCATGCCTTTAGACTTGTGGTTTTTCCTAATTGATGCCATGATCGAGCTTTGATGATGCAAATATGTTCCTTTAATGTTTGATGACTTGTTGGCATGATATGGAGGTCATATGAATGTGTTTGGTGGGTCGAAAGTGTGTAAAAACAGGCTTTTCTGCTGTTTCTAGGCAGGGTGTATCGAAACACCCTTGCCTGTTTCGAAACAGGTGCATGTTTTGGCCTGGGCGTTTCGAAACGGGTAGAGGTGTTTCGAAACACTTTGGCTACTACCAAGCCATGTTTCTGAACGGCCAATTCCCGTTTCGAAACACTTGACCGTTGGGCACTGATTTGAATGGTTTTGAGGTTTGCAAGCTTTACGTTTTAGTCCTGATTTTTGTATGTGCAATTGCTTGAGTTCAAGATGTCCGTTTAAGGTGAAATTTGACAGAGAAGCTTATAACCTAACTAATTTCATGATGGTATCTTAAAAATTAGTAAAGTCCTCTTAATTTCCAGATTTTACATTTTGGTCCCTAAATTCGTATGTTGTGCAATTGAGTCCCTTATTGTTTTCCGATTGCTGTGATTTTTGAGTATGCTTATCTCAAGAGTATGCCTAGGATTAAAGTGCATTTAGACAAGTTTAAAAAGAAAAAAAGGGGTCATTAATCAAGGTTGACTTTCGGGTTGACTTTGGTTTTCCCGTGTAATCTTCGTAGTTCGGGTCAACCGTCTAGGCCGGGCTAAGGGGGTTACAAATGTGGCGCATGTGGTGGCTGTTCAACCTGAGGGTGGTGGCCAGGCTCGAGTGTATGCTCAGCGTGAGGGGAGAAATGATACGGATGTGATCGCAGGTACCTTTACTTTGCAATCCTTATCATTATTTTCCTTGATTGATTCTGGATCTACACACACATACATATTGCGTGAACATGCTCAATTGCTTGGTTTACCTGTTGAGTCTTTGGATGTTGGTATGCGTGTAACTAGTTCCTTTGGTGAGACCGTTGTGACATGAAAGTTGTATAAAAGATGTCCTTTGGTAGTGCAAAACCATGTTTTTCTTGTTGATCTCATGGAATTGCCATTCTATGGTTTTGATGTAATCCTTCGTATGGATTGGCTTGTTGAACATCGAGCTGTAGTGGATTTTGAGAACAAGCGAGTTTCGTTGAAGCTTGCGGATGAATACGAGGTAGTGGTGGTTGGTGAGAATGTGAAGTTTCTTGCAAATGTGGTGTCTTCGTTGGAAGCAAGCCGAATGCTGAGGCAAGGATGTGAGGCTTATCTGGCCTTTGTGATGAATCATAGCTCTAAGGAGCTGGGAGTCCATGATATCATGACTGTGCGAGAGTTTCCTGGAGTGTTTCCGAAGGAGTTACCTGGATTGCCTCCTAGTCGAGAGGTGGAGTTTGGGATTGAGTTGTATGAAAACACAACTCCAGTGTCCATTACTCCTTACCGAATGGCACCTAAGGAGTTTAAGGAGCTGAAGATACAACTTCAGAAGTTGCTTGATCGTGGTTGCATTCGGCCGAGTGTGTCACCTTGGGGTGCACCGGTCTTGTTTGTGAAAAAGAAGGATGGCACTGTGAGAATGTGCATCGATTATCGTCAATTGAATAAGTTGACTAACAAGAATCGGTATCCTTTGCCGAGGATTGATGATCTTTTTGATCAGTTTCGGGGAGCGGTTGTGTTCTCTAAGATTAACTTAAGGTCAGGTTATTATCAGCTCAAGGTGAAAGATGTGGATGTGCCAAAAACATCCTTTAGGACGAGGTATGGGCATTATGAGTTCCTTGTGATGCCGTTTGGCTTGACGAATGCTCCTGCAGCTTTTATGGACATGATGAATAGAGTGTTCCATGAATACTTGGACAAGTTTGTTGTGGTGTTCATTGATGATATCCTTGTCTACTCTCGTACTGAGGAGGAGCGTGAAGGGCATTTGCGGATTGTGTTGCAGGCGCTGTTGGAGAATCAGCTTTATGCTAAGATGAGCAAGTGTGAATTCTGGCTTAGGGAAGTTGTTTTCCTTGGTCATGTTGTTTCTGCTAAGGGGATTCGTGTTGATCCTCAGAAGATTGAGGCGGTGATGAATTGGAAGCCTCCTAAGTCTGTTCATGAAGTTCGTAGTTTCCTTGGGTTGACAGGATACTATCGGAGGTTTGTGGATGGATTTTCAAAGATTGATGCACCTTTAACGAAGTTTTTGCAGAATGATGTCAAGTATGAGTTTGTAGTGTACAGCGACGTATCCTATATTGGTTTGGGTTGTGTGTTGATGTAGGAGGGTAAGGTGGTGGCTTATGCATCGCGCCAGTTGAAGGTGCATGAGCGCAATTATCCTACGCATGATATTGAGTTAGCTGCAGTGGTCTTTGCTTTGAAAATTTGGAGACATTACCTGTATGGTGAGAAGTGTACTGTGTACACGGATCACAAAAGTTTGAAGTATCTGATGTCTCAATAAGAGTTGAATCTTAGGCAACGACGTTGGGTAGAATTGCTTAAAGATTACGATCTGACGATCGAGTACCATCCGAGAAAAGCTAATGTTGTAGTGGATGCCTTGAGTAGAAAGGTGGCAGTGGAGTTTAGGGCTATGTTTCCCAGCTTGAGTATTTCACGAGATGGGGGTCTTGTGGCTGAGTTGCAAGTGAAACCATCTTTGGTTCAATTGATAAAGGATAAGAAGTTGTTGGATGATTCTTTGGTGCCACATATTCAGGATATTGCTGAGGATAGACCATCGGATTTCTGTTTTAATGATGATGGGGTTCTATGTTTTGGGGGTCGAATAGTAGTGCCGAATGATGCTGAGTTGAGGCGTACTATTCTAACTGAAGCTCATAGTAGTCCTTTTGCTATGCACCCAGGTAGTACAAAGATGGATCGTGATCTTAAGGATGAGTATTATCGGGTGGGTTTGAAGAAGGATGTTGCGGAGTATGTGAGTAAGTGCATGGTTTGTCAGCGGGTTAAGGCTGAACATCAGTTTCCTTCTGGGTTGTTGCAACCGTTGAGGATTCCTAAGTGGAAGTGGGAAAGGATTACCTTGGACTTTGTGTCTGGTTTGCCTTTGTCGCCATCGAAAAAGAATTCGGTGTGGGTGATTGTAGATCGCCTTACGAAGTGTGCGCATTTCTTACATGTACATACTATATATACTTTGGATAAGCTTGCAGAGTTGTACATTGCTGAGATTGTGCGACTGCATGGTGTGCCAAAGTCTATAGTGTCGGATAGAGATCTGAGGTTTACATCGCGTTTCTGGGAGTGTTTGCATCAAGCTTTGGGTACACGGTTGAATTTCAGTACTTCTTATCATCCACAATCAGATGGACAGTCTGAGCGTGTTATCCAAGTGCTGGAAGATATGTTGAGGTGTTGTGTGATTGAGTTTCAAGGATCTTGGGAGAAGCATTTGCCTTTGGTGGAGTTTGCTTATAAAAATAGCTACCAGGCAAGTATTCAAATGGCACATTATGAAGCCTTGTACGGGAGGAAGTGCAGAACTCCTCTTTGCTGGGCTGAAACAGGTCAGAAGTTGGTTTCGATGCCGACTTTGTTGAAAGGAACCACCGAGAAGGTGAAGCTCATTTGTGAGCGATTGAAGGCAGCTTCTGATCGACAGAAGTCTTACGCGGATTTGAAACGTAAGGAGATTGAGTTTGCGGTAGGTGACCGTGTGTTCTTGAATGTTTCACCTTGGAAGAAGGTGATGAGGTTTGGCCGGAAGGGTAAGTTGAGCCCTAGGTACATTGGACCATACGAGGTGATTGAACGTGTGGGTCCTGTTGCGTATAAGCTGAGGTTGCCGCAAGAGTTGGAAAAGATCTGTGATGTGTTTCATGTCTCTATGTTTCGGAGGTATAGATCGGATCCTTCGCATGTTATGCCTGTGGAGGAAGTGGAGTTGGATCCAGACTTGACCTATGATGAGGAGCCGGTTGAAATTCTGGATTCGGACAGTAAAGTTCTTCGAGGCAAGACCATTGAATTGGTTAAGGTGTTGTGGAGGCATCGTGGTGTTGAGGAAGCCACGTGGGAAAGAAAGGATGATATGTTGAAGCAGTTTTTGTACCTTTTTCCTCCAGGTAAATTTCGAGGACGAAATTTCTTAGGGGGGAGAGTTGTAACACCCCAATTTTGGGCTTAGAAGTTTAGAGTTTGAACCGGACCGATTTGATTTTTTGTTCGAGTATAAAAGGAGGTTTTAGGGAAAGCCTAGTTCGGGATGCTTTAAAAATATGGAAAAATATCTAGAAATCCTCTTTTAATATATATATATATAAGAGAGTGGTGAAATAAATTTTACAAAATAAGGCTTGGAAATACTACATTTCAATGTAGTGACTAAAATGCGATTTTTGAAAAGTTTAGTGGTGACTGTTTTGTAAGGATTGAAACTTTGAATCTTTAAGGAGCTAATTACCCAAAAATGATTTCTCCAGATTTTTCCTTAATTTGAGTGAATTAATTAATTTTTTAATTAATTAAAAGAGAATAGAAACTACCTTTTGGAAAAATCATAACTACCTTTTCCTTAAATTTTCTCATTTCTTTTTCTCTCAAAATTCCATCATCCAAACACCTTTCTCCAGCAACTTTTGCATTGATCTTCACTTCAATTGATGAGATTTCTATCATCAATTAGGTTCTAATCAATCTTGCATCAAATCCTCTTGATTTCCTCATTGAATTTTTAAGAAAATTGGCTCAAATCAAGGAGAAATCACCATTTAGAGGTAAGATTGTTCTTCTCCTCTAAATACGCATTTCTTTACTGAAATTCCCAAGTTATCAATCCTTAATTTAAGTTTTATAAATGGTTTTATTGATAGGAACTTGATTTTGGCTTAAAACTCAAGATTTGGAAGAAATCTTGAAGAATTTCGTTGTGATTGTTTGGGCTCTGTTTTGAGATGATTCTTAAATGTATTTTGGATGTCTAATGATGTGTAAATGAGGTTTTATCAATGCAATCCCGAATAAGTTGTGTTTCCTAAGTTTTTGCTTATGAAAATGGTGGTTTTTGAGGTGATCTTGGTGTTCTGTTTTAGCTGGAGGTATAAGGACGAGTTTAAGTTTATTTTTGATGTTGATTAATGTTTAGAAATGGTTAGAAGTGATGGATCTTGGCTGGGTTGAGTTTTGGAAGAGTTTGGAGGTGATTTCAGTTGTGTTTGGTAGCCGAAATGTTGGGTTTAGGTAGAGCAGCGAGTTTAAGTGTGTTGGCTGAAGATTTCAATGCATGATGATGCATAATCCTCTGCTTTGATATGTTTAAAACAGGGGATGCATCTTCGGACACCTTTGGAGTTGATCCGGAGGTTTGATCGGCGTTTCGGCAAGCTTGCGAAACGGAATTGGTGACTGGTGTTGGATTTCCAGCTTTGAAACAAATGTTTGATGGTTTTGGGAGCTTAGTTTAAGTCTAAGCAACTTAACTAAGCTCAAGAGTAAGTTTTCGGATAAACTCTCTTGGATGAGCCATGAAGTGGTTCGATGCATTGATTATAATTGCATGTTTAAATTCTATTTTGAAAGCATGTTTTTAGCATGGTTAATGCTGGTTTTGAAAGCCATGAGTTGAAGGATGCTCAAGGTAAGAGATCCTTGGTTTGACATATTGTAAATATGGATTTGATGCATAGTGATGCATGTTGTTAAATGGCTTTGTTTAATGCTTTAAAACAGTGAATTGTTGATGTTATATGATGTATATTGGCAAGTGATGTAAGGTTTTAAAGTACTTGAATCGAATATAGTTAGCCGGCTATAGGATTGGTTGCACCGTGAATAAAGTCGCCTTGGATGTTGATGGGTTGTAATTGTAGTGTAAACTCCATCCAAGTACACTAACGAGTAAGGTAAGATCACAACGGTGGTTAAAAGTTCGTGTGTGGATCTTGTGTTATGTGTCCCGTGTACTCGTTAGTGGATTTATACAACTACCGATGAGTGATGTTGAGGGGTTGTGATTGTACCATTAAACTCCATCACGGGTGTTGAGGGGTTGTGATTGTACCGGTAAACTCCACCTTGTGTTGTTTGATAGTGTGTATGAAGCGTATGGGACAACGTTTGTAATCTGCATATCCGATTGTGTTTTGAGTTGTAAATGGTTATGAATTATCACTTGAAAGCCAATATGATGTGATGGTTGTGATGAAGCATGAGAAGCTTGTTATGTATGCAAGGTTGCATGAAATGAGTTGAGCATGTGTTTAGAAAACTTTGATTAAAGTGTTTTTCTAAAATGCATTATTGTGTTGTTTTCTTTAGAGCATGCCTCACTAAGCAATTGTGCTTACGCTCTCCCTCTTGAACCAATAATGCAGCTAATTGAAGTTTTAAAGGGCAACAAGGAGGCAAGAGTGTCCAAGGGAAACCAAGCTCATGTATGGTGATGTTTTCATACACTATTAGTTTTGGTATTTTGGCAATGGGAACCTAAGATGTGTTTTGGGAGATGTTTGGACTCCCTAGTTTGTGGCATGATGCTTTTGATGTTTTGGATTTGTAATTGGTCTCTTGATGCTTGATTTGGAGTTTGGTTGGTTGTTTGGTTTTTGGATATTAGGATGCATGCCTATAGATATGTAAAATTCCATGTTTTATGTTAGGAATGTGTTTAGGAGTTGCAAGCATGCTCCTTATAAGTATGATGACTTGTTGGCATGATTAGGAAGTCATTAGGATGTGTTTGAGTGGTTTTATGAATGATAAACCAGCAAAATCTGCAGCATATGGGCAAACCGTATCGAAACGGGCTCTGGCGTTTCGAAACGGGGGCCTGTAATGGCCTTCGTGTATCGAAACGGCTGGAGGCCGTTCCGAAACGATTTGGACACTAGAAGGCCCTGTTTCGGAAAAAGTCTCGAAACGACCCCATGTTTCGGAACGGTCAACACCGTTTCGAAACAGGTGACCGTTGGGCACTGATTTGAATGGTGTTCAAGTTTGCAAGCTTTACGTTTTAGTCCCGGATGTTGTAATTGCAATTGCATGAGTTTGAGATGTCTGATTAAGGTGAAATTTGACAGGGAAACATGTAATGTGACTAATTAAATATTGGTAACTTAAAAATAAGTTAAGACCTTCTAATTTCCAGAAATTATATTTTGGTCCCTAATAATTGTATTTTGTGCAATTGAGTCCCTCATGTTGTTCGATCGATGTGCTTTTCACATGTATGATTCATGCATACTCACATAGGGTTAATGTATATCTAGACAAGATTAAAAAAAAAGGTCATTAATCAAGGTTGACTTCCGGGTTGACTTTGATTTTCCCCGTGTAATCTCCGTAGTTCAGGTCAACCGTCTAGGCTGGGCTAAGGGGGTTACAAATCCCTTAAAATGAATTGAAGAAAAGAGAGCTTCTCATCTTTGTTTAGCTTTACCGAGAATCATTCAATCCTTTAGTTTTGAAAGAACAAGCACACACCTCCATTTTCATCTTCTCCACCAAGCTTAAGCACACACCTCTCTATTGTGAGCCATAAGCTTAGGCTTTCCTTGATTTAAGAATGCCAAGTTATAGCTATCGATCGGGTAAGTGAAATCCCTAAGTTAATCATTGATTCTCTTGATTACTAGATAATCAATTACAAGCTTAAAGATAAGCTTTGTCTATAGCTAATGGCTATTCAAGTATCGATATTGTTATATTGATCCTAATGACTCCTTATTGGTTTTCCTAGCTCAAGAAGTGGAAAAGACTAACCCGTCGCCTCCATCGAAAGCTAGGAATAAGGGTATTGCCACCTAAGAGCCTTAGGAGCTTTGGATTGTCGAGGTTAGTGTAGTCAGAGTCTCGAGAGTGGCTAGGTGCCATCTCGAATCCTTGATTATCGATTTACTAACCATTGATTTCTAAGGGTTTTGCATGAAGCATTATTATAGCCATGTTGGTAAGTTTTGGTAAGTACTACATCGATTCATTGTTCATAGCATTGCTATCATTGTCATGGAAATCATTGAAGTATGACATGTAGAATCATTGACATGAGTTATTGTTATTTGTCATATGATAATTGATATGATGTTATTGTCACCGAATTATTTTCATTGATATTGATGTGATTATATTGTTAATGAATCATGGATATTGGACTATGGATTATTGAACCTTGGATTCGAAGTATTGGATACAATTGACATGCCATAGAATTCATGAGCTCATTGGTACGGGTGGACTACAGTCCTAGTGCTACGGCCTATATTGATTTGACGAGGCAGAGGGATTTATTGTGTATTGGTCTTCTTGGCGATGTCGGCGGGAATGACCATTTATTGATTTGGCGAGGAGGTGGAATTTGTGTATCCATATACCATGAATCAATCCAAGGGAACTATTGGTTATTGATAATGTTTGCTATGAAATCATGATATTGTTATTGATGATGTGATGCTATGTTTGATCATAAATAAGGAACATGATATGTTTATTGTATATATAACATTATGATTATCATTGAAGCATGTCATTAGACATTCTATGTTCATTCATTGTAATTGTGACTACCTCACTAGGCAAAGTATGCCTAATGCATTCCATTGCATTCATTTTAGGTTAGTCAAGTTTTGGGATCGAGATCGGAGAAGTTGAAGCGTCACACAAGTCACAATCAAGACATAAGTAATGTATATAGTCCCTTTTTAACTCCTAGATGGTGGCAAGGTCTATGTATAAGTCTATTATGTCTCTTTTGTTGTGCCTATGTTATGGTTAAGTGTTTTAAGTATGATATGTTTAACGTGAACTTTCTATATGGGTAAAAATAGCCTAAAATGCATGTTTTAGCACTAAAGGTAAAAACTAGGTGAATGGATTCAAATGGCTCTAAAATTTGACATACAAGAGGAATATATGGTTATAATATTGTGTGTAAAATTTCGTTGCATTCAGACATTGACCAACATGTTAAATTGAATAAAAACTAGCATAAATTTGTCATTACATGTCAGGCCGTATCGAAACGGGTGATGACGTTTCGATACGGGTAAGCATAGTTGAACTTGAGTAAACAGGGTGTACCGAAACGGGTTAGGGATATTTCGAAACATTTTGTCTCTGGAGACCTCTGTTTCGATACGGGTTCACAGCGTATCGAAACTGGTCAAAGCCTCTAGTGGCACCTTGCTATCTCGGTGGGTTCTGGCATCACCTTGTTGTCGCGGCGGGTTCTGGCGGCACCTGTTGTCTCATCGGATTTCGGCGGGCAATTTTCATGCATGCACCAAAATACATACCAAAACAACACATTTTTCACAAAATACACTAAAATATGTAATCAAGCTTAATGGTGAAGGAAATTATGAGAATATGCGTTAATGCCTAATTATGTAACTAAAATGTGCCTAAGTCTAGCAATAATATGTGTAAAAAGGGTAAATAAAATAAGACTTTTAGACACTTTACACACACCCAAACTCGAACTATTGCTTGTCCTCAAGCAATGCAAACCTAACTAGATTTGCCATTATATTAATTAGAAAGAAAACATGTTTTTAACTTGATTTCGTACTTCAAGGCCGTGGCACCTACATTATATTAGTGATAGGGAAACAACAAGAAATAACTCAAAATTAATTTATAATGTCAGTGCAATGTGTGCAGGACTGTGTACATGCTGAATATGCAGAATACTCTAAAGAAACAAAGATGTTGTTACAATATATAAGGTTGTTGCCGAGGCAGCATAATTAAGCACAATTATTTAATCATGGCAATAAAGGCTTAAGCTCATCACAACTACTCTTTAGGTATGAAATTAAGATAGGAGCATACTACAAAACCCTGAACCCTTCGAACAGAGTCATCCCGTGAAGACTTTCATTCACTCATGCTAATTTGTCTGTCAATGCAAAATTTTCAGATTCATGGAATTTGATGGCACCGGAGTGTCCTTGGCACATGATTCTTCCTAGAGCCTGTTCCGGGCACCTCTATGGTAAAACATCAATTTTTCTTTGTTTTTCTCTACATTGACAGTGCGTTATTTTTCTGTTTCTATATTTTTTTCCTCGGCAGCTACCTGCAACCATTGTTAGAACTTTGCAAAGAATTCTAAAAAACAAAGCAGGTAGTGTTCATTAGATATTCTAACAAATTCAGCAAGTAACAATAGCGTTTGACAGTTTTGGCAATTATAAAAAAAATTTGTTATTTTTCATGCTTTTCCCGGAATTAAGTTCAATTTATTTATTGGTGCGAAAATAATTAATCGGCTATCCTATCATAGGAACAAGTTATAACATTTTTTTTCTTTTGATTAATTTTTAGAAGCAAGTACATTATGCAACCTAAATGCACTAATTATGCCTAAAAATGAGTGCAACCCCCCCCCCAAAACTCGAGAGGCGCATTGCCCTCAATGCATGAGAAAAATAAATGAGTTAGTCGGAAAGGTCATCACCTTGCATGATGAATTTCCTTCGAGCCATGTTTGCTTGTGTAGTTATCGAATGTCTGTATCTGCTAATCGAAACACGTGCAGTCGCTACCTTGGAAACCATGGGCAGTTGCAGTTTCCGTGGCATCGATCTGGTTTGCCAGGGCGGGTGATGGCGAGTAAGTATTTCAGCATGAAATATGGGGAACCAGACTGCACTATCAGGGAACATCCCTGGTGAATTGCATAAATTGGAGCTGCTGCCTTTCCATCCTATTGTCTGTTTGGCAACTTTAGTACTGCCGAGCAGGGAGAGCTGGGCGGCAGCATCAGTACTGCTGGGCGGTGAACTTTTATTGATGATGTTGCTCGACTGCCTCTGTCGAATTTCTCTGGAAGGCTGGTTGGTTGCTGGTTGTGGCCATTGTGAGACGGTTTTTTCGTAATCTGAAACTTTAAAAAAGATTAAGAGGAAGAGAACAGTGGACTCAAAAATAGGTTAACAAGGAGATGAAAGTAAAGTAAATGAATAGGAGCAGTGGGGTTTATATAGATGGTGCCGAGAGTTGTCGTGGCGGCATTAAATTCCTAGCGGGCAAATTTCTTCGCGCACATTACGGGTTTTCTGTCAGTTACTTATGTAGTCGTTAACAGCTAGTCGTTGTCAGTATGCTAGCCATTACGCATTTCTGTCGCTGGGCTGCCCTCGGCTATTTGGGTGGCATGGTGGGCAGGCTCCTTGTTGGGCCTTCTTCTTGATCCTGCTTCTTAATTCCTAAAAACAAATAATTAAATGCTAAAGATAAAATAAGAAAATTCTTAAAAACAAAAGTATGGATAAATTAAAATGTATTCCTAAAAAATAATTAAATCAAGTTATGTGGGGAGTGCAGTGGGGTGCATCTCCAAACATAACCACTTCCTGAGGTGGAGGGTTGTTTTTTATACTTCTTGTAGTCTACCCGCACCCTCCATCGCGTGATTATTCTCATGATGGGGAGAAGTCCTGGCGGCAAGTCTGGCAGAAACTCCAAGTTCAGCAGAGCAATTCTGATGTAATCCTCCCTATGTCTAGGCAAGGATTCTGTCACCACGTGATGTAGGCAATACCTAGCAATCTCAGCGTAAACCTAACGCAGGCAGTCGAAGTTTGGTTGCTCCTTTTAGCCGCTGAAATTCTAACTTATGTCTAAGCCGAATTAGTCAACACCTCGACATGATGAGACCGTACTTAATTCTTTCGTGAGTTTGACACTCTCGTGCCCGACAAATGGATTTCTTCAACCCAACTTTTAGAACTAATTGAAGAAGTGAAGAACATGAATTAAGTAAGCTTGGAATATTTTATTGAAAACACAAACTTGAAACCTAAACAACTGTTTCCACAACTAATTGACAACATAACCCCAAACCCAAAGGAAGTTTAGAACATGGCGGCGGCAGAAAACTCTACCTAAGCCTAAAGAAAACCTAAATATGTGTATTGATTTTCTAAATACATGAGGTTTATATAGGCAAAAGTCTTGTCTAAGTCCTTCTAGGAGTAGAAGTCCTCAAAAGGCTTTTGCATTAAATGCAACTTTAAAATCTGACTTATTTGAGTTGGATATCGACTTCTATTCCCGTTGCCTTGTTCCACAAGTAAGTTCTTTATTCTCCTTCGACGGCTCTGTCTGCTGCTCCAAGCGTCAGAAAATTGAGTGGATGACATTGTTAGAATCAGGATTTTTTGCTCTACCAATCGCACTTCAATTTGCCAACTCCTCACTTTGTTGTCATGGGCGGCAGACTCACTTTGTTGTCCTGGGCGGTAGGCTTACTTTTCTGTTCTGTGCGGCAAACTCACTTTGCTGTCATGGGCGGCAGACTCACTTTGCTGTCCTGGGCGGTAGACTCACTTTGTTGTCCTGAGCGACAGGTATTGCGGCGGCAGCTACTCGGCAGCTGTTGTCTCTGTCTGGAACTGCATCAGTACAGCTCCGTGGTTTTGTTGTCGCAGCGGGTTCCGGCGACACCTTGTTGTCTCGGTGGGTTATGGCGGCACCCTGCTGTCGCGGCGGGTTCCGGCAGCACCTATTGTCTCGGCGGGTTCCAGCGGGTAATTTTCCTGCATGCACCAAAATACATAACAAAACAACACCTTTTCCACAAAATACACTAAAATATGTAATCGAACTTAATGGTGAAGGAAATTATGAGAATATACATTAATGCCTAATTATGTAACTAAAATGTGCCTAAGTCTAACAATAATATGAGTAAAAAGGGTAAATAAAATAAGACTTTTAGACACTTTACACATCTTGAGCACGACTTGCAAGAAAATCCGCCATGACACTTCATTTTGCCGCTTTCTGGCTTACATACTGAATATCATATTCTGAGAGCAAAATCTGCCATCGCGTTATTCTTCCTGATAGGGGCGGAGCTTCCATCATAAACTTTAACAGATCTAACCGTGAGATCAACCATGTGGTATGATACAACATATACTGCCTAAGCCTTTTAGTGGCACATACCAGAGCGCAACATACTTTTTCAATCAGAGTATATCTTGATTCACAGTCAGAAAACTTCTTGCTTACGTAATATATTGCCTTTTCCCTCCTTCCAGTTTTGTCATGTTGCCCCAATTGTAATGCCCTGATTATGGGTCTGGATGTTTTGGACGTCAGACTGGATCGGTCGGGAACGATTCAAATCGCGTAAGGTGATTTAAGGAAATCAAGGATCGGGATAGGATAAAAATATGGTAAATTTTGATAAAATCCTCTAAAAATATGTTTAAGAGGTTGGTCTAATCAATTTTACAAAAAGAGTTTTGGAAGTGGTACATTTTGAGTAGTGACAAAATTGTAAAGTTTCAAAACTATGGAAAATGTGATTTTTTAAAGGAGAAGCCAAAATCTTAGAATCTTTAGGGGGCTTTATGTCAATTTAGCCTTTCCTTAATATGACATGTGTTTAAAATGGTTTTAATTAAATAGTTTTAATTGGCTTTTATTTTATTTAATTAATTAAGGTGGATATTAGTGAGATTCAAGCATGTAACTACCATTCTCTTCTCATTCTCAGCCAAACACAATTCTAACTCATTTTCTCCAGAATTCTTTTCTTCCAAACACTGTCACAATATCTCCTAAACAACTTTCAAGTAATCCTTTCAAGTTCTTCAAGATTTAGCTAAGGAAAACTTGTCATTCATTGAGGAAAGCAAGGATTGGAGGTAAATCCCATTCTCAACCTCTAATCAAAGTTATTTATTGAAATTCTCAAGATCTTTGACTTCTAATTAATGTTTTGGTTGAGTTTTCATTATAGTTTTGATTTGAGATCAAAATCTTGTAAAAATATGGATGAAATCTTGATTTTCGAATTTGTTTTCTTAAGCTCTGTTTTGGATTGATTTTAATTGAGTTTTAAGTTGGTTATTATGTTGGAGGAGGGATTTGTTGATATAGATCCCGAAATCCTTGAGATCCTTGAGTATCTTGGTGGTTTTAGTTGGGTTTTTGAGGTGATATAATGATGTTAGGTTTGTTGGAGGTATGAGAACGAGTTTAGGTTGTTTTTAGATGTGTATTGGTGTTTATAAATATTTGAAAGTGATGTATGTAGGATGGGCTTGGTTTAGGATGCAATCGATTGAGTTTTCAGTTGTTTCGGATGAGTATTTTGGTGTAGTTTGGATGGGCAACGAGTTTGAGTTTAGTTGCTGGTGTTGAAATGCATTTTAATGCAGTTGGATCTCTATTTTGATGATGTGAAAACAGGGGATCTTGATCCGGTGGCAAACGAAGCATTTTTTGAGGCTTCGGAGGGGTGATTTCCGCGTCGGTGACTGGAAATGGATTTTCCAGCTTTGTAACGCTTTGAACGTGGTCTTGGGAGCTTAGTGTAAGTTTGAAAAACTTAGCTAAGCTCAAGAGTAAGTGGTTCGAAAGTCTCTCTCGAAAATGTGCTATGTTTTGAAGAAAATGCACTTGAGTTAAATGTGGTTTTGATTACTGTTTTAAAGCATGATAGAAGCATGATTAATGCTAGATTTTGATGCTATTGTGTTAAGGATGCACTAGGTAAGTGGTCCTTGGCTTTATATGATAAATGCATATGATGCAAAGCATGTTATGCTTGTGGAAATGGCATTGTATTTATGCTTGTAAAACAGTGGATTATTGATGTTGAACGTTTATATTGGAAAGTGATGAAAGTGGTTTTTGGTTCTTGTAATCGGATATAGTTAGCCGGCTATAGGATTGGGTGCACCGTGAATAAGTCGCCTTGGATGTCGAAGGGTTGTGATTGTACTGTAAACTCCATCCAAGCACCCTAGCGATTGAGGAATTGATGTCACCACGATGGAGGATGGCTCTCATGTGTGGACTTGGTTAAGCGTCACAACGGTGGATGATTGCTCCCGTGTGTGAGCTTGGTTAAGGTGATTACAATGCTTGAGGTAGCTCCCATGTGTAAGCCTAGTTTTGTGTCCCGACTCTCGCTAGTGGGTTATACAACTACCGATGAGTGATGTTGAGGGGTTGGGATTGTACTGTTAAACTCCATCACAGGTGTTGAGGGGTTGTGATTGTACCGTAGACTCCACCTTGGGCGTCACAACGGGTGATGGTCTAGTTTCGTGTGTGAGCCTTGCGTAGTCCGGTAGTGTGTATGAAGCGTGTGGGACAACACTTGTAATCCGCGTATTCGATTGTGTCACTTGAGTTAGTTTTGGTGTGGTTTGAGGATTGTTCACTTGTAAGCCAATAGAATGTTGTGATTAATGGTTAAGCATGAGATGCTTGTGAATTATTCTAGAATGCATATAATGCTTGGTAAAGCATGAGCAAAGGTTTACTTGTTGTTTTTAAGTGATGCATACAATCATGTGTTTTCAAAAGTGCATTGATGCCTTGCGAGGGCACGTTTTTAGTAAAGGCATGAGTTTGTAAATGATGATATATTGGTTTTGTAAAATGCATTGATGAATGTTTTGTTTTAGCGATCCTCACTAAGCTTTATGCTTACACTCATTTGTTTCATCAATGCAGAGGATTGAGCTTTAGATGCAGCAAGAAAGCAAGGGGGTAATCCAAGTTCTTGTCTAAGCGAAGTATGTGATTTACTTTGGTGTAATAAGAGGCAATGGGAGAGATTTCTACTCTTGGAATATTTGGTGATGTTAAACACCTAAATCACGTTTGATTTGCTTATTTTGGTTTATAAATGGCCTTTGAGGATTGATTTTTGGTTGGATGCTGGTTTTAGCTTTGTATGGCTTTGGTGGACTAGGGAGCATGCGTATAGTTTCATTATTTGCATGATTGATGCTATGCTTCAGCTTTGGCTTTATAATGATGATCCTTGATGCATAGATATGTTGTATGTATGTTGTGACATGTTTTGGAATGTATTCGAACATGAAAGGATGTGAAAAACAAGCAAAATTTGATGTCGCAGGGCAAGGTGTATCAGAATGCCCTTGCCTGTTTCGGAACAGAGGCCTGAAATGGCCATGAGGTTTCAGAACAGGCAGGGACGTACCGAAACGGTTTGGCTACTGGAAGGGGGTGTTTCGATACGGGTCTCGAAACGCACCCGAGTATCGAAACGGTCAACCTGGTTTCGAAACGATCGTTCCGATACAAGGCTTTGCGTTTCGAAACACCTGACCGTTGAAGTTTGATTTTGAACTGTTCCAGGGTTATGTTTCTTACGCTTTGGTCCCTGAGTCTTGTATGCTTAATTGAACGGGTTTGGATGATCCGTTTGTGATGCAATTTGACATGCTGGCATGTAATATGATTAATTACGGATTGGTAACATTAAAACTTGTTTAGCCCTTATAGTTCTGGAAATTTACATTATAGTCCCTAAAAGACGATTCTATGTAATTGAACCCCTGTTTGTGTTTCGTTCACTGTGTCGCTTCTGTTGAAATGATTTGCTAATCTTATAGGTTAATAAAATGTATCTAGACGAGATAAAAACAAAAAAAGGTCATTAATCAAGGTTGGCTTTCGAGTTGACTTTGGTTTTCCCTATGTAATCTTCGTAGGTCGGGTCGAGCGTCTAGGCCGGGCTAAGGGGGTTACATTTGTTGGTATCAGAGCCAGGTTATGAAAGAATTGGGGATGTTAGTATGTGAAATTGGTATGTATTGATGTGTGTTGATTGAAAATCATGATTTTGGTTGAATATTGAAGATTGTGTTATGCTTGACTGAGGTGAATCATATGTGGGATGTCTATGATTGTATGTTGATGATGGGATGTTGTTACGTGCTGATTTTGGATGATGGAAAGCATGATGAGAATGATATGATATTGTATGCCATGTTATGTTTGAGGGAAATCGGGGTGCCCATTGCCTTATTACACTGATTAAATGTTTTTGTAAACTTGGATCCTTGCTTGAGGCTGGCCTAAATCATGGGTTGATTTGTTGTTTTTGTTATTTTTCCTTGTTAAAAATAGCACAATGAGTCCGAGGAGAGAGTTGGGATCGGATATGATCGTACCTGTGGGTGAGCATGGTAGTTTGGGAACGATGTTCCATATGTCGAGAATGTGCATGTTTGGCCGTTCTTATCGGGAGTTGAGGCGATAGGGAAGCACGAAGGGCCTGGCCCTGTGGTAAAAGTTTTATCATCGGTGGTTCAGGAGATGTCTAGAGCATCTTAGGTCGCAGTAAATGAAAAGCCTGTGCATGTACCGTCTGTCAGACAGACTAGTTTGTCAAAACAACGTTTGCATGATTTGGGAGATGTTGAGTATCATTGGTCGACGCCAGAGGCGTTCGAGGCTTGGTTAGCCAGTACGATTCTAATCCTGGATCAGTAAGGGTGTGACGACGCCTGTAAGTTGGGAAGCGTTGTCACGTTAATGTTGGATGATGCTAGTATTTGGTGGACATTTGCATCGGTGGCATCGAATATCCAGGATGTGGATTGGGAATTCTTTTCAGCTGCCTTTATGAAGAGGTATTTTGGAGATAAGCTTTTGGGTAGCCAAGAGCGCGAGAGTATGGTTTCAGTTTATGTTGATGAGCAGAACTTGGGTCTGGCATCTTATGGCGGTGGTTCTAGCTCTGGTAAGAGAGCTGCTGAATTCGGTTTTGGAAGTAAACGGACCAAGAAAGGTCGATATAGGAGGTATCAATGTACTGTTATGCGAGGTAACCTTGGACATGGTGCATTGGTTCAAGGGAACAGAACGGGGGTGGAGCAGCACACGTGCTGGACGTGTGATTCTCGGGAGCACTTGAGAAGGGACTGTCCTCGTGTGGCTGGAGAGGTAGAGGCTCATGTTGAAGTGACAGGGAATTCTTGCTGGAACTGTGGTTCAGCAAATCATTTAATGTATGTGTGTCCTCTGTTGGCAGGTGGAGGCCAAGGATGTGCACTTGATGTGGTTGCACCTCAGAAAGGCCGTGAGCGTGGCTGAGACAAGGTTCAGAGGTGGCAAGAAAGGCGGAGAGACGCAAGGTGTTTGATGGTTGAACCTTGTTGGAGTTGTGGGTCTGTTGGACATTTGAGGCGAGATTGTCCGGTGTTAGCTCAGGGTAGTCAAGGCGGGGTGTCTATTGAAGCTCCTCGTGGTCGCGAGTGCAGTTATGGTTCTTTTCAACAAGGAGACCATGGTGGCTCTGCAGAAGAGGGTGTGGGTGTTCATCGCTTGGAGCACAATGATGTGATTGTAGGTATCTTTTCTGTGCAATCCGTGTTATTGTTATCTTTGCTTATATTTGCTTTGCATCCTCTTGGGGAGTGTTAGGGTTCAATAGTTAGTGAGTTATGAATAGTATCGTTGTTGTTTTTAGAACAACATTGGTGAAGAGGAATAGTAGTTCAAATAGTTGATGTAATGAGTTGTGAGGATGGTGGAGCAGGAAAAGTTTGGAATTAGGACGTGGAGTTGTTCCAAGTATGGTTCGAAGACGTCATTAGTAGGTATGAACAGACATACATGCACACTTAAAATCATGGGTATAGATATATATTACATATGTTGATACATGCATAAACCGGGCATGACATTAGAAGTATGCATACTTGTGCATAGGCATTCGTAAGGGCATGTAAGCAATCATACATATGAATGTTCACACTTACTAATAGTTGATTTGAATCAGGTAGTGATGTGTTATGATTAGAGTAGTTTGTGGGTTTAAGGTTTGTTTTGGCGTGAGGTTAGGAAGTGAATAAGTTTACCATTTGGAGTGAGTATGGTCTAGTTTGGGCTAGCCGGAAGAAGAGTTTTCTAGGTGTTTTAAGGGCCTTGGCGGATTGATGATAGAGAGGGGACCGTTTGGGTTAGAATGCGGTCGAGGATGTGTAGTGTGTAGTTAAAAGCGTTTTGAATGTAGCCGTGGAGTGTTGTAGTTGCTCTGGGTTGAACAGTTGTTGTAGGTTTCGGTTGTGGTTTTAAAGTGTTGTTGTATTCTGGCTTGGATGGTTATAGCAAGATGGTTGTTTTAGATGGATAGGGTTTTGACAAAGATCTTGGAGGAGTTGGAAGGATGTTCTGGCGATATTTCTAACCGAGGTTTAGCTTGGGTTGAGTAGAGAGTTCTTAACTCTTGCATGAGTTGTAGGATGAGTGGTTAAACAGGTTGGGAAGGTTGTAGTTTATGCTTTTAGTCGAATGCAAGTGCTTGGAGAATGAGCTTTACGTGTGGTTATGTAAGCTCAATAGCCATGATGTTTTCGATGGGTTCTCGTGAAAGGGTGGTTTGTTTGCTGAGTGTAAGTAAACATTTTTTAGATAGTTGTTGTAAGTGAAGTAATAGTTGGAGAAGGAGTTAGAGTCTCGTGATGAGGTATCATGTTGGAAAGGCCAACATTGTGGCAAATGCTTTGAGTAGGAAGGTGGTTGTGGAGTTGAGGGCGATGGTTACTCGCTTGAGCATATCATAAGATGGTGATCTTGTTACCGAATTGTGGATGAAATTGTCCCTGAACCAGTTGATCAGGGATAAACAGTTGCTTGACGATTCCCTTGTACCGTGTGTTCAAGATATCGTGGATGGAAAGCCCTGAGTTTTGGTTTCAATGATGTTGGTGTTTGGGCTTTGGGAGTTGAATAAGGGTGCCAAGTGATGTTAAGTTGAGGTGCTCTAATTTGGATGAAGCTCTTAGTAGTTCTTTTGTAGTGTACCCTGGTGGTACGAAGGTGTACCGTAGTTTGAGCGTTGGGTGATGATTGGTAAGGTGAAAATGATGTTAACAAGTTTGTAGGCTAATGTTTGGTTTGTTAGCGGGTGGAAGCTGAATTTTGGTTTCCTTCAAGGTGTAGTAACCATTGGGGATTCCAGATAGGGAGTTGAGGGGGAAGGATTGTCGTGGATTCGTGGTTGGATTACTTTGGGCTCTATTAGAGGGGAATTTTTGTTTGGGTGGTTGTTGACCGTCTTGCGAAGTATGCACACTTCTTGGCAGTGCGTACTATGTATGTGTTGGATAAATTGGACGAGGTGTTTGTTGTTGAGATTGTGCGTTTGCACGGATTGCTGAAGTCTGTTGCATCGGATAGAGATCCGAGGTTCACATCGAGGTTTTGGGAGTGGTTAAGTCAAGCTTGGGGTACGCGGTTGGGTTTCGGTACTTCTTATCATCCTTTGACGGATGGGTAATCGGAGCATGTTATTCAAGTGCTTGAGGTTATGTTGAGATGTTGTGTAGAGATTTCCAAGGTTCATCGGAAATGCATTCGCCCTTGGTTGAGATTGCTTGTAACATTAGTTATCAGGAAAGTTTCGAGTGGCTCCATACGAGGCTTTGTATGGGAGAAAGTGCAGAATGCCACTTTGTTGGGCGGAAACGGGGCAAGAGTGGGTTCGATACTGGATATGTCGGAAGGAACCATCGGGAAGGTGAAGCTCGTTTGTGAGTGTTTGAAGGTAGCATCAGATCGACAAAAGTCTTATGCGGGTCTGAAGCGTAAGGAGTTCGAGTTCGTGGTTGGCGAATGTGTGATCCTGAGGTTAACGCTTTGAGAGAAGGTGATAGGTTTTGGGGCGTTGTGGTAAGCTTAGCCCGATGTTTATTGGACTATATGAGTTTGAGGAGCATGTTGGTTATGTGGTTTATCGGTTGAGGTTGCCTCCTGAATTGGAAAAGTTGTATGATGTGTTCCATGATGTGTTTCATGTCTTGGTGTTGCGGAGGTATAGATCAGATCCTTCGTATATGATGCCTGTTGAGGAGGTAGACTGTAATCTGGATCTGTTTTATGATGAGGAATCGGTGAGGATCCTAGATGTGAGTGGTGAAGTTCTTGTGGCATGATGATAGAGCTTGTGAGGGTGTTGTGGCGACACCGAGAAGTTGAGGAGGCCACGTGGGAAAGCAAGGTGGACTTGTTGAAGTAGTTTCTGCACCTTTTCCTTCAGGTAAAAGTTCGAGGACGAAATTTCCTAAGTGGAGGGGAGTCGTAACGCCCAGTTTTGGGCCTGGATATTTTGAACGTCAGACCGGATCGATCGGGAACAATTCGAATCACGTAAGGTGATTTAAGGAAATCAAGGATTGGGATAGGATAAGAATGTGGTAAAAATTGCTAAAAACCTCTAAAAGTATGTTTAAGAGGTTGGTCTAATCAATTTTACAAAAAGAGTTTCGGAAGTGGTACATTTTGAGTAGTGACCAAATTGTAAAGTTTCAAAACTGTGGAAAATGTGATTTTTTAAAGGAGAAGCCAAAATCTTAGAATCTTTAGGGGGCTTTATGGCAATTTGGCATTTCCTTAATATGACATGTGTTTAAAATGGTTTTAATTAAATAGTTTTAATTGGCTTTTATTTTATTTAATTAATTAAGGTGGTTATTAGTGAGATTCCAGCACGTAACTACCATTCTCTTCTCATTCTCAGCCAAACACAATTCTAACTCATTTTCTCCAAAATTCTTTTCTTCCAAACACTCTCACATTATCTCCTAAACAATTTTCAAGAAATCCTTTCAAGTTCTTCAAGATTTTGCTAAGGAAAATTTGTCATTCATTGAGGAAAGCAAGGATTGGAGGTAAATCTCATTCTCAACCTCTAATCAAAGTTATTTATTGAAATTCCCAAAATCTTTTGCTTCTAATTAATGTTTTGGTTGAGTTTTCAGTATAGTTTTAATTTGAGATCAAAATCTTGTAAAAATATGGTTGAAATCTTGATTTTCGGATTTTTTTGTTAAGCTCTGTTTTGGATTGATTTTAATTGAGTTTTAAGTTGGTTATTATATTGGAAGAGGGCTTTGTTGATATAGATCTCGAAATCCTTGAGATCCTTGAGTATCTTGGTGGTTTTAGTTGGGTTTTTGAGGTGATATGATGAGGTTAGGTTTGCTGGAGGTATGAGAATGAGTTTAGGTTGTTTTTAGATGTGTATTGATGTTTATAAATGTTTGGAAGTGATGTATGTAGGCTGGGCTTGGTTTACGAAGCAATCGATTGAGTTTTCGGTTGTTTTGGATGAGTATTTTGGTGTAGTTTGGATGAGCAACGAGTTTGAGTTTAGTTGCTGGTGTTGAAATGCATTTTAATGCATTTGGATCTCTGTTTTGATGATGTGAAAACAAGGGATCTTGATTCGGTGGCAAACGAAGCATTTTTGGAGGCTTCGGAGGGCTGATTTCCGCGTCGGTGAGTGGAAATGGATTTTCCAGCTTTGTAACGCTTTGAGCGTGGTCTTGGGAGCTTAGTGTAAGTTTGAAACACTTAGCTAAGCTCAAGAGTAAGTGGTTCGAAAGTCTCTCTCGGAAATGTGCTATGTTTTGATGAAAATGCACTTGAGTTAAATGTGGTTTTGATTATTGTTTTAAAGCATTTTAGAAGCATGATTAATGCTGGATTTTGATGCTATTGTGTTAAGGATGAACTAGGTAAGTGGTCCTTGGTTTTATATGATAAATGCATATGATGCAAAGCATGTTATGCTTGTGGAAATGGCATTGTATTTATGCTTGTAAAACAGTGGATTATTGACGTTGAACGATTATATTGGCAAGTGATGAAAGTGGTTTTTGGTTCTTGTAATCGGATATAGTTAGCCGGCTATAGGATTGGGTGCACCGTGAATAAGACTCCTTGGATGTCGAGGGGTTTTGATTGTACCGTAAACTCCATCCAAGTACCCTAGCGATTGAGGAATTGATGTCACCACGATGGAGGATGGCTCTCGTGTGTGGATTTGGTTAAGCGTCACAACGGTGGAGGATTGCTCCCGTGTGTGAGCTTGGTTAAGGTGATTACAATGCTTGAGGTAGCTCCCATGTGTAAGCCTAGTTTTGTGTCCCGACTCTCGCTAGTGGGTTATACAACTACCGATGAGTGATGTTGAGGGGTTGGGATTGTACCGTTAAACTCCATCACGAGTATTGAGGGGGTGTGATTGTACCGTAGACTCCACCTTGGGCGTCACAACGGTTGATGGTCTAGTTCCGTGTGTGAGCCTTGCGTAGTCCGATAGTGTGTATGAAGCGTGTGGGACAACACTTGTAATTTGCGTATCCGATTGTGTCACTTGAGTTGGTTTTGGGTGTGGTTTGAGGATTGTTCACTTGTAAGCCAATATAATGTTGTAATTAATGGTTAAGCATGAGATACTTGTGAATTATGCTAGAATGCATATAATGCTTGGTAAAGCATGAGCAAAGATTTACTTGCTGTTTTTAAGTGATGCATACGAGCATGTGTTTTAAAAAGTGCATTGATGCCTTGCGAGGGCACGTTTTTAGTAAAGGCATGAGTTTGTAAATGATGATATCTTGGTTTTATAAAATGCATTGATGAATGTTTGGTTTTAGCGATCCTCACTAAGCTTTATGCTTACGCTCATTTGTTTCATCAATGCAGAGGATTGAGCTTTAGAGGCAGGAAGAAAGCAAAGGGATAATCCAAGTTCTTTTCTAAGCGAAGTATGTGGTTTACTTTAGTGTAATAAGAGAGAATGGGAGGGATTTCTACTCTTGGAATATTTGGTAATGTTAAACACCTAAAGCACGTTTGATTTGCTTATTTTGGTTTATAAATGGCCTTTGAGGATTGATTTTTGGTTGGATGCTGGTTTTAGCTTTGTATGGCTTTGGTGGACTAGGGAGCATGCATATAGTTTCATTATTTGCATGATTGATGCTATGCTTCAGCTTTGGCTTTATAATGATGATCCTTGATGCATAGATATGTTGTATGTATGTTGTGACATGTTTTGGAATGTATTCGAACATGAAATGATGTGAAAAACCAGCAAAATTTGCTTTCGCAGGGCAAGGTGTATCGGAACGCCCTTGCCTGTTTCGGAACAGAGGCCTTAAATGGCCATGAGGTTTCGGAACGGGCAGGGACGTACCAAAACAGTTTTGCTACTGGAAGGGGGTGTTTCGATACGGATCTAGAAACACACCCGAGTATCAAAATGGTTAACCTGGTTTCGAAACGACCGTTCTGATACAAGGCTTTGCGTTTTGGAACATCTGACCGTTGAAGTTTGATTTTTACTTGTTCCAGGGTTCTGTTTCTTACGTTTTGGTCCTTGAGTCTTGTATGCTTAATTGAACGGGTTTGGATGATCTGTTTGTGATGCAATTTGACATGCTGGCATGTAATATGATTAATTACGGATTGGTAACATTCAAACTTGTTTAGCCCTTATAGTTCTGGAAAATTACATTTTAGTCCCTAAAAGACGATTCTATGCAATGGAACCCCTGTTTGAGTTTCGTTCGTTGTGTCACTTTCGCTGAAATGATTTGCTAATCTTATAGGTTAATAAAGTGCATCTAGACGAGAAAAAAAGAAAAAAAGGTCGTTAATCAAGGTTGACTTTTGGGTTGACTTTGGTTTTCCCTGTGTAATCTTCGTAGCTCGGGTCGGGCGTCTAGGCCGGGCTAAGGGGGTTACACCAATACGGAGCCCATTGAATTTTCATACACCGTTAGATAGAGTATTAATGGTTTTATGAGACAGGTGGCATTAACACTAGAGGATTAGTTAACTGCTCCTTGATCTTTTCTAAGGCTGCTTGACATTCTTCATTCCATGTCTTCGGATTGTTCTTTCTGAGCAACCTGAATATTGGATCACATTTATTCGTTAGTTGGGAGATGAAACAGGCTATGTAATTAAACCTTCCCAGGAATCCCCGAACTTGCTTCTGTGTTTGGGGTGGTGGAAGCTCTTGTATGGCCTTTATCTTGTCAGGACCAATTTCAATTCCTCTTCTGCTTACTACAAAGCATAACAACTTCCCAGAAGTTACCCCAAATGTGCACTTGGCAGGATTAAGCTTTAAGTAAATTTTTCTCAATCTTTGAAAAAGCTTACTCATGTTCGTTAAATGCTCCTCCTCAGTTCTGGACTTGGAAATCATATCATCCACATAAACTTCTATTTCCTTATGCATCATATCATGGAAAAGAGTAACCATAACTCTCTAATAAGTTGCCCATGCGTTTTTCAATCCAAAAGGCATTACTTTATAGAAAAAGCTTCCCCAAAGTGTTACAAAGGTAGTTTTCTCCATGTCTTTTGGGCACATCTTTATTTTTTTATATCCAGAAAATCCATCCATGAATGAGAAAAGGGAGTGACCAACTGTATTGTCTACCAAGGTGTCAATATGTGAGAGCGGAAAGTTGTCTTTGGGGCTTGCCCTATTAAGATCCCTATAGTCGACACACATTCTTACTTTTCCATCTTTCTTAGGCACTGAAACAATGTTTGCCACCCATTCTGGATATTTAGCCACCTCGAGGAATCCTGCATTGTAGTACTTCTTTACTTCATCTTTGATTTTTAGAAGTGTATCAACTTTCATTCTTCTGAGCTTTTGCTTTACTTGCTCCCATCCTTCCCATATAGGAAGCTTATGCATAGCAATATCTGTATCAAGGTCAGGCATATCCTGATATGACCAGGGAAAATGTTTATATATTCTTGTAGAAGCTCAATCAAACATCATCGCGTCTTAACTGTGATGGTGGTACCGATCTTCACTTCATGCATCTCTTCTTCGGTTCCAAAATTCAAAACCACTAACTCTTCTTTGTGGGGAAGAATTTGATTTTCCTCCCCCTCTACCAATCTAAACAGATCATCGGGCAAGTCATACTCTTCTTCATCATCAATAGTCCCAACTTCCTCTAAACATAGTGGTAACTCAAAATTGACCTTGAAATCTGACTCGAAGTCGTTTGGACCATTGATATCTAAAAACCTGCAAATAAAAGAGACAAAATATAGTCCAAGAAAGAAAGAATGGATGAAATGATATGATTTGTTTTTTAAGGTTTACTTTTGGGGGGGTTATGATCATTTGCTTTTTGGTTTTGCGTTGCGAAAGAAAGTTTGCCACAAAATGTTATTGGGAAAATATGCATCTTTTATTGAAATAAGAATCGTGGTTTTGACATAGACCCTCTTTACATAAGATCTTTAATTACCCCAGGGCCTAATGGTAAAAGAGTTGGTTTCGAGAATTACTCTGAGGCAGTCTTAAAAACTTCAGGAACTACTTCAACGGTCCAGTTCTTCAACTCAGCACTAGGGCAAATCTTGGACAAGTATTTGTTTTCCTCTTCCTCCTTGTCTGTGATGATGTTAATGCTCAAATTCTCGAAAGCCTTGTATAATTCATCCTTTCCTTTCTCCTCCTTATCAAAGCGGGCATTAGGGTCTAAGAGCCCTCCAGCCCTAAAAGTATCACTTAAGGGTGGGTACATTACTCGCTCTCACTTGACTTCTTGTTCCTTCAACTCCGTCTTCATGTTTTCCTGGTGCCTTTTGGTCTTAGCTCTCTTTTCCACTTATTGGGCCTAAAGCCCAAACCAAATCGGTCCCTCTTTTCTGGGATCACCACAGGATAAGGCTTTCCCTGACTTCTTTCTTTGGCTTCTTCTCCTTGCCTTCCAAAGGAAATTTCCTCTATCACACATATATTCATTTCGTGCTTAATATCTCCCTTCTCGAAGAACATATGTTCCATGCTATCCATCTTGGCTTGGATCATTTGTTTAAACTCTAAGCAATACTGGATCTCATGTCCTTCAACTTCGTGGTACTGGCAGTAGGGTTTATCATCAACCTTCATCTTCCGGTTCTCTTCCTTTAACATCCTAGCCGCTACCAACTGAGCCCATACCCAATTCATGGGCACCTTTGTTGCGACTAAAAATACCGGTGTCACTTAGAAGAACCGAGTTTTGATCGTTTTTGAAAAATTTAATCGGGTTTGTAAAAATAGGAGTCGCCACCGGCCATTTAAAAATGGTAGACCGGACACCGAAATAAAAACCAGAGATTCTTTTCGAAAATAGGTTCGGGAGTCGGTTACACGCGAGGAAGGATGAGCACCCCCGTCGTGCCCGAAAATCAGTACCAAAAACATTACCGCTTAATTAATATTAAATTTTGCGAATTAAAGTGACGAATCGTATCGAAATTTGGTTATACAGGCGAGTGAATTTTAAAAGCCTTAATATTCGAGAGAGAACGTCCGAACCACCACCACTACGACTGGTACTGGCCTCGTTCACTCCCGAATAAAAAGGTATTCGCATTGCAATTTATAAACCGAAATGCAACTTAGAAAACATGAAACATAAAATTAAATACGGAAGAGACATAGAATAAATGGCAAGAACATATATTAAAAATGGCAAAAATGCATGAGTAACAACATATAATATAACCAAAATAAAAATGCAAAGCAAACAAAAGCAAACTGCCATGGGGCAAAATTGCGATAAACCCATTCAAAACACTAATTAAAAAACGGAATAAGGACTTAATTAAAATGATGCGAGAAACCACAGGGACCAAAACAGGCATTTTACCGTCCGGAAATCAGCTAGAACGGAAAATAGGACGAAATTGAAAAAAACTTTAAAAAAGCAGTGACCATGGATGTGATTTCAAAAAACGGAAACCCCTTTGGTGATATTTTCAAAGAACGGAGGGGCTAAAATGGCGAATAAGCCAATTTCAAAATGCAGATTCATTATAAAAAGGTGTTCTTCAGAATAGGTTTCCTCTTTTGCCCATTTTAAACTCAAACCCTAAGAAAAATTTCATCCCCTCTTCACAACCGATTAGGGTTGGCCTCATCGGGAAAGTTTTCGGCATCGTCGGGCGTTCTCGGCGTCGGAAATCTCAGAGAAACGGAGAGCAACCCCCAAGGATCTCAGGCCATCGACGATGAAGGAAAGAAAAAAGAAAGAAGAAAAAACTTGACCCTTACCGAAATCCCTAAAACAAAAATCCCTAAAACTCCCCTGTAAAATCGTTTGAAACCCTAGAGAGGGAAAACCTCTCCCCGTGGCTCCGATGGCTCACCCCGGTTGAGTCCCTAAACGGGAACCGATGGGATTATCGCCGGTTCAAATCCAGAACGGAGAAGGAAAGAAAGCTTTCAAAAGGTAAAAAGAAAACAAAAACCCTTTTTTATTCTCATGCATGCATCGGATTGAAATACTGAGATTTGGGTACCTCTGGAAATACTTGCTTTGCTATTTCTTTTTTGAAAATCCTCTCCTTTCCGCTTAAGAAGAAGAGTTACCGATCTTCGGGCTACTCTTATACTCGGGTTACATACACAAGATTAATCCTCTCTCTCCCTCTTTTTCATTGTCTGGTTGACATTTTACTTTTCTGTGTATCAGTTTACATTTTTGGTGTCTGATTCCTCTTTTTTTTCTGTTGCATGACGAAACGTCCCAAAATGGTGTTAGCGTAGGGGCGGCCGAGGGTTCCTGGCGGGGACAGAAGGTCAGAGGCGTGCAGACGAGGGGTCACGGGACCGAGTTACGCGCGCGTGGAGAGGTTTGGGTCGTTATGGACGCGCGCGTGGAACACGAACAGACGTCCGGTGTAGAGCACGCGCCAATATGGTCCTTTAGATCAGATCTTAATCTAACAGTGGGGGAGGCATGCGGCGCGGATCAACACCCTCATTAAGGTTTCCTTCAGACACGATCTGGACCGTTGATCTCGCCCAGATCGAACGGCAGTGGGCGTGCGGCGCGAGGGATAAGGAGAGCCTCCCTAGGGTTTATTCTTTCGGGCCTCATCTGGACCGTCAGATCTGAGATAGATCTGACGGCTGTGGTGTAGCGGCGCTAGGGCAAGAAGAGACCCTCTCTAGGGTTTCTTGGCAGACTTGGTTTGGGCCGTTGGATCTGCTTTACCAGATCTGATGGTTGTGGGAGTGCGGCGGCTGCATCAAAAAGAAAGGGGAATTAGGGTTTAGTATAACTGGGCTCATATTGGGCTGAGAATGTATGGGTTAATCGGGCCATTCATTTATTTTATTTATGGACTGTTATTAATATAATCAGAGTGGGCTTTTATTTATGAACATCTTTAATTTCTTTTTAAGTTTTATAATAATAATAAATATAATAATAATAATAGATATAATAATAATAATAATAATAATAACTATCAATAATAATTATCAATGCAAACAAATAGCAATAAACAAACAAATTATAATATAATATTATGTGATAATAATACTAACAACTAATGATAATACTAATAGCCAAGCAATAATATACTAATAGTAGTATGGTGATGATACTAATAAGATAAGATATATATATATATATATCTCCTTTTTTTCTTTTTTCTTTTTCTTTTTTTAGTCTTAATTTACATAATAGCCCGATGTATGCCCAGGATAAACGCAAACTAAAAGGGCTCGAGGTCCGGACAAAATTAGTGATTACAGCTGCCCCTCTTTGCTTATACTTGTGAAACAAGCATAAAGCAAAGACCATAAGCACTAATTTTGTCCTACTTCCCTGTTGGTAGGCTTATTGCCGACCACCACGCGTTAGACTAAGCAATTTTCTTTCTGAAGCCTTCAAGAATTCTCTCTCTGTGGAACTCCTTTTCTTGGCATATTCCTCGAGTGTCAGTTCTTTCTATATAGAACTTCCGTCCTCGTATTTCAAGGGTCTCCAAGTCCTCTCTCTGTAGGACCCTCCGCTTTTGAGACCTAAGGCTTTAGGATTCTGAGTTCTTTCTCCACAGAACTCCTCTTCCTTTGCATTCTCTTCGAGTAGTCGTTCATTCTCTATCGAACTCTTCTCTGAAATCAAGGATCTACGAGTCCCCTCTCCGTGGGACCTTCCGCTTTCGAGATCCTGAAGCCGTACGTTCCCCCTATACAGAACCTCTTCGGATCCTTTCTTTGTAGGATCCTTCATTCTGGAATCTGACGGTAAGCTTGAAAGTTTTCTCCTGACATTCATGAGTGGTGATTATGAAAGGTTTCTCCCGAAATCTTTGAGCGGCGAGTATCTCCTTCGCCCCAAAATTCTTGGGTCTTTGAGTTTCTGTCTCTTTTTCCTGAAATCACGACGTGGCGAGTTTGAAATCCTTCGCCTAAAAATCTTTTTAATTCTCGCTTTATCGTTCTCTCCTCATCCCGAGAGGTATTCAATTTGTCTTTTAAGAATCTGTGAAAATAGATAAAATGCTATGATGGTATGAGTTAGCATGCTCTTAACCTAGGGATGCCATACTACTCGTGATGCATGATTGGGTTTGCAAGTTATTTAGTCATATTAATTCTGTTGACATCGTGTCCTTTGGTGCTGCTTCTTGCTTTGATTGCCTCTCTTCTCGGTTCTCCCGATCCATTGTTCTTGATCCTTTTTTACGGAATTGTCTGCTTCAAAGTTCCCTTTCGGGTTTTCACTTTGAACCCTTCTCTCCCTCTTTTTTTTGACTGTCTGAATAGATAGGCAGATTTCAGTTCTCCGAGTACCCGAACGGATAGGTGGATTCTATTCTCTAAATGCTCGAATAGATGAGCAGATATCGTACGTCTTTGTCTCGAGCTTTGAGTATATGCCTCTTTTGCTCTAAAATCTCTTGGCTTTGAGTTTCTACCTCTTTTGCCGTGGTCTTGAAGTGTCCTTCTAATTTTTGCTTTACTCCCAAAGTGCCTTTCGGGTTTCCATTGCATCTCCTCTTTTCTTTGCCCCCTTTCTTCTTCTTTTCCTCTTTTCTCTATCTTCGTTAGAGATTTTTTTTTGCGTTTTCACTAGGTTTGACTTTTCGTGGTGCCCCTATCCCTTTGGAGACGTTTTACTGACTTTTGCTAGAGCTCTCTTGATTTCCTGTTCTGACTTTGACGTAATTGACGTTGGTGCTTGCCCTTGGACAATCTACTCTTTGAATGGTTAAATCATAGTAATGCTAGGAAATTCTTTGCTTGTTATAATCCCTACCTTAGTTTACTCATGGAACACTTTGGGGCGAAAGATAAGAAAAGACGTAATTTTATTGATAATTCCTGGATGATTTAAAAGTCATGGCAAACAGAAAAAAGCGAAAAACAAAACAAAAACAAAACAAGACTTCAAGTAGTAGTTGCGTGAATGGCCGAGAACCCGTTGACCAAGCTGGATCTCGAAATTCCTCGCACTATACCGAAAGTTCTGACTTAAGGGTATCGGAGTCCGTGATTTGTCTTGAGCATGATCTCTCCCCACCTCCTTTTCCTTTTGTTTGTTTGTGAGTCCCTTTTTTTAGAGGCGCCCTTTTAAGGGTTTTCGCCTTGGGTACTCTCCTCTTTAAGGAGTGCTTCTTCTTATACGTAGTACTTCTTCACCGCATCTGAATTCACCGGGTATTTTAGCTCGTTTCCATCCATTTCTGTTAAAATTAACGCCCCTCCAGAGAAGGCCTTCTTGACAACAAATGGGCCTTCCCAATTAGGCATCCATTTTCCTCGAGAGTCCTTCTGATTAAGTAGGATTCTTCGAAGTACTAGGTCCCCTTCCCGAAATTCTGTCGGGCGAACTTTTTTATCATGGGCTCGCATCATTCTCCTCTGGTACATCTGACCGTGGCAGATGGCCTTCAGCCTTTTTTCTTCAATGAGATTCAATGGTCGAACCGTGTTTGCACCTACTCGGCATCCTCTAATTTTACTTCATTCAAGATTCGAAGCGACGGGATTTCTACCTCGATGGGCAGAACCGCTTCATAGCCGTATACCAAGGAGTAAGGCGTAGCCCCCGTGGACGTTCGTATTGATGTCCAGTAAGCGAAGAGGGCGAACGATAACTTCTCATGCCAATCCTTAAAGGTATCCGTTGTTTTTGAAATGATCTTCTTGATGTTCTTATTTGCCGCTTCCACTGCTCCATTCATCTTGGGACGGTAAGTGGTGGAATTGTGGTGGGTGATCTTGAATTGTTTACACACCTCATCCATCATTTTGTTGTTTAGGTTAGCAGCGTTGTCAGTGATGATCCTTTCCGGCAAACCGTATCGACAGATGATTTCCTTCTTCAAGAATTTGCACACAATTGCCTTTGTAATGTTGGCGTAGGAGGCTGCCTCCACCCACTTAGTGAAGTAGTCGATGGCTACGAGGATAAAACGATGTCCGTTAGAGGCTTTTGGGTGAATTTGCCCGATGACGTCCATGCCCCAGACAGCAAAAGGCCATGGTGAATTCATGGTGTGCAGTGGTAATGGTGGAGAATGGACCTTGTCAGCGTACACCTGACATTTATGGCATTTCTTCGCATAGTCGATACAATCCCCTTCCATGGTCGACCAAAAATACCCGTATCTCATAATCTTGCGAGCCATAGAGAAACCGTTGGCATGGGTTCCACACAATCCGTCATGCACTTCGGCTAGAATATTCATGACCTCCTGAGCATTGACACATCTTAGCAATACCTGGTCTTTGCTCTTTTTGTAGAGAACCTCCCCGTCTAACACGTATCCCGTTGCCATTCTCTTGATGGTCCTCCTGTCATTTTCATTGGCTCCTCGGGGATAAACTTGGAGCTTGATGAATTGGAGGATATCAAAAAAACCAAGGATTTTCGTCCGCCTCCTCTTCTAAAGCACAACAATGGGCTGGTGAGTCGAAAGTCTGCATTTCGATTGGTCTCATTTCTGCTTCGGTGCTCGCCTTGAACATGGCGGCCAAAGTGGCCAAAGCATCCGCCATCTGGTTGTCTTCTCTAGGGAGGTATGCGAAGCTGATTTTCTCGAAATCCTGGATTAATCTTTGGATCAGGTCGTAATACTTGACCAACTTCAAATCTCTGGTTTCCCATTCTTTCCTAAGTTGAAAGATTACCAGAGACGAATCCCCAAAAACTTGAAGGACCCTGACCCTTCTTTCGATGGCTGCACGAAGCCCCATGACACATGCTTCATACTCGGCTACATTGTTGGTGCAAAAGAACTCTAATCGACTCGTGAAAGGATAGTAGACGTTCTCGGGCGAGATCAGCACTGCCCCTACCCCATGCCCTAAGGCATTTGAGGCGCCATCGAAATAAAGCTTCCACGATCCTCCTCTATGACATCCTCCTCTATTGTGGAGGTATGCATTATATCTTCATCGGGGAATGTAAAATCCAAAGGTTCGTAGTTCTCGGAGGCTCGGCTGGCTAGGAAATCAGCTACTGCACTTCCCTTTATCGCCTTCTGACTCACATACACAATATCATATTCAGATAAGAGCATTTGCCATCGTGCCATCTTCCCAGTTAAAGCTGGCGCCTCCATCATAAATTTTAAAGGGTCCAATTTCGATATTAACCACGTGGTGTGGTATAACATATATTGTCGGAGCCTTTTGGTAGCCCATACCAAAGCGCAACACAATTTCTGGATGGGTGGATATCGGGTCTCACAATCAGTGAACTTCTTGCTCAGATAATAAATGGCCCTCTCTTTTTTCCGGATTCGTCATGTTGTCCCAATACACAACCCATTGAGTTATCGAAAACTGTTAGGTATAGAATCAGAGGCCTTCCTGGTGTTGGGGCCACTAGGATTGGTGCCTTAGTCAAGTACTCCTTAATCTTGTCTAGAGCTTCTTGGCACTGTTCGTCCCATACTCCAGGATTGTTTTTTCGGAGTAATCTAAAAACAGGGTCACACTTGTCGGTTAATTGAGAAATAAACCGAGATATATAATTTAATCTCCCCAAGAACCCTCGGACTTCCTTTTGTGTTTGAGGTGGAGGAAGGTCTTGAATCGCCTTGACTTTGTCCGGGTCAATCTCGATCCCCTTGCGGCTAACCACAAAACCTAGTAGTTTTCCAGACGTGACGGCGAAAGTGCACTTGGCCGGGTTGATCTTTAATTGATACTTCCTTAATCTTTGAAAGACCTTCCTTAGGTTTTTGATGTGCTCCTCCTCGGTTTGTGACTTGGCTATCATGTCGTCTACATACACCTCGATTTCTTTGTGCATCATGTCATGGAAGAGGGTTACCATAGCTCTTTGATATGTGGCCCCGGCGTTTTTTAATCCAAAAGGCATCACCTTGTAACAAAAGGTTCCCCACATAGTGACAAAAGTGGTCCTTTCCATATCTTCGGGTGCATCTTTATTTGATTGTACCCCGAGAAACCGTCCATGAATGAGAACCATGAGTGCCCCGCGGTATTGTCTACTAGAGTGTTGATGTGGGGTAACGGGAAGTTGTCTTTGGGGCTTGCTTTATTGAGATCTCTATAATCAACGCACATACAAACCTTCCCATCTTTCTTAGGAACCGGGACTATACTAGCTACCCATTCGGGGTACTTGGCGACTTGGAGAAAGCCTGCCTCGTATTGCTTTTTTACCTCTTCTCTGATTTTTAACAGCATATCCGCTCTCATTCGTCGCAATTTCTGCTGAACCGGCCTACACTCGGGCTTTATTGGTAACTTGTGTACCATAATATCCGTGTTTAACCCCGGCATGTCTTGGTAAGTCCAAGCGAAAACATCCTTGAATTCTATGAGTAACTTGGTCAACTCATGTTTATTCTTGGATGAGAACACGGTGCCAATCTTCACTTCTCTTCTTTCTTTGTCAGTCCCTAGGTTGATAACCTCTAAGTCCTCTTGATGGGGTAGAATTTGCTTTTCTTCACTTTTCATTAATCTAAGCAATTCATCCGGAACCTCACAGTCTTCATCCTCCTCCCCCTCATCGAAGTCGACGGCGTACAAAGGCTTATCAAAATCTACCTTGGCCACGGGTTCAAGGTCATTCACGTGACTGATTACAGGAGCCCTGAAACAAGATTTAAGAAAAACGTATATAGGGAATCGAAAGAATAACGTGATTTTAAGATAAATAATGAAAGAATGTAATGAATGAGATGTTTGCCATTTTTGAAAATATTGGGAAGCGTCCCTTTCATTGAATAAGCTAAGATAGGAGCCCTTTACAAAAGATCCCTATCGCTCGCGGGCAAAAGCGAATAGGGTTGATTCCAAGCATTACTTTGATGCTGACCTAGAAACTAAAGATAGGTCCATGCTAGTCCAATTATTGAGTGTCTCTCCCGGGCGGCATGGGCGAATTCTGGCTAGCAGTTGGCCACTGTGCTTGTCACTGGTTATGACGTTAATGTCCATTTATTCAAAAGCCTCATTGAGTTTTTCTTCCTTGAGGAGCTGGGCGACTTCTTGATCATTCTCATTTATCTTGTGCTCCACGTTGACTATCCCTCCGGATAAAAAGATCTTTTCCAAATCAACATAAGCCATGGGCTCCCACGGGATGTCTGTGCCCCTGAGCCTAGCCTTTCTGCGCTCCTCTCTCTTCTTCCATTCTTGTTTCCTTTGTTGAAAATTGGGCTTGAAGCCCAACCCAAACTTATCTTGCTTGTTAACCACACTTCTTGCACGCAGGCATCCTTGGAGATTTCTTCCGAGACCTTTTCCTTTCTTGGCCCCTCGTCCCAACGTCTCTTGAACTGTCATCTTGGTGCAGTTGGATAATCGATAGCGCGGAACTTGACTTCCTTCCGCCACAAAGGTGGCGTTGATAAATTCTAAGGCTCTGAATGAACACTCCAAGGCCTCCTCGTCTGCTTGCACATAAGGTGCGTCAGTGGTTACGGATGCAATGATGTCTTGCTCAGCTCCCACGCTTACCAACTTTCCGTCGATGACGAACTTGACTTTCTGATGCAATGATGAGGGTACAGCGCCCGCCGAGTGAATCCAGGGCCTACCCAATAGACAGTTATAAGTTGGCCGGATGTCCACCACTACAAAGTCAACAACATATTCAGTCGGTCCAATCACTAGTGGTACTTCAATCTTCCCAATCACTTCTCGTTGAGTTCCGTCAAAAGCTCTAACGGAGCTATGGCAAGGCTTTATGTGTGAATTGTCTATTGGCAGCCTTTGCAAGGTGGCCATAGGCAACACATTCAAAGCCGATCCGTTATCGATAAGCACGCCGGGAAAAATATGCCCCTTACAGTGGGTAGTGATGTTTAAAGCTTTAGTTGATCCCATGCCTCCATCCGGGATCTCGTCATCACTAAAAGTAATATAATTGTCGGCAGCGATGTGCCCCACTATCTGGTCCAGCTTTCCCACTGATATGTTATCTGGGACAAAGGTTTGATTTAACACCTTCAGTAGCGCATCCCGGTGCTTGTCTGAGCTTAATAGTAACTCGAGTATCGAAATCCTGGCTTGTTGTTTCCGGAGTTGTTCCACGATACTATATTCACTATGCTTTAGAAACTTCAAGAATTCCTGAGCATGTTTCTTCGTGACGGGCTGATGGATCTTGGGCGGTGGATCCTCTCCGAAAATCTTATCGGGTTCACCTCCTTCCTTCTCGTCCTTTTGCTTCGGCTCTTCGGCAGCCTTAGCCATCTCTGGCGAATAGCACCTACCACTTCTAGTGAAATGTCCTACTTCATTTACCGGTCTAGAGTCAAACTCCGTTGACTCTTCTTGCATTGGTTCCTTCCCTTTTGATGTCTCTTCGCCCCCTTGCAACTTGGGAGCTTCTGGTATAGAGATTTGGGTGGTGTAATTCCATGGGACACTCCGGGTGTCTTTAAAAGGAAACGAAGATGGTGCCGTTATTAAAATATTGGGAGTCTCCTTGACATTTGCCCCTTGGAGTGATTCTTCCTTTGGTTTGACCGAAATTCTAAACGGTCTCTCAACTCCATATGAAATCTTGGGGCTGTCTGAGGTACAGACTTCCCATTCTTTCTTTCCTTCAACCCTCTCAAAGAAAGCGATTTCCTTATTGTCCATCATTTTTTGGATTAGTTGTTTGAAATCCTCACAATCTTGGATGTCATGACCCTGATCTTGGTGATACTCACAATAGGGGCCGCAACCTTTCTGTACGATCACCATGCCTCGATCAATTTGTCGGGCCATACATAGTTGCTGAAAAACCCATCTCAACGAGGATCTGATTTCGGACACGCTTTGTTTTTCCCTCCTAGCGTGATCTTCTTCAACAGCGTTAACACCTCGTCCCCCGTGGTTGGGTAGGGAGTTGTTAGTTGCGCTTGGTTCGTCCAACTGTAATACTCCTGTCTTGATTAGGTTTTGCACAAATTTCTTGAACGCAATACAATTCTCAATTGTGTGCCCCGAGACACCATCATGATATTCACAATTCACCTTCCCATCGTACCATGCAGGAAACGGGGGTTCAAATGAAGGGACATAATGAGGCCTAACCAAGTCGACCTTGTGCAATTGCGAGTATAATTCGGCATACGAGACTGGTAGGGGAGTAAATGACATTTTCTCGTTTTCCTTCCTCGGAGGCCTCGAATCCTTATTGTTTGGGCCTGACCCTCCTCCACTCGTGTTCCTTGGCTGGGAGATAGTGAAGTTTTTCGAGGTGTTGTAGGTCCCCACAGTATTTAGTTCACTATCTTTTTTCTTGTAGTTCCTCCGGGAATTCTCCCCGCCATCGATCCTGTCGCTCTTTATAGCTACTTCGATTGACTCGCCAGTCCTTACCATATCGGCAAAGTTTTGAGTGGTGTTGTTTATTAGACGGTCAAACAAAGTGCATCTCAAGGTATTCACGAACATAGGAGTAATCTCGTACTCGGGGATCGGAGGCTGAATCTGGGCGGCCACATCACGCCATTTTTGTGCATATTGGCGTAAAGTTTCATTCGACCTTTGCTCCATTCCTTCTAACATTATGCGTTTAGGGGTCATATCCTTCACGTGCTTGTATTGCTCCACGAAGGCCTTTGAGAGATCCTTCCATGATTTTATGTTGGCTCGACTGAGCTGGGTGTACCAACGGGTTGCTGAACCAGTCAAGCTATCTTGGAAGCAGTGGATGAGCAATTTTTCATCCTTAATGAAGGCCGCCATTTTTCGGCAGTACATGGTGACGTGGGCAGAAGGACAAGTCGTCCCGTCGTACTTTGCGAAGTCAGGAACCTTGAATTTTGGTGGTATTACCAGATCCGCCACGAGGCTTAGATCGCTAGCGTCACCCCCTTGCTCATCCATTCCTTGCAATGCTTTGAACCTTTCTTCAAAGAAACAAAACCTCTCCTCGTATTTTCTTTCCATCTCGGCTCTAATTCGTTCCTCCACCTCGCTCATCATGTTCAAATCTGGGACCTCATGTTCGGGGCCCTCTCCTACGTCCAATGGTTGGTTAGCCATGGAGCCCATATGGCAATTTTGAGGGCCGACCGGGTTGGAGGTCCCTCCGAGGTTGATGTGGACCCTCTTTCCCGTGGCAGGCAGTTCTGGCTGAATGTGTGACGTAGTTTCCTCTATTCCTTCCCCTGAGCCCCCTTCCTTACCGAACTTCTTTGTGAGTAGTTCGGTTGATTGGGCGATGATGCTAGTTTGTGACTGGGCGATTTGATCCTTGATGTTGTTTTCAATTCCGTCTAACCGAGTTTCGAGGTCCTTCTGGCCTTGTTCGACCCTTGCCATTCTCTCCTCCATTGCTCTGGATTGGGAACGGGTATCGTACGAGCGCGGAATGATTGTAGATTGAGGTTCTTCTACTCTCTCTATCTCTCTCTCTGAAAATATTTTTCGATTATTAACTTATTGATGTTAATCAGTCAATGCAAGTAATGTTGTGGAATGAATGAGGGATGCAACGAATGTATGCAAACATGTATGTAAGCTAAGGTGTTGATCATAAGGGTGGCTCCTCATAGGCCACATTTCATTAATCGGGAAGTCCCTTTAGAATAAAGGTCATGACATCAAAGTTTTGCCAATGGGCCCCCCGCTTACTAACAAAAGACGTTATCCGATAGGCGGACCAACGTCGACAAAGGGGAGACCCTTCTTACAAAATAGTTGAAACAGTCATTTAAAGATAGGTTGCTGCCCTAACTCCTAACTCTCCCACCGCCTGGAGTAGCTGGGTGAATCTCGGGGCTTCGGCCATATCGGGAGTGACAAAAGGGCGCAATGCTTCGGCTTCCACAAACAAGTTCTTCACGTGTCGGGCCACCTCTTGTACCTGCACCATCAGGGTAGTAAAGTAATCATCTCTATCTTGGATCATCCGGGTCGCGTCTCGGAGCCTCCGCCGCCAATAATCGTCCCCACCCGCTGTGGCTTCCTCGAGAACCAAAAGCTTAGCCTCACAATCTTGTATCGTGGCTCTTAAGGTTTCGATTTGTGCTTGGAGAGTAGCGTTCTCTAACTGGATGTTCTGGAGCTCGAAGAAACCATTGCGTTCACGGTATTCGTGAAAGGCGACATCTAATTCCTCCACTCTTGTTTCTAGCTGAGTGATGTAACCTTGACTATGCTATAAGTTCTCGGTGCTTAACTCATACAAGCTTTGTAGCTCCTGCACTCGATTCTTGTGATCATGTGCCTTTCTCTTCCATGCAACTGAGTTCTCCCTTTTCCCTTTCCAATTCTTGTCTTGCCTTTTCCCTCTCCCGGCTGATCACGCTGTTCAGAGCTTTTCTTTCCTTCTCTAACACCAATTTACTTCCCTCTCTCTCTTCTTCAACTTCTCGCTTACCCTTTTTATTTTCTTCTTCAACCAATCGCATACCATACCTTCTTTCCTTTTCGACCGCCACGAGCTTCCTCTGACTTGCTCTTCTTAAGAAGGTTTGCTTTCTGACAGCGTCTCGCTGATAAAGGGTAATCTTTTCTTTTAACTCAGTATTTTCCTTCCTCAAATCCTTGATTGTACCTTCTTTAACGTCGATGTCCAAGCTCGACTGAAAAAGTTCGTCGGCATGCTTGGTTTGCAAAATTTCCAACTTTTTTCTCATTTCTTCGAGTTCTTGCCTTGCTATGTCTGCCTCGGAGGGCACAACCCTCATGTGTTCCTCTATAGTCATGATTGGCCCTTGATCGGGTCTCGGAATTTCATTGTTGGTTCTCCACTTCCTCCAAAAGTCGTAGTTTGGGGTAATCATACTGGTCGCATTCTCCTCAATCCGAATACGGTAGCAATGATCCCATGCCCGAGTGGCGTTCACAATTTTCGCCCTAAATTCACCTTTAAAAAGGAATTCACTTTGGCTCAAACCAGAAGTAAAAGGTACAAATTGCCGGGACCCAAACTGCCTTGATACCAAGAGAGGGGCACAACCAACTCCCCCGTAAAGCCCTAAAAGCATAAGCCAATCATAATCTCCACAACGATAAAGAAAATAGGAAACCCGACCCAACCAAGGTGCCCTCCAAACTATATCACCTTCTTGGATATTCCTAAGGATCGTGACCCACTGCGCCTTTTCGATATCCTCCCGCCATTCTTTGCTCAAGTATGCTTGTAACGGAGAGAAATTTTCGAACAACACACCTTGCAAAACCCTTTTTGGTGTTACCCAGAAGTGGCTCTGAATCCAAACTTGGAGTAACTGAGCGCAACCTCTAAAGCGTCCTTCTTCATGCCTCCGGATTGCGTTTAATGAGATGAAAGTTTCGGCTAAGATTGCCGCGGCGGGGTTTGCTCTTTTCTTCAGTTGTTCAAAAATATCTAAGACAGCCACGTCAATACCGTTTAGGGCTCTTGGAAAGATAATCAAACCGTATACTCCTATGGCAAAAAGATCCATCTTCATTACTTCGTTTGGGTGCGATGGTATCAAATCCCGAATACATTCCCATGAGAAGACCATGTCGTCCCCTCTTTGCCGAATCACACCTTTAACCCAATCCGGGCTCATTCCGGCCGCCTCCGGGAGCTTAGTCGGATAGTTCTGAGATTTGGAAGGTTTTAAATAAATCCAATCTCGGTTTACTCCCTTGTGATGAAGGAGTGTTGTATATTCCTCGATCGTGGGCATCAAATCTTCTCCATTAAAAGTAAAGCAACAAAAAGCGGGATTCCAAAATTCAAATAGAGCACGGAACAAAGGTTCATTGATCCTTACATATATTAGGTCTGCCACATCACCATAATTATTTCGGAACAATCCTTGCAACCTCTCATCCCAACTTTCCCAAATTTCTCTTAACTCGTACAGATCGCTTTGTTGGAGACTTACATACGTGTATCCTGGTACAACGCGCTCGCTTGGTGGGCTGTCCCCCTAAACCCTTTGATTCATCTCTGACCAAAGCCTGACTTGAGAGTTGACCTCTTCCTTTTTGAGTAACCTCCCGTCCATAATGAATGCCTTGGAACTGAGTAGAACCACCTTGATTCAACACCTCTAGAATATGCAATGCAAATGCCAAAGTAATGCAAAAAAAAGAAAAGAAAAAAGAAAGACAAAGAGAGCATGTCAGTACCGAATAAGCATAATTTTACACATTAAGTAGAAAGGAAACAAAGTACGCAATAAACAAACAACCTTATTAATCTACGAAACCTAGGTTATCCGCATGGCTCTAAAAGGGGTGGGCATTCTAGTTCTCTAAATGCAATTTTGGTTCTAGGAGGTACTCGAATTGTCATTGCTGTCCCCTTCTAAGGGTAGCAAGGCCCCCGGTCATCACCCATTATAGGCTCCTCTCAACCGAGTTCAATTCGAGGGGACCCTTTCGCTATATCTGCACGGAGAAACAATATTCTCACGAAGATATAGGGTATTCGAGCCCCGAAGGTACTTACTAAGCCTACACGGAGGAACAATATCCACACGAAAGCACTAGCGTTTCCCCCCCCCCCCCCACTTAAACGAACGGGTTTAAATGCCAATTTTAAATGCGTTTAAAATAAACTCGCACTTATAAACAAATATCGATCGACTCGGTCACTTTAATTCGCAACTTCTAATATTAATTGAGCGGTGAAGTTTTTTTTTTTGGCTTGACTATCTTTTTGCTTTTGAAAACAAAAATTATCCCCAGTGGAGTCGCCATCTGTTGCGACTAAAAATACCGGTGTCACTTAGAAGAACCGGGTTTTGATCGTTTTTGAAAAATTTAATCGGGTTTGTAAAAAATAGGAGTCGCCACCGGCCATTTAAAAATGGTAGACCGGACACCGAAATAAAAACCAGAGATTCTTTTCGAAAACGGGTTCGGGAGTCGGTTACACGCGAGGAAGGATGAGCACCCCCGTCGTGCCCGAAAATCAGTACCAAAAACAATACCGCTTAATTAATATTAAATTTTGCGAATTAAAGTGACGAATCGTATCGAAATTTGGTTATACGGGCGAGTGAATTTTAAAAGCCTTAATATTCTAGAGAGAACGTCCGAACCACCACCACTACGACTGGTATTGGCCTCGTTCACTCCCGAATAAAAAGGTATTCGCATTGCAATTTATAAACCGAAATGCAACTTAGAAAACATGAAACATAAAATTAAATACGGAAGAGACATAGAATAAATGGCAAGAACATATATTAAAAATGGCAAAAATGCATGAGTAACAACATATAATATAACCAAAATAAAAATGCAAAGCAAACAAAAGCAAACTGCCATGGGGCAAAATTGCGATAAACCCATTCAAAACACTAATTAAAAAAACGGAATAAGGACTTAATTAAAATGATGCGAGAAACCACAGGGACCAAAACGGGCATTTTACCGTCCGGAAATCAGCTAGAACGGAAAATAGGACGAAATTGAAAAAAACTTTAAAAAAGCAGTGGCCATGGATGTGATTTCAAAAAACGGAAACCCCTTTGGTGATATTTTCAAAGCACGGAGGGGCTAAAATGGCGAATAAGCCAATTTCAAAATGCAGATTCATTATAAAAAGGTGTTCTTCAGAATAGGTTTCCCCTTTTGCCCATTTTAAACTCAAACCCTAAGAAAAATTTCATCCCCTCTTCACAACCGATTAGGGTTGGCCTCATCGGGAAAGTTTTCGGCGCCGTTGGGAGTTCTCGGCGTCGGAAATCTCAGAGAAATGGAGAGCAACTCCCAAGGATCTCAGGCCATCGACGACGAAGGAAAGAAAAAAGAAAGAAGAAAAAACTTGACCCTTACCGAAATCCCTAAAACAAAAATCCCTAAAACTCCCCTGTAAAAATCGTTTGAAACCCTAGAGAGGGAAAACCTCTCCCCGTGGCTCCGACGGCTCACCCCGGTTGACTCCCTAAACGGGAACCGATGGGATTATCGTCGGTTCGAATCCAGAACGGAGAAGGAAAGAAAGCTTTCGAAAGGTAAAAAGAAAACAAAAACCCTTTTTTATTCTCATGCATGCATCGGATTGAAATACTGAGATTTGGGTACCTCTGGAAATACTTGCTTTGCTATTTCATTTTTGAAAATCCTCTCCTTTCCGCTTAAGAAGAAGAGTTACCGATCTTCGGGCTACTCTTATACCCGGGTTACATAAACAAGATTAATCCTCTCTCTCCCTCTTTTTCATTGTCTGGTTGACATTTTACTTTTCTGTGTATCAGTTTACATTTTTGGTGTCTGATTCCTCTCTTTTTTTCGGTTGCATGACGAAACCTCCCAAAATGGTGTTAGCGTAGGGGCGGCCGAGGGTGCGCGGCGGGGACAGAAGGTCAGAGGCGTGCAGACGAGGGGTCACGGGACCGAGTTACGCGCGCGTGGAGGGGTTTGGGTCGTTATGGACGCGCGCGTGGAACACGAACAGACGTCCGGTGTAGAGCACGCGCCAATATGGTCCGTTAGATCAGATCTTGATCTAACGGTGGGGGAGGCGTGCAGCGCGGATCAACACCCTCATTAGGGTTTCCTTCAGACACGATCTGGGCCGTTGATCTCGCCCAGATCGGACGGCAGTGGGCGTGCAGCGCGAGGGATAAGGAGAGCCTCCCTAGGGTTTATTCTTTCGGGCCTCATTTGGACCGTTAGATCTGAGGTAGATCTGACGGCTGTGGTGTAGCAGCGCTAGGGCAAGAAGAGACCCTCTCTAGGGTTTCTCTGCAGACTTGGTTTGGGCCGTTGGATCTGCTTTACCAGATCTGATGGTTGTGGGAGTGCGGCGGCTGCATCAAAAAGAAAGGGGAATTAGGGTTTAGTATAGCTGGGCTCATATTGGGCCGAGAATGTATGGGTTCATCGGGCCATTCATTTATTTTATTTAAGTATGGACTGTTATTAATATAATAAGAGTGGGCTTTTATTTATGAACATCTTTGATTTCTTTTTAAGTTTTATAATAATAATAAATATAATAATAATAATAATAATAGATATAATAATAATAATAATAATAATAATAACTATCAATAATAATTATCAATGCAAACAAATAGCAATAAACAAACAAATTATAATATAATATTATGTGATAATAATACTAACAACTAATGATAATACTAATAGCCAAGCAATAATATACTAATAGTAGTATGGTGATGATACTAATAAGATAAGATATATATATATATATATATCTCCTTTTTTTCTTTTTTCTTTTTCTTTTTTTAGTATTAATTTACATAATAACCCGATGTATGCCCAGGATAAACGCAAACTAAAAGGGCTCGAGGTCCGGACAAAATTAGTGATTACAACCTTAATTTCTCCAACGTATTCCTTGACCACTCTCTCTTCTTCCTCAAGTACGAAATTCACCTCTGTCTTCTAGTGGTTCGGCAAAGGGTTACCTCTCTCTTCGGATGTTTCAAATGATAGCATGCCCGATTTTCTTAAATCATCTACCACCCTTTTGAACACAGTGCAGTTTTCAATGGTATGCCCCCTTACCCCTGCATGGTATTCGCATTGGGCCTTCTCGTCGTACCATGGCAGATAAGGAGGTGAGAACGGAGGGACATGTCTTGGCAGCACTATCTGCGATTTGACCAACTTCGCATACGTCATTGGGATGGGAGGAAAGTAGGGTCTTGAGTTTCCTTGATATCTTCATTCTCCTTTTGGGGCATTTGCAACTGACGGAGCTGAGGTGTTGGGTTGGTTGAAGGTGTTGGGCTTGTTGAACACCACTCCTGTTGAATAACTGGGTTGTAGACATTCGTAGCATTGACTTCATTATCTCTCTTCTTATATGTATTCTTTAATTCCCCATTGTCCAACTTTCCACTCTTCATAGCTGCTAGGATCAGTTCATCATTCATTAACATGTCCGCAAAGTTCTTCGTAGCATGGTTAAGCATGCGATCATAAAAAAGACCCTTTAGAGTTTCCACAAACATCGGGGTGATCTCATTTTCTAGCAACGGTGGTTGCACTTGTGCCGCTACATCCCTCCACCTTTGTCCATACTGTCGGAAGCTCTCATGATGCTTTTGTTCCATCTCTTGCAAGACCAAACGAGTTGGAACCATGTCTAAAATATGCTTGTATTGTTCATTGAAGGCTCTGGACATATCCTTCCATGATTTGATGTTCACCCGACTTAATTGCGAATACCAACGTGCAGCGGAACCTACTAAGCTATCCTGGAAGCAATGAATGACCAGCTTCTCATTGTCGAGGTACATTGACATCTTTCTACAGTACATAGTTAAATGTATCGATGGACATGTGGTCTCATTATATTTATCAAAGCATGGGATCTTGAATTTTGGTGGGGCAACCAAATCAGTTACCAAGCTCAGATCCTTGGCATCCATTCCACCATGAGAAACTCCATCCTGGAAGGATTTGATCATTCCCTCCAACTTTTCATACTTATCCTCCCATTTTTTCTCAATTTTAACCTTATCGGCGATTTCATCGAGGTCAGGTACCTCGTAATTATTTGCCTCTCCTTTTGGAACATGAGTAGAGGATTCAGCAACATGGATGGGTGTTTTGGTTTTGGCAGCAGTCTCCTTCCTAAAAGTCATTCTAGAAAATCGTGGGAGTGTACTAGTGTTTCCTCCTTCTTCAACCGCATCTGGATCCTTGAACCTTAGCATGGCAGATATTGAACTGACTGTCTTTTGATGAACTGACTCAATTTGTTGTTTCATGTCGACTTCCATTTTCTCCAACTTGTCTTGAGTGCTCTTTTGGTTTGCCTCCAAAGCTATCAACCTTTCCTCAGAGTTCATGGCTCGGGTTTGGGTTCGTGTGTCGTATTTATGAGTTGTCTTAGCAATTTTGAATATTTTGTCGATTTTATATTAAGTTAGTTTTTGGCATGAATGAATGTATGCACAAATGAATTCACATAAGCAAACAACCAAGCAAACAAATCAGTGCAAATGCATGAATGCAATCGAAGGGCCATTAATTCCATTGAAAATCTACTCATGAAAGGAAACTCTTTATTGATTATGAAAGTTTTTATGACACCTTTTTTGAATTACAAATACTTTTCAGCTTGAACACCTAATTTGTAACCCCCTCGTCCCAGCCTAGCCAGCAGACCGAACCGAACAGGTTACATGGGGAAAACCGAAGCGAAACCCGTTAAGGCCTCACTCCGATTAGCATCCTTACTTTTTTCTTTTTATTAATCTTGTCTATATGCCATGTCTAAACCTATATGAGATGTCAAACCACGGAAGAACAAAAATGGATACGAACCAAGTAGAGGGCATACGATAATTTAAACTTACCAAGTAGTTTATTAGTCAAGTTTCAAGCACACGAGGCAAACCATCACAAAAGATATATAAAAACTCATTTAGGAAGCATACGAGCATTAGGGACTGAAACGTAACATTTGGAAACCTTCAAAGATGCCCTTTAACCGTTTTAACTACCTGTGTTTTGAAACAGGCCTACTCATTTCGAAATGTGGGCTTCATTCAAAAAGTAACATCAAGTCGTTCCGGAACGGTCCCTCCTGGTTCCGGAACAGGAGCCTCCAGTGGCAAATCGTACCGAAATGACACCACCCTTGTTCCGATACGGGTGCCCCAAAAGCTTAGTCGTTCCAAAACAACATCAGGCGTTCTGAAACGCCTGGACATAGTTTGGCCCAAAAATGCATTTGGGCATCTCCAAACATTCCCAAACGTGCCCCGGAACATCACAAACCACATGGCAACTTAATATACAAACAATCTAGAGGCAAAACACCCTAATCACAAGCTTCAAACATGCATACACGAAAAAACGGATCTCAAACCCAAAAGCTCATAAGAACATTTTAGTTCAAATTCACCAACAAGTCAAAACACATAGCAATTAACCCAAGGCCATAACAAACCTCGACATAACTTGGTATCATCATTTAAAACATGTGAGAAACAATAACAATAGCCAAACATAGGAGTTTGAACACCAACTCCCTAACATGGTCTAGCATTCACATTGCCTAAATGTTATTACAACTAAGAAAAACCATACTTTGAGCTAGCGAGAACTCCAAGAACTCCTCCCTTGCCATGCTTGCCTCCGAAGCTACTAACGATCTGCATTTTTGGAAAAGAAGAGCGTAAGCTTAAAAGCTTAGTGAGCGGAGCTTTAAAACACAACAACAATGTAGTTTAAAACATATATCTTAGTTTTAAAAGCAAAACCATTTAAGAAAGAGATGTAATAAAATGCGAGCATAAACTAAACATGGTATGCACATGCACAACCATTCCCGGTGGGACTACACATCACTGTACACAACAACTAGCATATTTCCGATGGGACTACACATCACTGTACTCATCTACTAGTCACTACCGGTAGGACTACACATCACCGTACACAATAACTAACATCACGTGAGGCTTGACATCAACTACGACAACACAACAACATTAAAACGGGGATAAAAAGCATTCCGAAATCAACATCACAACACACATAAACACGAACACCAACAATCAACCCAACAAGGAAAGAATTGACAAACTTACGCTTGGGCCTAGGTTAGCCTCTAAGGCTCCACCCAAACCCCACGAAAACTTTGTTGATCAATTTAAAGCATCGAAACAATTTCCACTCACCTGCCAACGTACGAAAGATGATCGAAATGTCGTTTCAAGCTTCCTCAACTTTATCCCATTTACCAAAAGACCTCTTTTTAAAATTCCCATTTTTCTCTGAAAGCCTTTAAAATAGGTAATTTAAATTGTTTTCCCCAAATTGCCTAACCCGAACCGGCCTATCCAACCCAGATATCTCCCGGGCCCCGAATTTGGGTGTTACATAATTCCTTGATTTCTTCCACTGGCCACATAAGCCTTGGTCCAACTTCTCCAATAGGCTTGATGTATTGACGAAGAGCTACAACTTCAGTTACCAACATTGTCACGTGCTTGGTCCTCTTCATTCTTTAAGAGCTTTCCGTCCATAATTTGAACAATTTTCTAGAATCAACCCCTTCTAAATATAAAATGATGCATATGCAAATCAAACAAGATAGGGAACAGTGATTAATAAAGCAAGAAAAGGGAAATTAAACAGTCAAAAACAAATTAAATGCATAATAATTCTGGGCTGGCATTCCAACATTTCAGGACATGCCTCGACGGATTATTCCTGCGACTCAACACCCTAGGCTTTCCGCATGGCTCTATTAGGGGTAGGCTCTAGATTCTAAAACTTGGTTTGGTTCTAAAAAGGTACTCGAGTTGTCCATGTTGTCCCCTACTAAGGGTAGCAAGGCCATCGATTCTTACCCATCACAAGCTTCAAACGAACTGAGTTCAACTCAAGAGGACTCACCGCCGATGCCTTCTCGAAGAATCAATATCCATACGAAGACAAGGGAATGAGTCCCAAAGGTACTTGCTAGGCTTAAACGAAGAATCAATATTCTTACATGAGCAAAGTGTGTTCCCCCCACTTAAACGAACGGGACAAAGCTCGGGTATAGAGTTCGGAATTAAGTCTTAAATTTGTAAAATAGAATTACATTCATTAAACGGACAAATAAATTAAACCTCTTGTGAACTTGCAAATTCCATTTTTAAAAAAAAAACTTTTTTGAAAACCATTTAAAATCAATATGTGGCCTAACCCTCTTTTGTTTTTATTTAAAAAACAAAAACACGTCCCCAGCGGAGTCCCCAAGCTGTCACAACCCTTTTATAGGAGACTTCGACTTTTTGGAAAACTTTAAAATCAACGGAGTCGCCACCAACCTTTTTTGAAAAGTGTGATTGGATCACTTTAAAACGAGGTTATTTTAGTAAAACATTTTGATTTAGTAAAACAACGGTTTTGGTCAACAAAAACCAGAAAACAGGTTCGGGGGTCGGTTACGCATAGGGAAGGGCTAACACCCCCACAATGCCCAAAATTGGTACCTAATTGATTTCAAAATCATTTTCAAAACTTGAATTTGCAAGTTCACAAAGGTTCGATTTTATTTGTTAGTTTAATGAATATCAAACTATATTAACGACCTTATCGCCCAGGAGATGAACTTTAATCACCGCCAACATTTGTGGCGCTAACCGTCATTTCCGTTTGATAAGACATTGCATTAAATTAATTTCACTTTTCAAGCAACATGAAAATTCAATGTGTTGGGCATTTTATACTTATTCTAAGTTTGATCATCTTAAAATCCTGAAAAAGGTCTAAATCTTTTATTCCTAATTAAATGTTTAAGTTTGCTTAATTGTGCCTTATTTTTTTGTGAAGTAATTTTTTATACCATGTCTCTATCTAAACTTTTAGAACATAGTCCTAAGTTTTAACCTATTTCTAAAGAACAAACAAGAAACTAAAATTTTCTTTTGTGTTTTTCCTTTTTTATTTCTTTAAAAAAACCTTTTATTTTATTTTTTACTTTTAAAACCAAGACCCTTCTTTTACCCCTTTTTACATTATAGCTTTTTTTCATTTTTATTTCTTTTCTATTTCTATTTCCAAAAAAATTCTCTTTTAAGATTTTTTTTCATTTTTTAAAAGCTTTTCTTTAAAAGATGACTTTAAAAGTAAAAACCTATTTTAGAAAAGATTTTCTTTTACGCCTTTTTCAAACTTTATTTCTCTTTAAAAAAAACTCTAAGATTTTATTTAAAAAAAAAACCTTTTTTAACTTACCTTTTTTTAAAAAACGGCTTTATTTACTTTTTCTTTAAAAAACTTTTTCTAAAAAAGATCTTAACCACCTTTATTATTAAAAGTATATTTCAAAAAAAACTCTTTTATTATTTTTTTCAACATATTAAGCCCTTTATTATTTCCACCCATGAATCATTATTTTCTAACTAAATCACTTAATTTTAGTTTTTTCTTAATTCATTTTTATTCCTACATTTAAAAAACACTTGTAAAGTTCAATAATTTTATTTTTAAAGATAAAAAAACTCCTAAACAACATTTTTAAAGCATGCCAATTCTTTTAAAGATTAAACTAAAAATTAATGGAAAATTTTGAATAAAAACATTACTGGAATCGCAAAACGATTTTCCAACCTCAAGAACACAACCTAAAATCTACACAAAACACAAACACAAACACAAAAATTCAACCAAGAATAAAAATGAAAATCACCAATACAAATTAAAAAGAAAAGGGAAGAAATTTTAACAAAAAGAAGAACGAAAAACTCGAATATGAACTTCTCGAAACGCACCCAATTGCTTTTGAAAAATTGCCCCGAAGCTCGAACTTCTCCCCCAAAATTTCCAGCAACCTTTGAGAATTTTTTAAGAATTTTAAGAATTCTTTTTTAAGTTTTTTTGCTTGTTTTTTTAGTGTGATCAAGTGTGTTCAACAATGGGTTTAGGGGTTATAGTTGAATTTTCAGGTTAAAATTTAAGCCAAATCAGGATTTAATCCCCAAGTTGAAGCCTAAATCCGACACAAGGCTTGATCCTCGGAAAAACCCCTCAAGAATATCCTGATTTGGTTCAAATTCGAAATCGGATTTCTCCTTAATTCGAGCCTAGGTTTTGGCCACTTTTTCTTTGTTTTTTGCAGATTCCGGCAGCTACAGTGGGCGGCGGCGAGCGGCATTAGTGTCGTTGGGTCGGCGGCGCGCGCTAGTTCATCTTTTTTTAAATTTTTTGGTTGTTTTTCCTTTTTTGTTGTTTTTTGCTGTCATTTTATTTCCCCCTTTTTTCTACATTTATTACTACTATTATTTATTTTTTATTATTATTTACTCAAATTTTTTTCTAAAAAGTGGGCTTGTTTTTTTAAAATGGGTTTTACAAAAATGGGCCTTTTGGGATGGTTTTTTTGTTGTGTGATTTTTTATTTATTTTAGAAGGGGTGGGGCTTTTATTATTTTAAGGGGGAAATGTTTTTTTTTCAAATTATTTAATGTTGGTAGGGTGACAATCTAGTGACAACAGGTAGTTATCCCCATTGAAGAATGGTGGTTTGGTGGTGGGTTGAGACTCATAGAGTTTGGGGTCGGAGGTGGATGTCATTGCTTCAATTGTAGTTGATCAAACTCTCCTAGAATCGACTCAATAGGGTTGTAATCCTTCCAATAAGTGTAGCTCTAATACCAATTGTTGAGTTGATCAAACGATTGCAAATGTGCAATAGGGGGTGAATTGGCAATTAAAAACTTAAAGGTGGAAATTGGATGAATGGAAATTTGACACAATGCAATTTATAGTGCTTCAAGTTCCTAAATGAACTCTACATCCACTACCTTAGCTCCCACTAAGGATTTTCAACCAATCCACTAATTGATTATTTCCCTTTTCTTGGATGAGGAGAAAACCTTACAAAACCGATTAAACTTTCTAGCCAAAGATAAATCCAACACAATCTTTACAAAGAAGGAATTTGGTAAACTTTACAAATACCTCTCAAAGGGAGAGGTTGATGTTTACCCAAATACAATCAAACACCCCGCAAACTCTCAATAAAAATACAATGATAAACTCTATTGAGTTGGGTACAAAGATTTGACTCTAAAATGATCAAGGTTTGGATTTGAATGCTTTGATGTTGCTTTAAGGCTCAATAGTTGTTGTTGTAGCATTTGAGACTTGTTTTTATACCCTTGCATTGATTTCTATTCGTTTAGATGGTTAAGATCATCAAAAGAGTCATTGAGCTGCAATTTTCTGCAATAAATGCTCCTCAACAACCTATTGTATCGGTACAGCTCGTGGGCGTATCGGTACCTGTCTCAAAGAAGAAAGAGTCGTTGTGACTGAAAAACAGGGTGTATCAATACACTTGAAGGGCTTATCGGTACGGTATCAAGAGGCGTATCGATACGAAATGTCGTATCGATACGGATTTTTCTCACTGGAATCCTGAATTGAGTTTTGCTAAAAAATGTATCGGTACGCTACCTTAGTGTATCGATACCGTTCAACGGTCATTTGAAATTTTGAATTTCAATAACTAACAAGCCAACGTTCGAATATTAAATGCAAAGATTTTTGCAAAGGTCAGCATATTGTATCGATACGGTGACATACAGTATCGATACATTAAAGCAAAAGAACATTTTTATATGAAAATTGTATCGATGCGATCCCGATGTGTATCGATACGATATAGCTTAAAGTCTTGCCCAGATGAATATCATATCGATACGTGGTTAGACCGTATCGGTACATTATGAACGATTAAAATTCCAGTGTGGAAATAATGTATCGATACACATAAGGGTATCGATACGTCAAGGCGTTTTGTTGAAATTTGGCTTGAAAACTCATGAAAAGACTTAGTGAAAATGGAACCTTTAAATATGTTTTGACTTGAAATAGTGTTTGGATCAAATTGGCTTATCAAATTGTGAGTCTCTGAAAATACTTAAAAATTTGTTGTTTTACAATTTAGTACTTAAGGTAAATTGTTATATCAAAATCAATTTTGGTTTTACAATCTTATAATCAATTAAATTTAATTTAATTAAAGTAAATTATCTTCAACTCTAATTAATTCAATTAATATAAGTTAAATGTTAAATAAATTAATTTAATTTTTTGTATTAGTTTGATCGAGAAACCGAAAACTACCGAGAAGATGGTGAATTGACTTTATAAAAATTGTGTGGAAGCTTGAGTAAATAATTTTTGGAACGATTAGCGGTTCAACTTTCTCAATCAAAGTCAACATTTGTTATCTTAGTTTTCCACCCAAAGGATTTCTCAATTCACTAACTTGAATTGCTCTCCTTTAACAACAAGATGTGACCTTACAACTAGTGGCAGATCCAAAATTTCAAGAATGAGATCCAAAATAATTTCTTCTCAAATGGGTATGCAGAAAAAATTCCTTTTATACATTAAACTAAATTAATTTTTTAGAAACAAAAACACTAAACTAGACTTATTTTTTCAAAAATTGAGATACAGCTGCACCCCACTAGGGATGCATGCATCTGCCCCAGCTTACAATTCTATCTTTTTCCAAAGGCTAAGATAGAACCTCTTTCGTTTTTCAATGTGTAACCCCCTAGACCCGCGGCCTATGTGTTAATACGGATCCTAGGAAGTCACATTAGGGTCACTGGAGCGACCCACGTTAAAATTTCAAATAAACAAATCGCTAAACCATTTGAAATCATAAATCAAGTTTCGAATTAAAATACAATTTCAAAAAATATTTAGACAATAAAACAAAACTATGATACAAGTTATTAATACAAGTTTCGGACTCGAATATAAATCAAAATGTAACGTACATGCCCCTAATATACAGATACCATACTCCGCAAGTAAGCCGAAGAAACTCCCATACTGACGTTGATAGCTGCAACATGATCAATCTTTTAACCTGTGACGGTAAAAACAACGTGGGGTTCAAAAAGCTCAATAATACAGACTACCAAGGGATGCTAAAAGCACAAGCAGGTATATGGCAAGCTTAACACTGTCATGATGAACTGGGCAACGATAAGCTCAAATTACGATTCGATATTTCAGTGAAGCATTATAACAGAAGGTAACAGAGTTGTTCTTTATTTGATCACTCGAACCTTAAGAAATAATTCTAAAGTCGGATATTCAAAAGCGATTCAGATTTCAAAAGTTGAATCAAGAGGATTCAGAGTGGTTTGTTAAGCGCGAATTGTAAGTTTACTGAGAGTTTCAACTTTGATACATTAATTCACTAGGGTATATTTGAGAAGAGGTCAGGAAGTTTTATTAATTTACTTAACTACCTTCCAACCGTACGCCAACATGCAAAGTCCTAGGATAGTATCCAGAAAAACTTAACCTAGGCTCGTCGGGCGTAGGAGCTTATAGAAAAGTCTTACCCTAGGCCCATTGGGCGTATGAGCTTAGGTCCAGAAGGACTTACCAGCGCTGAGCCTACAGATCTTCATTCATATCCCAGATAATATACCCTAAATGATTTCAGCTTATATTCAGAAGACAATATTACAGAAAATAGATATCATATCTAATTTTATACCAGAAGACAAATGTCAAATTTATTTTATTATTATTCTGTATTCAATGTCATATATCAGATATATTTTTTATATCAAAGGTCAGAAACCATGGAATTGATTTCCTTTCGTATTACAGTGTCATACTTTTAAATTTACAGTTACATGGTACGCGCTTTATGACCCAATTCATTTCTCAAAGGTACTTGATAGATATCAGAATGATGACATTTGACAATTTTGGACTGATTTCAGAACGAGGTCCCTACGAATAAGGGAGTTCGATAAGACGGATCGAATCAACATCGAAAGTTAATGCATCAGAATCATTGAGATTTCAAATATATCACGAGAAAAATTAAATGTTTCGGCCTACGAGGATATTAAGGTCATTTTAACCTTCAGGGTAATCTGGTAATTTGAACCAACAAGGTATAAACGCTGATGTACAGAATTTAGGAATTCTAGTTGTTCATCAAGTTTCCGAGTCCCTTAAACTAATCGAAACCCATTAACACAGTGTTTAATATCTCACGGGATATGTACACTTCAACCATTCATTTCTCAGAACTTACTACAGAGCATAACAACAATAGTTCGCCTTCACCAATCGTCCACTGAACTTATTACCATAAATCAAGCATATATTCGAGCGGTAGTTTCCAAGTATTCAAACATGTGCATTGTACTTAAACTCATTCCAAAACATCGAATGTGCCTTAGGAGAACATATCCTTTTCACCATTAACTATGTACTTTCTCCAAATAAATTGCACGTACATTCACACGGTATTCCCCCACTATCATCGTAGTATCTGAATCGACCAACTGACACGGGTCGTATTTTACAATTTTTGGAGTCATTAAATTTGTTTGTCTTTATTGGGATTTATAATTCCATGTTTTAGAAGTATTCTCTGACATTCTAGTATTCGAGGGTATTTCAGACATTACGATGCTTGACATGTTTCAATTATTTAGAGTTTCTTGGTTCTTCCATCTATTTATTCGTTTCAGACCTCGAGGATATATCTCATATGTCGGTCGATTGACAATTAATGCCCAAAGAAAATATCAGTCTTTAGGGTCATTGTGACCCATTTCAGCCTTATCAGTATATTCCATCCTTTTTAGTCATTTCAATAAATTCAATTCTTTTTCACCCCATTGCTCAATTCATACATACAAATATTTTTCCGCAAATTCATCTTCATCGAATTATTTAGAATTCTAGCAACTCAAATACTTTACAAACTCGAGGGTTTAAGTCTTGTTACCGTGACATTTCAGTAATCTAAGGTTTTCAAGTGTATCAGATGTCTTATCGGATCAAGTATAGCTTCATGAGTTATTTTTATAGGTAAGGGTATTTTTGTCATTCATCAATCAAATTTTTGACATTTCTTTTTAATGAAAATGATAATCATACTTAAAGATTAATCGACTCATTAATCGTGCACTGAACTCGGAAGTCCATTTCGATTTAACAAACCTCTTATTTGAATATTTGTCTTGGCCATTATTATTTTTATCTCATAAATGATCGACATAGGTGGAAATAATCACATGCTCAAACATGGTCGTGCAAACATTAACCAAATACCAACATGTTACAAAAATATGCAGAAGGCAGTAATGTATTACCTTGAATCCATGCTATATCGGTCGACCCTCGAACGACATTCCAACACTCTTGAACTCGGACTTGACGTCCCTGAACCATTCGAATTCAAGGAATTGTGAGTACCTTCAATTACACAATATCCCATGCCAGTCCTTATTCATTGAACTCTTAACTGAATAAATAAATACATAAACAAGTTCGGGTTCAAGTTCAGATTCAGAGGCTTTCCGGTCAGAATTTTTTGAAACGGACTCCAAAATCATACTCGGGATGTCAAAAAACAAAAAAAAATAGTAGTTTTCAGAAAATTTGACTTGTTGGGTCAAAGTCAATGATGACGTTAGTAGTCAACGCTGACATCACTAGTCAATTGGGTTGACTTGGATGAGTCAACTCAGGCGAGTTGACTCGGACGGGTTGGCTCATTAAGTTAACTTGGTCAACGGGTCGGGTACGGGTCAACAGGTCAGGTTGGATCGATTCAGGTCGGATACGGGTTCGGCCGGGTCAGACACGTGTCAGGTACAGGTTGGAAATATTGGTCAGGCAGACGGGACTAGGCTCGGTTCGGGTTTGAGCTCAGACCGGGTTGGCCGGTTCAAACCGGGTTGGGTCTGTTCACTCAACGAAAAAAATTATGGTGGCCAGATTGCCATCGGAGTGGTCACTGGAGGCCCGAAATACACCATTTCTGGCAGAAAACAAGATCCGATCATACAAGAAAGTAAACCAATCCCAAAATATCACATTACTAGCCACAATCTTACCGGAAAATCCCCAAATTTCAGACCAAGCCGAAAAATCACGTATCTCCATCGAGCCTCCGGTCGGAATCAGACTAACGATGGGTTGACTGGGTTTTGCTCATCGTGACATGGGGAACCCAGATCCAGTGGATGTCTCATGAACAGAAGGCGACGAGGCCGATGAACGCGAGAAACAGAGAAATCGAGCACAAGGGTTTCCGTCGAACATTCAGCCGGGTCCACACGGCAAACGGCAGCGTTGCGCTGCGAGTGGCGGCCAGGGCTTGAGTCGCGGTTTGCCAACGGTTACAACGACACTGGCAATGAGAACCACTGTGGCACGGTGGTCGAGATCAGAAGAAACAGGGGGCGACGCTTGGGTTTCCCGATAAACCTTCCAAGACTTTTTCACGACGAACAGCGGTGCGATTACGCGAGTTACTGGCGGTTGTGGGTTCGGAGTGAGACGATGCGCACACTTGTGGTGGCGGTGTTGCATACGAAGCAACGGTGACGGCGATCGAGCGGTGACCGATGTTGGTGCTTGGGGGGATGAGTAGTCGAGGGAGAGCAAGGGACAAAGAACCAGATATTTTTTCTCCCTTTTTTGATCAACAATTATCCCATGTGGGATTTAATTCAGACCCATTTTTTTGTCTTTGAGAACCACTTGATATTAAGTGGATGAAAACTATAATCAAGAGCTTGTATAGCTCAATTGGCTGGGCACATGGCTTATAAGCCTCGGGTTGCGAATTCGAGCTCCCTCGTAGCCTTTATTCTATTTTTTTTTTCAACATCCAAAAGGTAATAGGTTAATTCAAGCCCAAGTCCTTAAACATTCAATAAATTTCAAACCAACCTCTCAACTCTGAATCCTTTTCAAACATGTCCCTGAAATATAATTAAATTATTCCAAAAAAAATATCCCCACTTTTTGGGTGTTACAACTCTCCCTCTCTTAAAAGAAATTTCGTCCTCGAAATTTACCAGTCATAAAAAAGCAGAAGCTACTCTTTCATGCATTCTTGTACTGAAACTTAACCATCAGATTATACATGTTCCTCGGGACTTTCTGAGACGATTACATATCAATTCAGTAGTGTCCTCGGTCTCTCAGACTATCTTTAGACCCAAAGTCATCTAATCATGCATCTTAGATAAGTCGATCAGAATACGATATTTATAAGCAGACTCGATCGGGAGTAGGAAATCTCCTCGACTACCGTAGAAGTCAATCATACGACCTCGGTGTATCCCCTCTAGAATGTGAATTACTCTACTAAGTTGACTATCAATTTACGGATGGACACTTGTAACTGCAGTTTAGATAAGTACTCAAGGCCTTCAATAGGGCTTTCCAAAATTAAGATGTCAACATCAGATTTCAGATAGTAAGATACAAATGACGGTACACTATGCCATATTTCCCCAAAATATCTTTCTTCAAACCGATCAAACATAACCAAAATTTTAAACATATATCACTTAACTTCAGTGTAATATTTAGGCAATTGTTTCCTTCGTATATAACAGAGTCACCACAAAATTTACACTTTCGTCACGTTCACGGACACCTTTTTTTATATTCATATTACTTTTATTAAATTTTCATCAGAATATTCTCAACCATAATCATTATCACCGAATAGCCTTATATGTAATCTTATATCGGCTACCTCACATAATCAATCATTTATTCATAATCTGAATCAGATCTTCAATTTCACATGAATTAAGCATCTCAGGTTCTTTATCCAAATTCAAATTCATCACGCTAATCCAAATCATAGACGAACGTGACCAACATCCCTTGCAAGAAAAGATTGAGGCATTATGGACCAAACTATTAAATGCACTTATAACAGGAAATGATTCGACATCAGAGTCTCGACTTGATGGAGTACGGTTGAGATCTAGGGGCATGCACAGACCAGACACCCTATGACAGACGATTGGCCGATCTACACAGAATGACGCAACTCTAAGCTCTGATACCATAAAATGTAACCCCTTAGACCTATCTATGCGTTAATACGGATCCTAAGAAGTCACACTAGGGTCACCGGAGCGACCCACGTTAAAATTTCAAATAAACAAATCGGTAAATAATTTGAAATCATAAAACAAGTTTTGAATTAAAATACAATTTTAGAAAATATTCAGACAATAAAAAAACTATTATATAAATTATTAGTACAAGTTTTGGACTCGAATATAAATCAAAACGTGACGTACATGCCCGTAAAATACAGATATCATACTCCGCAAGCAGGCCGAAGAAACTCTCATACCAACGTTGATAGCTGCAACATGGTCAATCTTTTAACCTCTTATGTTAAAAAAGCGTGAGCTTCGGAAAGCTTAGTAATACAGACTACCAAGGGATGCTAAAAGCACAAGCAACTATATGGAAAGCTTAACACTGTCATGATGAACATGGCAACGATAAGCTCAAATTATGATTCAATATTTCGTTGAAGCATTATATTAGAAGGTAACGGAGTTGTTCTTTATTTGATCACCTAAACCTTGAGAGATAAGTCTAAAGCCGGAGATTCAGATTTTAGAAGTTGAATCAAGATGTTCAAAGTGGTTCGTTAAGCGTGAATTGTAAGTTTACTGAGAGTTTCAACTTTGATACATTAATTCAATAAGGTATATCTCAGAAGAGGTCGGAAAGTTTTATTAATTTACTTAACTACCCTCCAACCGTACGCCAACATGCAGAGTCCTAGAATAGTATCCAGAAAGACTTACCCTAGGCCCTTCGGGAGTAGGAGCTTACAGAAAGTCTTACCCTAGGCCCATTGGGCGTAGGAGCTTGGGTCCAGAAGGACTTACCAGCGTTGAGCATACAGATCTTTATTCATATCCCAGATAATATACCCCAAAAGATTTCAGTTTTTATTTAGAAGACAGTACTAGAAAATAGATATCATATATATTTTTATACTAGAAGACAAATGTCAAATTTATATTATTATTATTTCGTATTCAATGTCATATATCAGATATAATTTTTATATCAAAGGTCAGAAACCATGGAATTGATTTCCTTTCGTAATACAGTGTCATACTTTTAAATTTTAAGCATATAGTCCTGGTTTATAACAGAAAGTATTTACAGTTACATGGTACGCGCTTTATGACAAAATTCATTTCTAAGAGGTACTTGATAGATATCAGAATGATGACATTTGACAATTTTTGACTGATTTCAGAACGAGGTCCCTACGAATAAGGGAGTTCGATAAGACGGATCGAATCAACATCGAAAGTTGATGCATCAGAATCATTGAGATTTCAAATATATCACGAGAAAAATTAAATGTTTCGGCCTACAAGGATATAAAGGTCATTTTGACCTTCAGGGTAATCTGGTAATTTGAACCAACAAGGTATAAACGCTGATGTACAGAATTTAGGAATTCTAGTTGTTCATCAAGTTTCTGAGTCCCTTAAACTAATCGAAACCCATTAACACAGTGTTTAATATCTCACCGGATATGTACACTTCAACCATTCGTTTCTCAGAACTTACTACAGAGCATAACAACAGTAGTTCGCCTTCACCAATCGTCCACTGAACTTATTACCAGAAATCAAGCATATATTCGAGCGGTAGTTTCCAAGTATTCAAACATGTGCATTGTACTTAAACTCATTCCAAAACTTTGAATGTGCCTTAGGAGAAAAGATCCTTCTCACCATTAACTATGTACTTTCTCCAAATAAATTGCACGTACATTCACACGGTATTCCCCCACTATCATCGTAGTATCTGAATCGACCAACTGACACGGGTCGTATTTTACAATTTTTGGAGTCATTACATTTGTTTGTCTTTATTGGGATTTCTAATTCCATGTTTTAGAAGTATTCTCTGACATTCTAGTATTCGAGGGTATTTCAGACATTACGATGCTTGAAATGTTTCAATTATTTAGAGTTTCTTGGTTCTTCCATCTATTTTATTCGTTTCAGACCTCGAGGATATATCTCATATGTCGATCGATTGACAATTAATGCCCAAAGAAAATATCAGTCTTTAGGGTCATTGTGACCCATTTCAGCCTTATCAGTATATTCCATCCTTTTTAGTCATTTCAATAAATTCAATTCTTTTTCACCCCATTGCTCAATTCATACATAGAAATATTTTTCCGCAAATTCATCTTCATCGAATTATTTAGAATTCTAGCAACTCAAGTACTTTACAAACTCGAGGGTTTAAGTCTTGTTACCGTGACATTTCAGTAATCTAAGGTTTTCAAGTGTATCAGATGTCTTATCGGATCAAGTATAGCTTCATGAGTTATTTTTATAGATAAGGGTATTTTCATCATTCATCAATCAAATTTTTGACATTTCTTTTTAATGAAAATGATAATCATACTTAAAGATTAATCGACTCATTAATCGTGCACTGAACTCGGAAGTCCTTTTCGATTTAACAAATCTCTTATTTGAATATTTGTCTTGGCCATTATTATTTTTATCTCATAAATGATCGACATAGGTGGAAATAATCACATGCTAAAACATGGTCGTGCAAACATTAACTGAATACCAACATGTTACAAAAATATGCAGAAGGTAGTAATGTATTACCTTGAATCCATGCTATATCGGTCGACCCTCGAACGACATTCCAACACTCTTGAACTCGGATTTGACGTCCCTCAACCATTCGAATTCAAGGAATTGTGTGTACCTTCAATTACACAATATCCCATGCCAGTCCTTATTCATTGAACTCTTAATTGAATAAATAAATACATAAACAAGTTCGGGTTCAAGTTCAGATTTAGAGGCTTTCCGGTCAGAATTTTGTGAAACGGACTCCAAAATCAGTCTCGGGATGTCAAAAACAAAAAAAAATAGTAGTTTTTAGAAAATTTGACTTGTTGGGTCAAAGTCAATGATGACGTTAGCAGTCAACGCTGACATCACTAGTCAATTGGGTTGACTTGGATGAGTCAACTCAGGCGAGTTGACTCGGACGGGTTGACTCATTAAGTTAACTTGGTCAACGGGTCGGGTACGGGTCAACAGGTCGGGTTGGATCGATTCAGGTCGGATACGGGTTCGGTCGGGTCAGACACGTGTTAGGTACGGGTTGGAAATATTGGTCAGGCAGACGGGACTGGGCTCGTTTCGGGTTTGATCTCAGACCGGGTTGGCCGGTTCAAACCGGGTTGGGTCCGTTCACTCAACCAAAAAAAATTATGGTGGCCAGATTACCGTCAGAGTGGTCACCGGAGGCCCGAAATACACCATTTCTGCCAGAAAACAAGATCCGATCACACAAGAAAGTAAACCAATCCCAAAATATCACATTACTAGCCACAATCTTACCGGAAAATCCCCAAATTTCAGACCTGGCCGAAAAATCGCGTAGCTCCTTCGAGCCTCCGGTCGGAATAAGACTAACGGTGGGTTGACTGGGTTTTGCTCATCGCGACGTGGGGAACCCAGATCCAGTGGCTGTCTCATGAACAGAAGGCGAACGAGGCCGGTGAACGCGAGAAACAGAGAAACCGAGCACAAGGGTTTCCGTCAAACATTCAGCTAGGTCCACACGACAAACGACAGTGTTACGCTGTGAGTGGCGGCCAGGGCTTGAGTCGCGGTTTGCCGACGGTTACAACGACACTGGCAATGAGAACCACGGCGGCACGGTGGTCGAGATCAGAAGAAACAGGGGGCGACGCTTGGGTTTCCCAATGAACCATCTAAGACTTTTTCACGACGAACAGGGGTGCGATTACGCGTGTTATTGGCGGTTGTGGGTTCGGAGTGAGACGATGAGCACGCTTGTGGTGGCGGTGTTGCAAACGAAGCAATGGTGACGGCGATTGGGCGGTGACCGACTTTGGTGCTTGGGAGGATGAGTAGTCGAGGGAGAGCAAGGGACAAAGAACCAGATATTTTTCTCCCTTTTTTGATCAACAATTATCCCATGTGGGATTTAATTCAGACTCGTTTTTTTGTCTTTGAGAACCACTTGATAATAAGTGGATGAAAACTATAATCAAGAGCTTGTATAGCTCAATTGGCTGGGCACAGGGCTTATAAGCCTCAGGTTGCGAATTCGAGCTCCCTCGTATCCTTTATTCCGTTTTTTTTTCAACATCCAAAAGGTAATAGGTTAATTCAAGCCCAAGTCCTTAAACATTCAATAAATTTCAAACCAACCTCTCAACTTTGAATCCTTTTCAAACATGTCCTTGAAATATAATTAAATTATTCCAAGAAAATATCCCCACTTTTTGGGTGACACAACTCTCCCTCTCTTAAAAGAAATTTCGTCCTCGAAATTTACCAGAGTCATAAAAAAGCAGAAGCTATTCTTTCATGCATTCTTGTACTGAAACTTAACCATCAGATTATACATGTTCCTCGGGACTTTTTGAGACGATTACATATCAATTCAGTAGTGTCCTCGGTCTCTCAGACTATCTTTAGACCCTAAGTCATCTAATCATGCATCTTAGATAAGTCGATCAGAATACGATATTTGTAACCATCCAAAGCCTCATACGGGGACATGAATACTTGTCCCAGAACTATTATTATAAGCAGACTCGATCGGGAGTAGGAAATCTCCTCGACTACCGTAGAATTCAATCATACGACCTCGGTGTATCCCCTCTAGAATGTGAATTACTCTACTAAGTTGACTATCAATTTACGGATGGACACTTGTAACTGCAGTTCAGATAAGTACTCAAGGCCTTCAATAAGGCTTTCCAAAATTAAGATGTCAACATCAGATTTCAGATAGTAAGATACAAATGACGGTACACTATGCCACTTTTTCCCCAAAATATCTTTCTTCAAACCGATCAAACATAACCAAAAATTTTAAACATATATCACTTAACTTCAGTGTAATATTTAGGCAACCGTTTCCTTCGTATATAATAGAGTAACCACAAAATTTACACTTTCGTCACGTTCACGGACACCTTTCTTTTATATTCATATTACTTTTATCAAATTTTCATCAAAATATTCTCAACCATAATCATTATCACCGAATAGCCTTATATGTAATCTTATATCGGTTAACTCACATAATCAATCATTTATTCATAATCTGAATCAGATCTTCAATTTCACATGAATTAAGCATCTCAGGTTCTTTATCCAAATTCAAATTCATCACGCTAATCCAAATCATAGACGAACGTGACCAACATCCCTTGCAAGCAAAGATTGAGGCATTATGGACCAAACTATTAAATGCACTTATAACAGGAAATGATTCGACATCAGAGTCCCGACTTGATGGAGTACGGTTGAGATCTAGGGGCATGCACAGACCAGACACCCTATGACAGACGATTGGCCGATCTACAAAGAATGACGCAACTCTAAGCTCTGATACCACAAAATGTAACCCCTTAGACCTATCTATGCGTTAAAACGGATCCTAAGAAGGCACATTAGGGTCACCGGAGCGACCCACGTTAAAATTTCAAATAAACAAATCGGTAAATAATTTGAAATCATAAAACAAGTTTTGAATTAAAATACAATTTTAGAAAATATTCAGACAATAAAAAAACTATGATATAAATTATTAGTACAAGTTTCGGACTCGAATATAAATCAAAACGTGACGTACATGCCCCTAAAATACAGATACCATACTCCGCAAGCAAGCCGAAGAAACTCTCATACCAACGTTGATAGCTGCAACATGGTCAATCTTTTAACCTCTTATGTTAAAAAAGCGTGAGCTTCAGAAAGCTTAGTAATACAGACTACCAAGGGATGCTAAAAGCACAAGCAACTATATGGAAAGCTTAACACTGTCATGATGAACAGGGTAATGATAAGCTCAAATTATGATTCGATATTTTGATGAAGCATTATATTAGAAGGTAACGGAGTTGTTCTTTATTTGATCACCTAAACCTTAAAAGATAAGTCTAAAGCCGGATATTCAGATTTCAGAAGTTGAATCAAGATGTTCAAAGTGGTTCGTTAAGCGTGAATTGTAAGTTTACTGAGAGTTTCAACTTTGATACATTAATTCAATAAGGTATATTTCAGAAGAGGTCGGGAAGTTTTATTAATTTACTTAACTACCCTCCAACCGTACTCCAACCTGCAGAGTCCTATAATAGTATCTAGAAAGACTTACTCTAGGCCCTTCGGGCGTAGGAGCTTACAGAAAGTCTTACCCTAGGCCCATTGGGCGTAGGAGCTTAAGTCCAGAAGGACTTACCAGGGTTGAGCCTACAGATCTTTATTCATATCCCAGATAATATACCCAAAAGATTTCAGTTTTTATTTAGAAGACAGTACTAGAAAATAGATATCAGATATATTTTTATACTAGAAGACAAATGTCAAATTTATTTTATTATTATTTCGTATTCAATGTCATATATCAGATATATTTTTAATATCAAAGGTCAGAAACGAGGGAATTGCTATCCTTTCGTATTACAGTGTCATACTTTTAAATTTTAAGCATATGGTCTTGGTTTAGAGAACAGATCCCTCTCACCATTAACTATGTACTTTCTCCAAATAAATTGCACGTGCATTCACACAGTATTCTCCCACTATCATCACAGTATCTAAATCGACCAACTGACATGAGCCGTATTTTACCACTTTTGGGGCCATTACATTTGTTTGTCTTTATTGGGATTTCTAATTCCATGTTTTAGAAGTATTCTCCAACATTCTAATATTCGAGGGTATTTCAGACATTACGATGTTCGAAAATGTTTCAATTATTCAGAGTTTCTTGGTTCTTCCATCTATTCATTCGTTTCAAACCTTGAGGATATATCTCATATGTCGGTCGATTAGCAATTAATGCCCGAAGAAAATATCAGTCTTTAGGGTCATTGTGACCCATTTCAACCTTATTAGTATATTCAATCCTTTTTAGTCATTTCAATCAATTCAATTCTTTTTCGCCCCATTGCTCAATTCATATATATGAATATTTTTCCGCAAATTCATATTCGTCAAATTATTTAGAATTCTAGCAACTCAAGTACTTTACAAACTCGAGGGTTTAAGTCTTGTTACCGTGACATTTCAGTAATCTAAGGTTTTCAAGTGTATCAGATGTCTTATCGAATCAAGTATCGATTCATGAGTTTTTTATAGATAGGGATATTTTTCGTCATTCATCAATAGATTTTTTGACATTTCTTTTTAATCAAAAGGATAATCAGACTTAAAGATTAACTAACTTATTAATCGTGCAATGAACTCGAAAGTCCATTTCGATTTATCAAACCTCTTATTCTAATATTTGTCTTGGCCATTATTATTTTTATCTCATAAATGATCGACATAGGAAGAAATAATCACATGCTCGAACATGGTTATGCAAACATTAACCGAATACCAACATGTTACAAAAGCATGTAGAAGGTAGTAATGCATTACCTTGAATCCTTGCTATATCAGAAGACCCTCGATCGACATTTGAACACTCTTGAACCCGAATTTGACGTTCCTCAACCATTTGTATTCAAGGAAATGTGAGTACCTTCAATCACACAATATCTCATTTTCAGTCCTTATTCAGAGAGCTCTTAACTAAATAAATAAATACATAAACAAGTTCGGGTTAAAGGTCTTATTCGGAGGCTTTCTTGTAAGAATTTTTGCGAAACGGGCTCCAAAATCGGACTTAGGACGTTGAAAAACATAAAATAGGAGTTTTCAGAAAATTTGACTCTTTGGGTCAAAGTCAACGCTGTCGTCAGCAGTCAACGCTAACGTCGTGCTGACATCACTGGTCAATTGGGTTGACTCGACTAAGTCAAATTAGGCAAGTTGACTCACTGAGTTGACTCGGATGGATTAACTCACTGAGCTAACTCGGTCAACGGGTCGGGTACGGGTCAACAGGTCAGGTTGGATCGATTCGGGTCGGGTCAGACACGGGTCGGGTACGGGTCGGAGAGATTGGTCAGGCAGACGGGTCTGGGCTCGGTTCGGGTTTGTGCTTAAACCAAGTTGGCTGGTTCAAACCGGGTTAGGCCGGTTCACTCACCCAAAAAAATTCCGGTTGCCGGACAGCCGCCGGAGTTATCATTGGAGGCCCGAAATGCATCGTTTCTGCCAGAAAACAAGAGCAAATCACACAGGAAAGTAAACCAAACCCAAAATATCTCTTTACGAGACACAATCTTTCCGAAAAAAGCCCCAAATTTCAAATCTGGCCGGAAAATCACATAGCTCCGTTGAGGCTCTGGTCGGCGTTAGACTAACGATCGGTTAACTAGGTTTTACTCGTCGCGACGTGGGGAACCCGGATCCAATGGCCGTCTCGCGAACATACGCCAAGCACAAGGGTTTCCGTCGAACCTTCAGTCGGGTCCACACAGTAAACGACAGCGTTACACTGCGAGTGGCGGCCAGAGCTTGAGTCGCGGTGTGTCGAAGGTGATAACGACACTGGCGGTGAGAACCATGGCGGCACGGTGGCCGAGATCAAAAGAAACATAGGGCGATGTTTGGGTTTCTCGTTGAACCTTCCAAGGCTTTTTCACGGCGAACGGCAGTGCGGTTGTGCGTCTGACTGGTGGTTGTGGGTTCGGAGTGAGACGATGCGCACTCTGGTGGTGGCGGTTTCACATATGGAGCAACGGTGACGGCGATCGGGCAGTGACCGATATTGGTGCTTGGGAAGATGAGTAGTCTAGGGAGAGCAAGGGACAAAGAACCAGATATTTTCTCTTTTTTTCCCACAATTATCCCATGTGGGATTTAATTCAGACCCATTTGTCTTCAAGAACCACTTAATAATAAGTGGATGAAAATTATAACCACGAGCTTGTATATCTCAATTAGCTGGGCACATTGTAAGATGAATTGTAATGGTTTGGAGATGAATTTTCATGACTTTTTGGGTCCTGCAGACTGTACTAAGTGGTTTCAAAACTATGATATATGTATTGGGAGTCCTTCAAAATATAGTTGTTACAAGCTAAAATTTGAGTTTCTGATAGCTTGGTTTTGAAACCAACAAGGGTGGTTTCGAAACCGGTACTAATATATACAACACTCGTGCATGAATAATATTGTGAGCAGGGCCAAATAGTTACTAAATAGTGTTTTCATGTTTTAAAAGCTTTAAACACTTTAAGAATATTTTAATCATTTCAAAAATATTTAATATATATATATATAAGACAATTAATAACACATATTTTTTAGGTTTAAACATTTGAAAATAATTAATAATATGTTTAAACATATTTTCAAGTTTGTAGACTTTAGATTATTTTTGAAACATTTGATTAAGTCCAAAAATATTTTTACAAATATTTATTATATCAAAAATACTTAAATTCAAAACCCAACAAAATAATTTAGTAAATTTAATACTTCAATAAGATGATGGCATGTGTCATCGTTTTATTGGTTAAAATTAAGAAAATATGGATGAATATACTAGGGATCAAAGTGGAGACTTGGAGTAAGTCCAATACTTAACCTCTAGGTCAAACTATGTAATTGTTGTCAAAAAGCTTAAGGGTTATTTTTGTTCTTGTAGTAGTCCCAATTTATCATTTTCGTCCTTACGATATTTTTGCATCAATTTGGCTCCTGAACTAGTCGAATTGTATCAATGTTTGCCCCTTGACTAACAGAAGCAAATGTTGACTGTTACGGTGCTGACGTGACAGTTAACGCTGCTAACGTAGCGATCAAGGGTGTTGATGTGGTTGTCTACGTGTGATGACGTGGCAGTCCATGTGTGAAGATGACGTGGCAGAGGGGTAAAATTGATTTTTTGACCGAGTTTGAGGGCAAAATTGATTTTCTAAGCAAAAAAATACAAATTTAAGAAAATACTAAAATGATATAAAAATTAATAAAACATTTAAAAATATTTTATTAATATATGAATAAAATTAAAAATATCTATAAATTATAAATTATTCAAAAATCAAAATTTGAAAATAAACTCTGTACTCTAACCTTAATTTTAGAGATAAGGACAAAAATAAATTTTTAATAGAAAATACATAAAAAAATTTCTAAATCAATACAAATTTTAAATTTTCATGAGGCGACCACTCTTCCCGTCTCAGGTACATCCTTGGGTTCACTTGAATGTTTATCCCTGGGTTCCCTTGATTGTTTACGTGTGTTGGTATGATCAAAGATCTAAAGGCTAAAAGCAGGGATCTGGTCATTAAATAAAAATAAAAGCACAGAACTCAGATGGTTGACTCATGTTTAAAACGTCGCCTGAGAGATTCGAACTCTCGCGGTGAAATCCCATGTGCTTAGCAGGCACACGCCTTAACCACTCGGCCAAAACAACTCAATGGTACTACTATGTTCTTCCACCTGATTAAAATCCGTTGTGAGTCAACCCTGAGTCAAATGTTCTATCTAAGTTAAATGATAGCTCTTTCTTTATTGAGTAATTTTTTTTGATCAAAAAGGAGAATAGATTCCATTTCAAAGAAACCAAGATTACAGGAAAAGACCCATAGAGGGGGGCAAGCTAGGTCCCCAAAAGGTTTTACAAAGGATATCTCTAGCAAATCTTGCTAGGCTATCAACAACCTGGTTACCAGATCTAGGTACAAATGAGAAAGAACATGAGCTAAAACTTGAAGCTTGTGATCTGATGTCTTCTTCCACTACCGAAGACGCCCAATCAGATAGAGAGCCGGAACATAACCTTGTTATGACGACTTGGCAATCAGCCTCAATGATTACATCCACAAAACCATTTACTGAGGCAAGAGAGAGACCCAATCTAATGGCAAGGGCTTCTGCTACCATTGCAGAAGGTGTTGATGCGGGCTTAGTTATTCCTTAGATGAATGCTCCTGAGCTATCACGTGCGATGGCCGCTAAGGTTGCCCTACCAGTTTGGAAATCAAAGGCGGCATCGCAGTTAATCTTGACCCTATCTGGGGGTGGGGGACAAAAGAATCGACTTCTTGATCGGGAGGGTTTTCTCTGCGGGGTCCGCTTCTTCAGCAGTGAAGAACTTCTTAAAATCACGTTCGACACATAGCCAGACATCCTATGGAAGATCTTTTAGCCCCTCAAAGACCCACGCATTCCTTGACTTCCATATCACCCATAGGAGAAAGGCAATAAGGGCACAAACATTTTCGGAGTTACCTAGGCGCCGAAACTCAAAAATCTTACTCCACCATTTGGAGAAACCAGGGAAGCCAAAGATCGAGGGCACATAGTTGAAGCTAGATGCTTTCCAAATTGCTTGAGCAAACGGACAGAAAAAGAGAAGGTGCTCGATGGTTTTCGTATCTTGCCCACACCTTGGACAGAGCTCAGAGTCCTGAAACTTGCCATGGAAACGAGCCGCTAAAATGCTCTTGGTGGGGACGATGTTGTGGCAAAGCCTCCAAGGGTAGGCTCGGATCTTGGATGGCACCTGCAGATCCCAAATGGAATGCCAGAGCGCTTTGTTATTCCTCGAAGAGTGGCTGGACAAAGGTTTCTTCGAAGGACTTTGATTCTCCTCAATAAACTTGTACCCCGACTTAGCCGAATACTCTTCATTCTTCGTTCCGGCCCATATGATGGTATCTTTTACTCATGGGCCTCCAATCAGAATATCAAGGATTGTTTTAGCCTCATCCAGTGAGAACAAATCCTCGATTTTGGATTTATTCCAGGTCCTTTGGTCTAAATTCAAGAGGCCACAAACCGTAGGAGCGGGATGACTTGGCGGGGGCTTGGTGGAAACTCTGAAATTTTGAAGATTTGGGATCCAATTATCGTACCACGTTGAGATACATCTTCCATTGCCAATACGCCACAGGGAACCCGCCCTGATAACATCAACCCCTTCTCTTATACTTGCCCACGCCCAGGATAGATTTTTGTTCTTTGGGGCTTTAAACAAGTTCCCATTCGGATAATAGATGCCCCAGAGGGTCTAAGCTAAAAGAGATTCAGGGTGCTTCAGCAATTTCCAAGCAATCTTCGTAATTAGGGCTCTGTTGAAAGATTTGAGATTTCGAAAACCTAAACCTCCTTGGTCTTTTGGGCGACAAAGTTCCTTCCAGCATATCCAGTGAATGTTTGTCTCCTTGTTTCCACCATTATTCCACCAAAACTTTGCCACCATCGAGCTCAACTCATCACAGAAAGTGACAGGTATGAGAAAACATTGCATGACATAGGTAGGGATTGCCTGTGCAACGGCCTTTATAAGAACCTCCTTTCCATCTTGATTTAAGAGTTTAGTTCTCCATCCCTGAGTCTATTCTAAACTCGCTCCTTGATGAAAAGCAAAGCCTCTTTTTTGCTTCTCCCCCAAAAGGAAGACAGCCCAAGATATTTGTCGTCCTCCTTCATTGGTCAGAACCCCAACAAATTAGATAGATGGAGTTTGAGATTGTTTCTTATGTTAGGTGAGAAGTACGCGGAGGATTTCTGGACATTTATCGATTGACCAGTTGACAGTTGAAAGAGGTTTAGAATTCGCAGAACCCCTTCACAGTTCTTTGTGCTAGCTCCGGAAAGCACCAGATAATCATCAGCAAATAATAGATGGCTGAGAATTGGGCATCGTCTCCTAATTCTCAACCCTTCAAAGTTGTTCAGACCAACCTCTTTCTCAATAATCCACGATAGAGTACTTGAGATGAAAGTAAAGAGGAAAGGAGATAACGCCTTTCCTTGTCTGAGCCCTCTTTCAGCTGTAAAATCCCTAACTTTCTCCTCATTCAGGATTAGGGAAAAGGAGGTGGAGGAAACGCAATCCATAACTCTGGCAACCCACCACTCATAGAATCCAAAATTTTCCATGACAAAACGTAACAGCTCCCAGTCAACTTTATCATAAGTCTTCTCAAGATCGATTTTCAACGCCATGAACCCTTTCTTCCCCTTCTTTGCCCTTTTTATTGCGTAGAAAGCCTCATTTGCCAGGATGATATTATTATGGATGGATCTGCCCTGAACAAAAGCTGATTGATGATATGGGATGATGTCCGATGGATACTTCTTGAGTCTCGTCGCTAGGATCTTGGTAATGACTTTCATTGAGAAGTTACACAAACTTATTGGTCTGAAGTGAGAGACCTCAAAAGGGTTTTCCTTCTTTAGGATAAGAATGATGTTTGTTTTGTTAAGCCCATAGTCCAAGGTTCCTTGATCGAAGAATGCCAAAACCATCTCAGAGAGATCCCCTTTGATAATGTCCCAGAAAGCCTGATAGAAACTTCCAGGGAAATCGTCGGGTCTCGGTGCCTTACACACTCCCATATCAAAAACGACCTTCTTTATCTCTTCTTCGGTCACTAGTTTGCTCAGTTCAGAATTCATTTCCTCGGTCACCAATCCGGGAATGTAATCCTTAAAGGCCTGGAAGTCAACTGAGCGATCCTTTAAGAACAGATTCTGATAATGTTGCAGCAAATGACATGCAATGTCCTTCGGATCCTCAAGCCAGGTTTCATCATCCCTTTTCAATCTGACAATGGAATTGACTCTACGATGTTGAATGGTTGTGGCATGGAAAATTTTAGTATTTTGTCCCCCCACTTTAGCCAATTGACCATGGATCGTTGATGCCAGTATCTCTCATCTCTCTCCCACTCCAAGTCGAGTTCCTTTTTCAGCTTTTTATACTCTTCCAGCTCTGAGCACTGAAGTTTTCTTCCCTGAAGTTGTTTTATCCTAGAGATCAGAGCCCTTTTCTTTTCGTTGTTTAACTTGGTTTTCGTCTTGTTCCATTTAATAAGGGCCTTCCTGGTGCATCTTATTTTTTTCCAAAACTATATGCTTGTCTTTCATCGGTGGGAATCTTCCAACCCCCAAATACAGTTTGGGAGCAGTCCTCCTCCAGTAACCATTTGTTTTCAAATTTGAACTCCTTTTTGTACCTCCGGACTAGGCCCTTTGTGAGCAAAATAATGGGGGCGTGATCAGAGGCGATAGCGATGTCCAAAAAACCCAAGGCTTTGGGAAAAGAAACACTCCATTCTGCGGAGCAAAGCACACGGTCGAGTTTTTCTAAGATAGCATTTTTCGCCACTCCATTGGTTGAACCACATGAAAATTCCTCCCTTAATCGGGAGTTCAATAAGACCGTGGGAATCAATAAACTCAGCAAAACAGTTTGCCTCGACTGGGTTGAAAGGGTTACCTCCTTCCTTTTCCTCTTGTCGCAAAACTACATTGGAGTCCCCCATTATGAGACATCTATCAGTAGCTGAACGACGGAGGTTTGATAGGTTTACCCAAAACTCTTGCCTCTCCTCCTTGTATGGCGGGCCATAAATGAAGGTGCCAAACCAATCCTCTCCCCCTGTACAATCACTTTTGCATCAATAAATTTGTTTGCATGGTTAAGGATATTTATAGAGACATCATTCGTCCACCAAAGGGCAAGCCCGCCTGCAATTCCTCTTGGCTCTTCATAAAAAGATGATTTCATCTTCATCTTCATTTTAATTTTCTCCAAATATCTCTTCTTTTGCTTGGTCTCGCTGAGGAAAATAATAGCAGGTTTATGTTTAGCCACAACATTGTATAGGGCTCTAACTGTTTCCCGGTTGCCCAAACCATGGACATTCCATTCTAGGATCGACATGGCTTGGTCAAAGACCCTCGCTTCACACCAGAGGAGGTTACACGAAAAAACCCCAAGGCACTGAGAATGGCAAAACCTGACCAGAACTGTGGGACCAGACGCAGGCTCGCTACCAGAACCGAAAAAAGAGCAAAGGAAGCTCTAAAACCTAATCACTTAATGCCGGCAATGCAGAAGCTCATTCGACAAAAACAAGAAAATTAGAGGCATGGGAGCACCCTCCCTGATCAATCATGAAACCAACAACTTCCAACTCAAGAAGAGAGCGTCAGACAACAATTAACCAAATCGGCAGAAGCAAAAACACCCAAAGCATCAAAACCCAAATCGTCAGAAGTAAAAAACCCAAAACATCTTCCAACATCATCCAGCAAACACAAGCAAAAGCAGGGCCGCAAAAATCCACAAACAAAAATCACCCAAACATCAAAAAAACCACAGCAAAAACAGCTACTTATCAACAAAACATCACTGGTAACCCACAATTCAAAACGTGGCTAGAAGACCAAACTCTGAAGAAAGGGAGATTCACAAGAAATCGGGAAATTGGCGGGGGAAAGGGATAGCAAACCAGATGAAGGGAGTCTCGCCAGCGGGGAAAATAAAACAGAGAACAAGTTACCAGGTAAAAAGAGTTTCTGCGCAGATTCCGACAACCAAGAGACCTTCGAACCTCGTCGACACCACAACTCCGACAGACTGCACTATCGTTTAAAAAAGACCTTGCCAGAGAACCCCCACACTCTCCTTCTCCCGTGCCTAAAGCTTCCCTAAGTAAACCACCAGCCGTCACCATCCCCTCCTATTCCGGCAACTGTTGATCAGAGGTCGGAGGCGTAGCCACCCAATCTTCCAATCAATCACAAAGCGGGAACCAGGGGATCAATCGATTCGTTTGAGACATGGGCCTTCGAGAACAAGGAAGGAAAAAGAGGGGCGCGTGGAAGCTCGTTCGTGTCAGTGAGCTTAGTTCATTTACAACTCTACATACTGTTTGCCTCTCTTCTTTATTGAGTAATTTATTATCCATGCAACGTCTTATATAATTAAAGGTAAACTACATAAAATGCCATTAATTTTAATAGGTATATTGAAAATACTACTTAACTATAAGGTGATATTTTTATAACACTAAACTTAGAGTTTGGTATAATTGATGACATGGACCATCATTCTCGTTACAGAGGTGACATGGATGCTAAACCAAAACGACATTATTTTGGTATAATTGCTTTGATGCCTAAAATAGTTCAAAATGACGTTGTTTTAGTAGAGGAAAAAATTAAGAAAACATTTGATTCAAATAGGCTTGAATTAAGAACCGCAAGGATAGAAGGTTGGCACCTAACCACTAGGCCAACTTAGAATACTATTATGATTTCAACACTAATAATTCATATACATATATAACTACAATCGAATTTAATTTTATTTATCTCATGATATAAAATTACTCTAAATTGATCTAGTGGTTTGACATTAACCTTTTATTTATTTATACAAAAGTATCGACTTATAGTTTAATGATATTTTCGATACATATATTAAAATTAATGGAATTTCATCTAATTTACCCTAAATTATAACACGATGCTTGGATGATAAATTACTCAATAAAGACAGATGTAACCCCCTCATCCCGGTCTGGCTGACTAACCGGTCCGAGTAGGCTACACGGGGAAAACCGATGTGAAATCCATTAAGGTCCCACTTCGGTTAGCAACCTTAGAAAATTATTTTATTTATATATTGTCTAAATGCATTATCAAATCTTATGTGAAACACGACAGCGGAAACACAAACAATATAACAACGACCAACCAAATCAGCACATTAAAATAACCTATTTTTCCCTTTTTAAGCAGGCCGTATTGGGCCCTTAGGGTGTTTCGAAACGCCATGACCTGGTCAACTGGCCAAAGTCAAACCGATAAGACCGTTTCGAAACAAGGGTGGACCGTATCGAAACGAGGTCAACGTTCAACTTCTTGTGGTCAACGACACGAAGACCATTCCGAAACGCTAAGGCTCGTTTCGATACATCAATTTATCGTCAAATTCTCAGATTTTCAGTGGAAAAATCGTATCGAAATGTTCCTTAGGCGTATCGAAACGCTTGGCCAAAAACAAAGGGGTCGTATCGGAACGGGGTCGACCGTTTCGAAACGCCCTCTGTCTGCAGATTGGTTTTAGCTGGTTTTAAAGCACAAGGATACCCCAAAACCTCACTAAAGCCTCCCACAACACACATACAACAACACTAAGGCAGATCGAACATAACAAGCATGCTTACACACATCAAACAAATCAAGACCATGCATTGAAGGAATCACAACTTAAGAATCATACCTCCATACATAACATTAAAAATAACATGCTTCAACAATGACATATACTTAGATATTTAAGATAGGCAAATCCAACATCCAAAAGCCAAATCAACACAACATATTAAAAAGGAGTCTAGCATGCCCCTAACAACCAACATAGCATACTTCAAAGGCTCAAACAAAGACACATATCCCATTGCTTTACTATTACAATCTTTCAATTTAAAGATCATACTTGAGCTAACCGTAAGCAACACTTGGAGGCCTTTCCTTGCCCTTGCCACCCACTAGCTTCTGATCTGCATTGTCGAATAAAAAGGAGCGTAAGCATAAATTCTTAGTGAGGGTATGCTCATAAATCAAACCTTCGACAATGCATGGTCCAAGCACGAGCATACAACCAAGGTAGAATGCATGAGTTCTTACCTTCGAACCACAAGAGCCAAAAATATAAATGATGCATGATCATAGTATCAATGTCATGTCATGCTCAACGAGTCCATATCCACACACATATAGAAGCACATATAACCACATATGAGCAACATAATCCACAATCCGTATTGGCACCTAGCTATGACTCGAATACGCGGATAACCATTGGAACTCACATCCAACAACACAACTATTACCTGACGGTGGGATTACACTCATCACCGTTCACGCGGAGGGGATTACACTCATCCTCACGCCTCGTTACACGCGGAGGGGATTCCACTCATCCTCACTCCCGTCGATGGGATTCCACTCATCACCGACATATATATATAAGAAGATTTTCGGGCGAACCCGTACTCCATCTTGATGACTACCATCATCAAGACCACGCGCGCATTTTGACTCACGTGTGCACACTAAACATCCTAATGATTGATCATTTGTACTCAAGCATACTAGTTCCAATACCACACATTTCATTAATCTTTCACAATATCACTTCATAATAACTTCCGTGCTTAGCACGTACTCACCATGACTCACCGTCATGCACAAACCACATTTCCATGCCTAGCATGTACTCACCATGATCCTCGGATCATACAATCACCTCATAATATCATTTCACGTGTCAACACCACATGTATACCATTAACACAATATCACATCATATTTCATGCATATGTATATCTCCATCATGGTTATCATCAACATGCATATAACAATGCATCAAACATGCCTCAACATACATGTATACAACATATACATAATCAACACCATCACAATTTAACACGAGGCATAAATAACCATTAAAGAGTGCAACCAAAGTCTCTAATCAAAGCGTGGGATTAGGCTATCACTCTAATCCCAACTCTAGGTGGGTTTACCAAGCCCATCCTAGGTTCACATGCTTGAACCAAAAACTCAAAACCATTTTAATTATATTTAACCACTCACCATATTTCCTTAAGCAAACCAAGCAAAGTCGACCCAAGCCTCCACAACTTCCGGAATCGTGCCCGAACCTCCCAAGGCCAAATCCGTTGTTTCTAACCAATCAAAAGCAATGTATTAACCTCTTAATCAACCACAAATTTACTGTTACACATCAGCTCTCAATTCTCTAACATTTTCTCAACAATTCAAAGTCGAAATCCTCCAAAATAATCTCATTTTCGTACTCCAGCAAAACCCAGCCATTACCTCCCAATTTAAACACTTAAAACAATCCAAAACATGTCCAAAACATCATCATAATGTTGTACAACCATCATCCCCTCATTTCCCCACACAAACACTTCAAAAACTCTTAATTTCCACTCCTAAAAATCACCTACAGCAGTAGCTACGGGAATCCCATCAAACCAACACTATAACCTCTCAAAAATCATCATAAAACATCTAAAACCACCTACCCAAAGTTGCTATAACATCAGCCCAACAATTCTTCACAAAACCATTCCAAAAACACAAATTTTCACACTTTAAATATACCCCTAAAAACCCATTTTGGGATTCTTTGTAAAACCCAACCAAATTGAGATATAATGTTCCATTGGGCAAGGTTAGATCAAAACTCAACTCTATTAATCAAAAACAATCCAAAAAGCTATTAAAGTTTCATGCTTTTCTTCAAACTTGAAAACTTCAAAAACTCAAAAAGATGATTTCTATGAAAACTAAAGCTATGGAAATGTTGGAAATCATGAGAAGAATTCAAAAATGCAATTACCTCGAAGAGAGCCCTTGAATTGATGAAGAGATTTGATGAAATAGTGCTTTAGGGGATAAGAGGGGTTTTAGGTTTTCAAAAATGATGGAATGAAGAAGATGAGCATTTCTTTTCAAATAAAACCCCCTTTTTGTCATCTTATTTCTCCTTCATTTTACAATTTACCAAAATGCCATTAATGAGATGTCATATCTCATCCATATTTAAAAAAAATCCATGGAATTGATTCCTAATTTAGTTTTAGTCCAACATATAATGTTTGTATTAAAATATGAAGACTTAAATAATATTTTATTATTTAAATTATAAAACCGAACCCGAAATAATTTAAATAATAAAATATTATTTTCACCCAACCCCTAAACCCGGGTGTTACAACTGAGCTGTCATCAAGCTTAGAAGTTAGAACATTTGACTCGGGGTTGAATCATATCCCGATTTTTAAATTATGAAAGAAGAAAGAATCATCTCGTCACTTTGGCCGAGTGGTTAAGGCGTGTGCCCAGTTTTATTAATTTTTATATCTTTTTAGTAATTTAATATTTTTTTAAATTTTTATTTTTTCTTAGAAAATTAATTTTGTCTTCTTACTTAACTAGAAATCAATTTAGTCCCTCTGTCATGTCATCATCACACATACAATGCCACGCCAGCATCGTAGACCGTCACGCCAGCACCGTTAATTACCACGTTGGCACTATAACGGTCAATGTTGGTCAAGTGGCTAATTTACTGCAATGTGCGAACTGAATGACCTAATTGAACACGTTTTTGCGCGAGGGGCAACATTGCTAATATGAGTCGAACTCGAGGGCAAAATAACCCTTTTAGCCTTTTTTGAACATAGACAATGATTTTTTTTAACATAGTTTGGTTCGCTCGCTACTCCTTTATCACTTCGTAAAGCGTCTTGTTCGACATAGACAATGAATTGTACAGCGGAGTAACCTGCCAGATAGTTTGATTCAGTCCTACTTTTTTTTCACTTCGTAAAGTGTCTCGTTCGACATAAACAATAATTTTTTTTAACATAGATAATGAATTTTTATATATGTTGTACGGTTCTTTTGATGTTGGTCGTCACTTTTAAGGGAATATATGATTTTTTCGCATGTTTTATATATGTATTTTTTTATGACTACACCCCTAATTTTCTCTCTAAAATAATTGAATAACTAATAATAATAGAGTGGCCCAAATTCCTCAAAAATTGAATGAGTTACCTCATTAAAATCATCACGTCGCCTGAGAGATTCGAACTCTCGCGGGGAAACCCCATGTACTTAGCAGGCACACGCCTTAACCACTCGGCCAAAGCGACTCAACGGTGCTTTCTTTCACCTGATTAAAATCGCCCGTGAGTCAACCCTAAGTCAAATGTTCTAATTAAGTTGAATGATAGCTCTTTCTTTATTGAGTAATTCCACATGCACTGTGTTGTAATTTATATTTAATAAATTTAAAATGGATTTATATGCACGCATATTTTTTGGACGAATATTTAATGCACTCTTATGCCCTAAATTATCCCTCTAACATGTAAATTCTAAACAAGTTATAAACTCTAAATTAAATTTTTAACATAAAATTTTTTAACTAATTATAAACTCTAAATTAAACCTTTAACATGACTAGCGAACTTTTTTAAAATTGAAAGGAGTTTCTCTCTTTTTCTTGAAAAAAATTGATTGGGGGAATTTTCTTGAAAAATCACAATTTGGAATAAAATTAGAGTCACCACCGGTCATTTGGGTTAGGTAGACTAGACAAAAAATAAATCATAGATTTTCATTCTTTTGGGTTCGGAAGTCAGTTACATGTGGGGAAGAGATTCTCATTTTTGGCAAAATGGTACCTAACGTTACGTTTTTGTTGCGTTTTGGTACCTCAGCCGTTAAAAACTAATAGAGATGATGATGTAGCTTGATATTATCACAGTTTTAGTCCAAAACACTTAAATATATTATCAATTTAGTCCAAAATTCATCAATTTAATATATCATCTTAATTTTTAGGGATTTTGTCTCATCCTTTCCCGTCCCTCATATTCTTGTCAGTATCCCTATCGTGGGATTTGGGTCCTCCAATAGACCCCGCATTAACCCCTCATTAATCCATAAATTCTAAAGTTTTGATTGTCCGTAACGTGTTTTTTAAACTCCAAAACGTAAAAAAAAAGTGTTTGATTAGAAGAAGAAAATTGGAGAATTTACACTTTTAATCCAAAAATTAAAATAATGTTTCTTGATGGAATTTTAGACTAAATTGATAGATTGTATAAGTTTTTAGACTAAAACTGTTATTAACCCAAGCCACGTCACCATTCCGTTAATTTTAAACGGCGGAGGTATCAAAAGAAAACAAAAACATAACATCAAGTACCATTTTGCCAAAAATAATAGTTGGGTACAGAAAAAATAACGCTATCATAGTTAGGGCACTAAATATATAATTTTCCTTGATTCTATTTGTTTTATTTTTTTCTTCGCACATCTTGATGCACTTTTCTCTGACTCCATGACATTTTTTTTGTTTTTACGGCACGTTCTATGGTTATTTGTGGGAGTTTGGTGTTTGTACAGTGACCCTCATGACACATGTTTCTGATTCGTGTTTGTCAGTGATCACGGATAGTTTAATCCCCTTTTGAATAGTTTGCCGATGTAATTTATAGTGAATCGTCGCCTTTTGAAATAAGCGTGAAAAGTGGTTGCCTATTTTAGAGATTTCATCTTTGACAATTCCTTACGAATCCTTCCCAATGGACAATAGAATTTTTTTTAGTTCGAAGAGAAAATATTTGATCTAACTGGTGGAAAGCATTTTTTTTCTTTTTAGATTTATGGTTCTTTTGTTATTTTTTTTATGTTTTAAAATCTCTGATAGGTAATGTTTTTGTTTTTTTGTTTATCAATAAAAAATGCTTGATTGATGTGTATAAAAAAGCTAAATTAAAATTTTAGAGTTTGACATTAAATGTTAATGTTTAAATAAATTCGAAGATGTGTTGAATGGTTTCCTTTAGGCCCAATAAAGTGAAGTCTGTCGATCACTAACATAAACCCTACTAATAGGAACAGATTTCGTATGTTAAAAGCTTTTGATGTGAATAATGTTATTAGAGAGTATTGCAGGTTTTTATATATATATTTATAGGATTTTTTTATATATTAAAAAATCATTTTAATCTTTCTATTATAAAAAACGTTTTAATTTTTATACTTTTAAAAAATATATTATATTAGTCCAAAACATTAAAATTATAGTTTGATGGTTTAATATTTGGTCAAATATATATTGAAAAAGTTAATATTTGAAATAATTTTATTAGTATTACATGTGCCCAATACTTTGAAATAAATTAGTATACATCGGCCTTGAACCTTGAAATTTTAAAATTAAGTGTCACCTAAAAGCGGATGATATTCATTTTATGAAACTTGAATTGAAATCATTTTGTTTGTAATATATATGTGAATTATCAAATGATTAAAAATATATATAAATAAATACTACATTGTAATCAACTCAATATTATTAAAAAAATTAAAAAAATAATAAATTAAATTAAGTCCCACCATTATTTTTAAGAAGCATATTTTTTTGTAATTAGACCATTTTTTAGCCCAGTACTTTCCTTTTAAGTGTTTTGGAGTATTACACATGCCTTTGAACTTAGACATATAACATAAATCTTTGGACAATTTTATTAAATGAATAATATTATAGTTGACATCTGTATTTTAATTAAATATTTAGGTATCGTTTAACAATTAACGGATAACTGATAACAAATAACGACTTACAGTAGGTGATAATATGATTGACTAGTAGATTTCATATTAAAGATAAAAATTTATATTAGTTAAGTCGCCGTTGCACTTTCTTCACCTTTTTTTTATTAGTTGGCGATAGTCAATCAATTAGCTTTTGGTAGTCGATCGCCGATGTTTTTTTCTTCTTATTTTTATATTTTAATAAGATACTTTGCCTTTGTGGCACGTGTTTTTCTTTGTCCTTGTGACACATTTTTTTTATTTTTTTATGGTTTGTTTCATCTGTCCTTGTGGCATGATTTCAGCATACCTTGGCGACCGGTTGGTACTCGCACAGAGATCTTCATGACGCAAATATTTGATTATGGTTCTTTTGGTGGTCTTGCAAAGATGGATCCTCACTCGGTTGATGGTTGGTTGCCGATGTAATCAGTCCTGGGTAGCAGAACTTTCTGCCTGATAGTTTGGGTCGCTCACCACTCATTTTTCACCCGTTACGCGTCTCAATTGGATAGAGACAATGGGATTCAAGAAAGCTTCTGAATTTTGATGGTATGTGTTGAGTTGTGTGGGGATCGATTCGATCAACCAATTTAGCTCACCAAGTGGTGGAGAGGTGGATTTTTGAGTGGAATGGTTGTGGAAGCTAGAATGTAAATAGCACAATGATTTATAGTGGTTCAACCTTCTGACCAAGGTCTACATCCACTACCTTAGCTCCCCACTAAGGATTTCTCAATCAATCCACTATTGATTCGTCCCCTTTTCTAGGATTAGGAGGAAACCCTTACAACCAATCAAGCTTTCTACCCAAAGCCTTGATTGAAACCCTCTTTACAAAGAGATAAATAAAGCAAACTTAAAACCCTATAATAGGTGTTTGTTTGCACAATTAAGCACTCACCCAAAACCTAAAACACTTGAGCAAATTTGACAATTTTGGCTCACTAGTGTTTGTCTATACAATAAATGACAATTTAAGCTCTAAGACAATCTTTGATCATTTGATGTTTGACAATATGAGCATTAGCCTTCTCTTGATTATTGGAGGTCCCTTTTATACTCCCAATTGAGTTTGTAGCCGTTACTAGCCGTTGGGATCATATTGGAGCCGTTGAGGACTTTAATTCCCACCATAAATGCAGTTCTGCAGCTCCCCGTTTCGAAACGCTCGAAGCCGTTTCGAAACACTCTCAATGTAGAAAGAGCCGTTGCAGTCTGTCAGGGTACCCGTTTCGAAACACCCCCTTGCCGTTTCGAAACACGTATCGAAACGCTAAAGGCCCGTATTGAAACGCTTGCATTTGAAAGTTGGTTGGGAAAGAGCCGTTGGGGTTTTTGACCGTTATGGTCAATGACACGTAGGCGTATCGAAACGGCCTAGCCCGTTTCGAAACGCTTGGCAAAAATCATGTCCAAGGAAGGACCGTTTCGATACGAGTATCGAAACGATTATGCCACTGGAATACCATGTTTCAAAACGCCCTAAGGTGTTTCGAAACACCTAGACAGTTTTGTGAAGTTTGGCTTTGAAAAACATGAAAACCCCTTTTAAAAACTTCGTCAAACATAATTTCAAGTTGTTTGGACTTTGTAAATGTTTTAAATACTTTTTTAAATCAGTCCAAAACATTTTTCAATTATTATATCAAAACATTAGTTCTACAATCTCCTCATTTTTTATATAATAAAACTCACTTGAAAAATTGTTTGGGATTCTCCCCCTTTAACTTTAAAAATGTGAATTAGAGATTAAAAAATTTAATTCAAATAAAGATCCCTCTTATTCATTTGAAAATTCAATTTTTCAAACCATTTCTCCCCCTTTTTGTTATATCAAAAAGAATTTAAAACATTAAGTTCAAAATAACAATAGAGGTAAAAACTTTGACAAAAAATAAGAATTTGGTTTAAAAATGGCTCCCTCTTTCTCAAAGCATCATTAAAAATGTTAGTCCAACATTTATGATCATCTAGTTGAATAAACTAAAAATAAAACAAATAAATGCTAAAAAAACTAGATTTTTACCAACACATGAAGTCAAGGTAGGATGTGAAGCCTTCATTCTTCAAGTGCTCTTCCTTGTGTGTATGGAGCTTCCCCTCAATGTTTGACTTGTTGATCAACTCCATCACACCTAGCAATAGGCAATCAAGTAATTTTTGGTATCCAAATTGCTTTGGATCCATGAACGTTAGTAGCACAAATTTTAGTCCCCTTAGGAATCCATTTTTCAATGTCATCCTTCTCAATTGAAGTGGTTAGTCCTTTTGGGACCCAAACACTTCTAAAACATTTTCCTTTAATAAATCTAGGGGCACTAGATTGTCTAACATAGAAATTTGATTTTCCAAAATTGTTTTTCTTTTCTAGCTCTTTGGAAATCAAATCCTTTTCTTCTTGAACTTCTTGAAGCAATTTTTGTAAATCAAAACATTTTAATTCAAACTCTTCAAGTTTTGCTTCAAGTTCTAGTTTGGTTTTAGAAAGCAAATCATTTTGAATTTTTAACTTTGAAATCAATTTATTGTTTTTCAAAATGTGGCTTTTAAAATCTAAAACCAAATCATCATAGGCGTCTTGTAATTCATCAAAGGAATAAGAACATGAAGTAGATGAATTAGAAGTTACCCTTGAATCTTCTTTGATGGCCATAAGGCAAAGGTTGGCTTGTTCATCATCGGTGGAGTCCTCATCACTCCAAGTAGCCACATGTGCATTCTTCTTATGGCTTGAAGTGCTTGCCCTCTCCTTTCTTTTAGGTTCTCGTTCAAGCTCTGTCAAGGCTTTCTTCATGAACGGGGCACACTTCTTGAAGAGATGAACTATCTCTTCATCTTCATCCTCCTCTTCACTTGAGTAGACATGATGGCAAGTGGAGGATTTGAGAGCCATGACACTTGCATTGATGTCAAGCCCTTTGATTTTCTTCTCTCCCATAACTCTAATTTCTTCTCTCTTCTTCTCGTCCTCTTTGTTCTTCTTCATGATTTGATGAGTAAGGAGTGTCCCCATGAGTTCATCAAGCTTCAAAGTTTTCAAATTTTTGGCTTCGATGATGGCGGTCCTCTTTGAGTCCCAAGACTCAGGAAGTGAGTAGATGAGCTTTCGAACAAGCTTCTCCTCCGGGATGGCTTCTCCATAGCCTTTGAGACCATTGGTAATGGTGGAGAACCTATCAAACATCTTCCCGATTTTCTCTTTCGGATCCATTTTGAAGTTCTCATACTCTAAGGTTAGGAGCCCAATCTTGGTCTCCTTGACTTCATTGGTTCCCTCGTATGTGACTTCAAGCTTGTCTCATACCTCCTTGGCACTCTCACAAGAAGACATCTTCTCATAGATGGTTGGGCCAAATGCATAAAATAGAATGTGCAAGGCTTTGCAATTTAGCTCCATCTTCTTGCGATCGTCGGTACTCCACTCCGCTTTACTTCTTTGAGGCACGAACGGACAATCTTCAACTACATCCCATAGCTTGTAATCTCTTGATTTGATGAAGAACTTCATCTTTGTCTTCCAATGGGCATAGTGAGTTCCGTCAAAGAAAGGCGGTTTGTCGATTGAATGTGCCATTGAGCCGGTTGATGAAAAAGTGATCGAGCTTGCCGGATCTTCTCAATAGGATGTGAATCCTCTTCGATTGAGCCAAGCTCTGATACCAATTTTTGAGTTGTGTGGGGCTCGATTCGATCAACCAATTTAGCTCACCAAGTGGTGGAGAGGTAGATTTTTGAGTGGAATGGTTGTGGAAGCTAGAATGTAAATAGACACAATGATTTATAGTGGTTCAACCTTCTAACCAAGGTCTACATCCACTACCTTAGCTCCCCACTAAGGATTTCTCAATCAATCCACTATTGATTCGTCCCCTTTTCTAGGATTAGGAGGAAACCCTTACAACCAATCAAGCTTTCTACCCAAAGCCTTGATTGAAACCCTCTTTACAAAGAGATAAATAAAGCAAACTTAAAACCCTCTAATAGGTGTTTGTTTGCACAATTAAGCACTAACCCAAAACCTAAAACACTTGAGCAAATTTGACAATTTTGGCTCACTAGTGTTTGTCTATACAATAAATGACAATTTAAGCTCTAAGACAATCTTTGATCATTTGATGTTTGACAATATGAGCATTAGCCTTCTCTTGATGCTTGAAAGTCCCTTTTATACTCCCAATTGAGTTTGTAGCCGTTACTAGCCGTTGGGATCATATTGGAGCCGTTGAGGACTTTAATTCCCACCATAAATGCAGTTCTGCAGCTCCCCGTTTCGAAACGCTCGAAGCCGTTTCGAAACACTCTCAATGTAGAAAGAGTCGTTGCAGTCTGTCAGGGTACCTGTTTCGGAACACCCCCTTGCCGTTTCGAAACGCGTATCGAAACGCTAAAGGCCCGTATCGAAACACCTGCATTTGAAAGTTGGTTGGGAAAGAGCCGTTGGGGTTATTGACCGTTATGGTCAATGCCACGTAGGCGTATCGAAACGGCATAGCCCGTTTCGAAACGCTTGGCAAAAATCCTGTCCAAGGAAGGACTGTTTCGATACGAGTATCGAAACGATTATGCCACTGAAATCTCCTGTTTCGAAACGCCCTAAGGTGTTTCGAAACAGCTGGACAGTGTAGTGAAGTTTGACTTTAAAAAACATGAAAAACCCTTTTAAAAACTTCCTTAAACATAATTTTAAGTTGTTTGGACTTTGTAAATGTTTTAAATACTTTTTTAAATCAGTCCAAAATAAACTCATTATTAATAATAATAAAGTTACCCAAATTCTACACGTCGCCTGAGAGATTCGAACTCTCACGGAAAACCCCATGTACTTAGCAGGCACACGCCTTAACCACTCGGCCAAAGCGACGAGATAACTCATCCTTCTTTCATAATTTGAAAATCGGGCTATGACTCAACCCCGAGTCAAATGTTCTAACTTCTAAGCTGGATGACAGCTCTGTCTTTATTGAGTAATTTATTATATATCCATGCAACGTGTTATAGTTTATACTAAATAGTTTTAAATGGATTTATATACACACACCACACGTACATTTTTATGGACGAATATTTAACCTACTCTTATGGGTTTAAATTAGGGCTTACATGTAAGGGTTAAAGTCTAAAATTTAGGCCCTACACCTAAAATAATTTGAGCACTAATTTGTTTTTAAAAATAGACACCTAAAATAAAAAGCGGCATAATTTGAGCAATTGTTTTTAATTTTTTAACGGTCGTTATTTAGAAATGGCCACAGAGTAAACTTCAAACACTTATTTTGACCCAAAAAATATTTTAGTGTCTAAAAATAAAAAAGAATATAATTTGTACACTTATTTTGTAGTTAAGCCTTTCTTTAATAAATCATGAAAATAAGATTAAATTTTTATTAAACTCATTATTTTCATTGTTGGATTAATTAATTTATTTATCTAGAAAAAAAATTAATTTTTACTATTAAATTAATTAAAAAATATTAAAAATTAAAAATTAGGGGACTAAGCTGGTTGGGGCTGAGCGGTCGCTCAGTTGCTGCCCCTCACAGCCGGCTCTGGTGAACACATAAAAGTTGGCATCTTTTTGTGTTCCCCAGATCTCAAAATCGAGAACCCAGTTTTTGTTTTTGATTGTTTTGGTAATTTTCGATCTGGGTTTTCTGAAATGGCTCCGAGTTCAGTTGTGGTCACCATTGAGAAGCCAAACAAGTTCTCTTTAGTTGAAATCAATGGCTCAGATTCAAGTCTACTTCTGGAGAAGCAAAAGGCAGTGAGTCCAAAGCAGTTCACTTGGTTCCTTTTCCTCAAAGCTCACAGAGTTTTCGCTTGTCTTTCATGGCTGCCAATGGCTTCCAAAACCATGGTTTCATCGGTCAAGAAACGCATCGCCTTGTCCGATGTTAGTGAAGAAGAAGCCAAGAGCAGGAGATTGTACAGATTCATCAAAGCCTTTCTTTTCATGTCGGTGTTGGCTTTGGTTTTTGAAATCGTTGCCCATTTGAAGAAATGGAATTTGAGCATCGTTCAGATTCGGCCATGGGAGGTTCAAGGTCTCCTGCAATGGTGTTACATGACATGGTTGTCGTTTAGAGTCGATTATGTTGCTCCATTGGTGTTAACCATGTCCAAATTCTGCACCGTTCTGTTCTTGATTCAGTCCCTCGACCGGCTTGTTCTTTGTCTGGGTTGTTTCTGGATTAAATATAAGAACTTGAAACCCAGAATCAATGGAGATTCTTATGATATTGAGGATGCATCGAGTTTCCCTATGGTTCTTGTTCAGATTCCAATGTGCAATGAAAGAGAGGTGAGGATTTTAGGCCTTCAAATTCAATCATTTTCATTGTTTCCTTGATCTGTTTTTGAAGAAATTCTTGGTGTTTTTCTCCCCCAGGTGTTCGCACAATCGATTGCAGCTGTTTGTCAACTCGATTGGCCGAAAGATCGGATTCTAATTCAAGTTCTGGATGATTCAGATGATGGGAATTTACAGGTTTTGATCAAAGATGAAGTTTCCTCATGGCGTGAGAAAGGGGTAAACATAATCTACCGCCATCGGTTGATCCGAACCGGATACAAAGCCGGCAACCTTAAATCGGCAATGGGGTGTGACTATGTAAAGGACTATGAATTCGTCGCCATATTCGATGCAGATTTCCAGCCTAACTCTGATTTCCTCAAGCAAACCGTGCCTCACTTCAAGGTATTCGAGAAAGGATTCGATTTCGAGTTCATTTTAGTTTCTGTAGTGATTTTATAAATTGTTGATATGCATTGCAGGGTGATCCTGAGCTTGGTTTAGTTCAGGCTCGTTGGTCATTTGTGAATAAAGATGAGAATTTGCTTACTAGGCTTCAAAACATCAATCTTTGCTTCCATTTCGAAGTCGAGCAGCAAGTTAACGGTGCTTTCCTTAACTTCTTCGGGTTCAACGGGACCGCAGGCGTGTGGAGGATCAAGGCCTTGGAGGACTCCGGTGGCTGGCTTGAGAGAACAACCGTCGAGGACATGGATATCGCGGTTCGAGCGCACTTAAACGGATGGAAATTCATCTTCCTCAATGATGTTAAAGTGCTTTGTGAATTGCCTGAGTCTTATGAAGCCTACAAGAAACAACAGCACCGTTGGCATTCGGGTCCAATGCAGTTGTTCCGATTATGTCTTCCTGCTGTTGTGAGATCCAAGGTTCGACTACTTCCCGTTTGCTAGCATCATATATAAAATCTGATGCACATGTGATTCGGTTATAACGGTTTGTGTTTATCGATGCAGATATCTATATCGAAGAAGGCCAACTTGATTTTCTTGTTTTTCCTACTGAGGAAACTTATACTTCCATTTTATTCCTTCACATTGTTCTGCATCATACTTCCTTTGACAATGTTCATCCCTGAAGCCGAACTTCCCCTTTGGGTTATCTGTTATGTCCCGATCTTCATGTCACTCCTAAACATCCTCCCGGCCCCGAAATCCTTCCCTTTCTTGGTCCCCTACCTTCTCTTCGAAAACACAATGTCGGTCACGAAATTCAACGCCATGATCTCGGGACTGTTTCAGCTCGGAAGCGCCTACGAATGGGTAGTAACAAAGAAAACGGGCCGATCATCGGAATCCGACTTGGTTGCCCTAGCCGAGAGGGAATCAAAATCTTCGAACGAAGAGAAGATCACAAGGAGACACTCCGAATCCGGGTTGGAGACGTTGAATAAACTCAAACAACAAGAGGAAATCGCCCCTTCGAAGAAGAGAAACAAGCTGTACCGAAAAGAGCTTGCATTGGCTCTTCTCCTGCTCACAGCTGCAGCAAGAAGCTTATTGTCTGCACATGGAGTTCATTTCTATTTCTTGCTGTTTCAAGGCTTGACATTTCTAGTAGTTGGCTTGGATTTGATTGGCGAACAAATCAGTTAAAAGAACAGAAGACAACCTAGTTTTAATGTTTTTTTAGTGCATATACAGAGTTTGGATTGATTTCCATGGACATCAAACAGCTAGAACAACACTGCTGTCTGAATTACTAGAGTTTTAAGAGATTAAAAAGTTGAGTTTATTTATACTTTTACAACTAAACTGTGTATGAATAATTATAATTCAATATAAAGCTTTTTCATTCCAGTTTTCTTCTGTGTAACATTGTCAATGGAAGATGTGATTGCAATTTGCTGCAGTGAATATGATGAAGAGGTGAAAGTTTCCGCTTCAGATTCTTCGTCGCCGATCGTCGGGATGAACGGAAATAAGGAATGTTTGTTTCGGATTCTTTAGCAAACCAACCTATCAGATCATTATCTGCTGTATGCATGGCTCCGCCATTTGTGGCATGAATTTAGCACTTTGACTACGTTTTCGTTTGTGAAATGTTCAAAGATGAACCCAACCAATGACTTGATTACATGGTATTAAACTTTTCCATCTGAGCTTAATTGGCGGCGACAGTAGCTTTGATGTTAGTCACGGTCATTGGTGATTTATATTTCTTTTGTTTTTATATTTAATTTTATTTGTTTTATTTTTTCTTTGTACATCGTAATGCGTTTTTGTCACCGTGATATTTTTTTCTGTTTTTATGGCACGTTTTATGATTATTTTTGTGGGTGTTTGGTGTTCTTACGGTGATCCTTACGATTAAGGGTGTTTAAAAATAGGGTAAACTACTGCAGGGGTCACTTACGTTTAACGTGTGTACAGAGTTAGTCACCACTTTTGAAAAGTGCATATTAGTAGTCCTTCACGTTTTCGATGGGTAAATAGTTGGTCACTCCGACGTTATACTCCGTTAGTCCCCTAACGGATTGTTGATGTGGCTGACTTAATTAAAATGCAATATCCACGTGGATAATAACGTTGGAAGGTTGCTGATGTGGTCGACCATTTTCATGTCTTCAAGTCAAGCTCCAATGCACACAGCATCACCGACCGCCGCCCTCTCCCTCCTCTTCCTCCTTCTCATCTCTTTCTCCACCACCATGTCACCGCCACCGACCGCCGCCCTCTCCCTCCTCTTCCTCCTTCTCATCTCTTTCTCCACCACCATGCCACCGCCACCGACCGCCGCCCTCTCCCTTCTCTTCCTCCTCCTCATCTCTTTCTCCACCACCACCTCCAATGCACACAACATCACTCGCATCCTCGCCAAATACCCTCAATTCTCCTCCTTCAACCACTACCTCACCGCCACTCACTTAGCCTCACAGATCAAAGTATTGGAAGACTTGGAGACCGAAGCATTAACGTCCCACGGAAAAAGAAACCTTTTTCTCATACCTGTTCGAGTAGCAAAGAGATCAATGTTTCTTAAACAATGTTTCTGATTCAAATAATGTTAAGTTGTGAACAAAGAAAACAATGCGGAGAGAAGCTTTTTTCGTGTAGGACTCCAATTTAACTCGACTCTGGATATAATCACAACCAGGTGTTTTAGATAGAAACGCAGATATTTCCACCAAAACCAAATACATCCAATTCTGGAAATAGTTGCTGCATCTGTGAACAAGTCAGAAAATGGCGAAGATTCCAAAATACAAAAGACCCACTCCAACTTGCCACTGTCGTCTTGCTTGCAAAGTTCAGAGGATTCATATATCAGCTCTTATGGATGCCACAATCTTCAATGGATAAGAAAAAATTATGGGTATTTTCTTTTATACAAAATACAAAGGGTTGCTTTACTGCCAACTTGTCCGTAAAATTAGAATATTGTCTACTTCTCTAATAAAGAAAACATGGCAAACACCAACTTACTTGACATTTTGCCATTGCTATCACACATCGTTCGGACAACAGATCGGTGTTTCGTTTAAGACCCCAAGCTATAGCAACTTCATTCACCTGCAAAACCATAACATCGAAACAATGAAATTACAATCAAATGGAAATAAATAAGCAAAGGAAAAATGGAAATGGGGACGTCGTATAAAAATACTGGAATGTGTTCTAAATCTTGTGCTGCTTAACGATTTTGTGCAAATGGAGATTTGGAAGAAGAAAAAGAAGCTCGCCATTGGAAGAAAAATAATTGGGTTTTTGCGAGATGATCGAAAACGAAACCGGAGTGGGAAATTCATTAATGGCCACGAATCATATAAACAATTTACAGTTCCAAATACATCAGTGGCAGTGAAGTAGTGGTTGAAGGAGGAGAATTGAGGGTATTTGGCGAGGATGCGAGTGATGTTGTGTGCATTGGAGGTGGTGGTGGAGAAAGAGATGAGGAGGAGAAAGAGAAGGGAGAGGGCGGCGGTCGGTGGCGGTGGCATGGTGGTGGAGAAAGAGATGAGAAGGAGGAAGAGGAGGGAGAGGCGGCGGTCGGTGGCGGTGACATGGTGGTGGAGAAAGAGATGAGAAGGAGGAAGAGGAGGGAGAGGGCGGCGGTCGGTGATGTTGTGTGCATTGGAGCTTGACTTGAAGATATGGAAATGGTCGGCCACATCAGCAACCTTCCAACGTTATTATCCACGTGGATATTGCAATTTAATTAAGTCAGCCACATCAGTAATTCGTTAGGGGACTAACGGAGTATAACGTCGGAGTGACCAACTATTTACACATCGAAAACGTGAAGGACTACTAATATGCACTTTTCAAAAGTGGTGACTAACTCTGTACACACGTTAAACGTAAGTGACCCCTGCAGTAGTTTACCCTTAAAAATATACGACACGATTGATCCGGCCCAACTACTCGACGACCCCATATAAAATAGCCGGGTAATTTTATAATTATTTTTTCTTTCGGGTCGGATACCCGACCTGATAATTTTCCAAGTTCATGGGTCAGGCTTGGGCTACAAATATGCTTTTAGTCCACTATCCAACTACTCAATTACCTATTTAATTTTTAATTCATTTTATTTTATAATTATATATATATATATATTAATTAAAAATACCCCAAACCCCAAAATATACCGAGTGTTGTGAATAAAATTTTGAAGAACAAAGAGATAAAAGAAAGATGGAGATTCATATTATTATCAAAACTAGACTTGTGTACAATGCATGCATCTATTTATAGGCATAAGAAGTACATATTACATTAAACTCTAATTAATAGAGATAATATTACTAATAATAAATAAATCAATCTCCTTAGATAAAGTTCTCATCATGATAGACATCCACATAGATAAATATTCATAAAACTCCCCCTTGGTGACTCGTTAAAACCTTATTAAGATAAAAACTCAGTGGGGAAAAAATTTCTTTAGTGAAGAAAAAAGAGTACACAAATCTTTGATACGCATAACATGTTGCCTCATTAAAAATCTTATTAGGAAAACCCATTGTGACAAAACTTCGGTTAAGGGAAAAAGAGTGCAACGCGTATTACTCCCCCTCATGAAAACATCACATAAGATCTTTTAATCTTCATAATTCAATCTTGAATACTATTTTTCTAAAGATCGTGAGGGATGAAACTTTGGAGTAATATGTTCCATAATGTATCCACCTTTAGATTGAGATATACATCTTGCATTATCTCTACACAAGATAGCTTTGTGAAAGTAAATCACATATCTTCTAGATATGTTGGGTCAATGGTTTTAGCCAAACACATTTTTGGTTTGCCTTGTAACACCCAGGTTTTGGGGTCCAGAGTTGAGTGTGTGAGTCGAGTTCGAGTCGTTGGACTCGTATTAATTAAAAGGGTAAACTACATAAATGACCACCATACTATTGGTAAAGTTGCGATTTGACCACCTTACTTTTTTTCTAAGCAATTAAACAGCCAAATTATTTAATTGGTTGCAATGTGACCACCAGCCGTTAAAAACTAACAGAAGGAGTGACATGACAGTTAATAAAATTAGTATAATTACACATTTGGTCCCCGCTATTTGTACATTTTATCAATTTGGTCCTAATTTTAATAAATAAAATAATTTTATTATTTAATTAGGCTACGACACGCGTCATTGTATTATTGGAGGACTTTATTTATATATTTTTAATTTAATAATTTTTATTTTACTCCTTTAATATGGTGACACGTGTTATCACTTGATTGCATATACAAGGTTGACAGATCAAAACAAATTCGGGATGAACGTAACAATTTATGTAAAGGGTCTAAATTATTAGAAGATTTTATTGAAATGTAGAGAATGTAAAATTACAAAATTTTAAGAGGTGTAGAATTAAATTATCAATTAAAATATAAATAAAATATTTAAATTACATAGTAATTTAAAAATTTTAGGGGTACGACTGCTCACACCAGCACCTCTCAGTTCATTCTCGAATCAAATCATGAGTGGGAAAAGAATGGAGAAAGTTAACGGTTTAGATTACACAATTTTGAAAGAAACTTCCATCACAGGGTACAGCCAGCCAGCTTGGTAGGTAGGGTTGGATTTAATTATAGAAATGTGAATGTAGATCTCAATGATACCGCGTTAAACCTTGATTTTTTTAAACCATATTTTCTATAGGATTGGATAAAAAGGGAAATTTCTTAATCATCGGTTAAATGATGGACAATAATTTTTTTATTCTTTTCGATGCCTTTTTATACTCAGTATTAAAAAATTAAAATTTAATTTATAACTCTAAAATTTAAATCTTAAAAAATCTTAAACTTTAAAAAAAATACACTTTACCCCTAATTACCTAAACTCTAACCATAAACTATAATTTTAAATTTTAATTTTAATGTTGGGACATACATAGGGGCACCGAAAACTCTAACCATATTTACCCTTGTTCCAGCAAAGTTAAAGTACGTCGCCAACCCTGGTGACCAGCCCAGTAAGTGTCATGACATTCTCGCAGTAATTTTTGACTAAGTTCTCTCACCTTCGGGACATACATTCGCGGACCTTTGATCATTAAGACTCCATTCTCTATCCAGAAGGTTTTTGACTGCCCACTCTCCACCATCTTCATTATTGCCATCAACTGCGGGTCCTTCTTCATGTTTTCTATAATCAACTCACGGATGTCATTTGTCACCCTGCTAGCTGACATGGGAGCGATCCTCCTAAGAGCTGCCAAATCAAACTCCGCCAGGTGTTCTTGCCATCTAGCTTGTCTCGCGGACAACTTAGGTTGGTGTGCTAGATCCGGGCTTGGTGGTGCCTGGACGTGGGTGTGAAAAGCACATAAGTGCGTATTTTCTAGCATATGGGTGCGCGTGCGTATTTTCTAGCACATGGGTGCTTACTTGTTGCTAGTGCACAGCGGTGCCTAGTTTTCTTTGGGAATCACAGCAGTGCCTATCCCCTTTCGAAGCACAGTGGTGCTTGTTACTAGCGCACAACGCTGCCTAGTTTTGTTCTCAGGGCAGCACAACGGTGCTTGTCCCCTCGTTAAGCACAGTGGTGCTGAATTTTATAACAAGCAATATCGTGCTTGTTCTTTGCGTGCAGGAACTAATTGAGTAAAGAGTTGATCTGAAGATGGTGACTACTCGTAGGAACCAGGGTCCGATAGTTGGGCCGGGAACTGAGACGCCAGTGGGCGTGGGTTCCTCATCACAAAAGGGAGCGAAAATCCCCACACAGAAAGGCAAGGGCGTAGGCCAGCAGGGTGCGGAGATACCCACCCAAGGGGGTAAGACTGTAGACCCTCATCATTTCGAAGAGTTTGAAGCCGCAGTGGCAGCCCTGACTAATTAAGATCGACCCGCGTCACACACCTGGCTTTGGCGAGTGAGTCTCCTAGTGAGGATTTTTTACATAAACAACGCCTCAAACTCGAGACCTGCTTAAGCGATACTAAGCTGCTTACCACTTGTACCAACCCTAGTTGGTTAATTTATTTTACAAACACTAGTTTCTTAAACCTAAATTTTCAAAATTAATTTTCCACATCTAACCTCAATCTCATTTTTTAACGTACAAATTGATACAATGCCTAAATTAAGCAAATCTCACTTACCTATAAATCGAAAAATGTTAAACATCTAAGCATGTTTGATCTCATATCATTGTGTATATTGTATCGACGATAATATCAATCGAATTACACTTGATTAAATATACACCTATTATGTTGGATATGTGGTTTGACCTTTGAATAGATTTCAAGCCCAAAAAAGGGTAAATAGTCCAATGTTAGATTTGAATTTATAACTTAATTGGATACACAAACCAATTGAGGTGTAAATCTGGAAAATACCAAAACAGTCAAGAAAGGTGATCTGCACGTTGGCTGTACCTAGTTGTCATGAACCCATATTTTTTTGGTTTTTTGCTGGCTTTTCACTGAATTATCTCATGAGATTGAGGGCTTCTTGTGAACATTGGTCACATGTCAAACCTGTGTTCGGTCCAACAAATTGAGCCGAAAAATCTCTAATTGTAATATTTGATTCAAATTAATTATAAAAAATATTTAAAAAATATTTATTTTTTTTGGGTTTTTTAGATCTTCAAATTGTAACCACTGATATGCATGTGAAGTAAACAGGAACTTTCTTGTTTTCCTTTATTAGTATTTAGTACCTCACTGAAAAGTATTATCAGTCTTCAAACTTCCCCTTCCATCAATGGTGAACACCATGGGAAATTTTCGGGACCCTGAGCGAAAATTAGAAAATTGACCTCTATATATCAAAAGTATATCTTATTAGTTTGAACAATCAAAGTAATATTTTTAAAGTCTTAACTACAAAATAAGTGTCTAAACTATGCACGTTTTTTTTTTGCTTTAGGTGCCTAAAGTTTATTTTATTATTATTTTGAGGTATCGATAATTTTTTTATATAAAAAATGAAACTTTAGACACCTAAAACAAAAAACGACATAATTTGGGCACTAATTTTTTAAAAAATAGACACCTAAAACAAAAGGCGGCATAATTTGAGCACTTGTTTTTAATTTTTTAACGGTCGTTATCTAGAAATGGCCACAGAGTATACTTCAGACGCTTATTTTGACCCAAAAAACATTTTAGTGTCTAAAAATAAAAAGAGTATAGTTTGTACACTTATTTTGTAGTTAAGCCTTTCTTTAATAAATCATGAAAATATGATTAAATTTTTATCAAACACATTATTTTCATTGTTAGATTAATTAATTTATTTATCTAGGAAAGAAAATTAATTTTTACCATTAAATTAATTATTTAATTAATTAAAAAATATGAAAAAAAAAATTAAAAATTAGGGGCCCTAGGCTGGTTGGGGGCCTGAGCGGTCGCTCATGGTGCTCCCCTCATAGGCGACTTTGAATTTATGCCCTACACCGGTTGTAAACCTAAATTAAATCCCTAACATGTAAACACTAGATAGGGGTGAGCAAAACTTAATTCGACTCGAAAAAAATGAATTTTTTGACTCAACTCGAAAAAATTTCAAATAAAGTTTGAGTTGTAAAATGAAAATTCGAATAACTAAAAAATTTTAGTAATTAGTGGATTGATTTTTAGTTTCGAGTCGAGTCTCTCAATTTTCCCGGTATATATATACCTATATAAAAAATATGAAGAAATATGTATGCATATCTTATATGATTAGAGAAATTCATTTAAATCAGTATCAAATTGTATTATAAATGATAAATAATTACAAATAAATTTGTATAGGAACTTGAAAACTCGAACTCGAATCAGGAAAAAATTTCAAATAAAGTTTGAGTTGTAAATATGACGCGTCAACTCGAATAACTCAATTTTTTTGACTCGATCAAACGCTCACCCCTAACTCTAGACTAGTTTGTAAACTCTAAATTAAACACCTAACATGTAAACTCTAAATTAGTTGTAAACCCTAAATTAAACCCTTAACATATCAACTCATAAATCCTAAAAATATTTATTTCAACTCAAAATATAAATCTTCAATTTATTTAAATTCGTCGTAACTATAAATAGTTGTCCCAAACTAATTTAGACATGCTTTTATTATTCTTTTATTTTATTAAAATTTTAAACAGAAACAACTTAACATATATTTTTTATGTTATAAATATAATCTTTTAATAGTTATATTATATTATTAAAACATGCCAGTTGGCTATTTTATATATTTATTTAATTTCTAAAATTCTTAAAAAATATAAACTTCTTAAAAAATTCTAAAATTTTAATTTCTTTCAATCAAACCCTCAAATCACATCTCCCTCGCCGTCCGGCATCCCCCACATGTCGACGGTTCACCGGTCACCACCCAAACGCCGGGTACCTCAACGTTCAACATCCCCACCCTCTAGCTGCTGATTAGAAGCCCAATCGATCTCTTTTTCTTCATTTTGAATGTTATCGACAAAGAAATCGTCGGTTTCGACAGCGGGATGATGAGGGTTTCAGTAGTGGGGGCTGCCGAAGGCAAGGGTGGCTGGTGGTGGTTGATTTGGTGGTGGAAGGGGAGGAATTTAGGGATTTAGGGTTTGCGTTTGGGGGTTTTAGAGAAATTAAAGATTTTGGGTTTTTTTAAAGATTTTTTGATTTTTAGAAAATAAAAATAAAAGAAAATATCAGAATATGCCACGTGTCGTGTTTTTATTAGATAACAAAAAAAGTTAACATCCGTCACGAAAAATCCCAATTTGAGTTACATAATGAAACGTAAGGCACCAAAGTGGCCCAAAAAAACGTTAGACACCAACCTGGAACAAAGAGTATAGGTTGGGCATCTTTTTTTTTCTTTTTTTGTATTATCGTATTTAAGGGTGTAAACGAGCCGAGTCGAGCAGTAATGAGCTCGATTCAAATCATTAAGAATTCAAGTCGAGTTCGAGCTTGAGTAATTTTTAATGAGCCTGAATAATCTGAGCTCGACTCGGCTCGTTAAGAACTCGAGCCAAATTCGAGCTTGAGTCGAGTGGAGTGTTGACCGAGCTTTGACCGAATCGAACTAGAGTAACTTGGTCCAAACTTGTTAAACTCCTGCTCAAGCTGTGCAACCGTCACATTGAAGGGCAACTTTCTAACGTAAATGGAATGGCCTTAACTGCGAGTTAAATACAACAAAATCACACAAAAAGGAAGAGTTTATAGTAACTTAAGTAGACGGAGACAAAGGATTTCAATTATGCATCACATCTGGAATCTTTTGGATCGCTAGTGGGATGTTCGATTATGGCATATATCTCGCGAGGGAACATGCTTGGCAGCAACCTTTCGGACTGCGGGTTAATGTCGCGTTCGATCTTAATACAACTTTATCTTTCAAAAAATGACGCTTTCCTTCTTAAATTGGGATTTAATTTGTTGAGTGTGGGCGCAAGTTGTACGTTCAAAATATAAAATTCGAGATTTGGCTCTTGTATCAATTGAGTGGAGGCAAAGCTCGTTTGTTTGGCCTACTATTTATGATTATGAGCACTTATCATGGTCCCTCGGTTTTGGTTGGATAATTGGGTTTCGAGCTTGAAACCATTTGTCCATCTAGTTGATCCACATGATGGTTAAGCGGGTTTGTGAAGCTATAGCCTATAGATGATTGCGACAATTTGAATGTTGCATTTTCGCAACATTTTTTTACGAGAACAAGCTCTCTCACTTGCTTGTTATTCCTCCTCTCTGGGTGACGATGATAAGGGCAATTGCTCACTTAAGTCTGCTTACCATCAACTACAACAGCCTTTTCTTTGGGAGCCGATGGTGGTGGTGAGTTCAGACCACTTGAAGCCAAACTAGCTTCTTTGGGAGTCTAGCACAGGGTAACCAGCCCACATACTTGCCAACAAAACGACTTGGTCGAGCGAAAGCACATGTATATCATCGAGACTACCCTCACACTCTTGCCCAAGCCTCTCTCCCACTCAAATTATGGGCTTTTGCAGTTCTCATTGTTGTAGTTCTTATCAACGAGATGCGAACTAAGGTGCTAGGGAACATCTCACCATTTCAAAGCACCCGATTACAAGATGCTTCAGGTGTTTGGTTGCCAGTGTTTTCCACACTTGAGACCCTTCAATCGTCATAAGATGGACTTTAGGTCCAAATCATGTGCGTTCTTGGGATACTCACCCAAACACCATGGGTATCTGTAACCCCCTTAACCCGGCCTAGACGGTCGACCCGAATTAAGAAAGTCACACGGGGAAAACCAAAGTCAACCCGAAAGTCAACCTTGATTAACGACCCTTTTTTTTCTTTTTAATCTTGTCTAGATGCACATTAGTCCTAATTGTGATCACACAAACATCATACACAAAGATCACACACATCAGAGATCAAACAGGGACCCAATTGAACAAATTACAACTTAAGGGACCAAATTGTAATTCTTGATAAATATGAGGACTTAACCCAAATTAAGGTTACCAACTTGGAATTAATCAGATTTCATGCTTCTCTGTGAAATTTCAGCTCAAAAGGACTTCCCAAACTCATACAATTGCACAAACAAGTTTCAGGACCAAAATGCAAACAATTCAAAACATTTAACTGCCAATGTCAGCCCCTAACGGTCACCCGTTCCGAAACAGGCAAAGCCCGTTTCGAAACGCGGGCCGTTCCGCAACGGGTTCCGGAACACGGGCTGGCAGTAGCCAAACCGTTTCGAAACGGTGCCTACCGTTTCGGACGCCTGGGTTCATTCAAGGCACCCGTTCTGAAACGGTGTGCACTGTTCCGAAACACCCTGCACAGATTGCAGCAAAATGCACACTTAAACATGCAATTGATCATTCAAACATGCTCCAAATGCTACCAAACTTTACCAGCATGCAATTTAACATATATAAGACATACTAGCATCATCAATTCATCAAAACAACATCATATGCAAAAAGCCCCAAATCTATAGGCATGCTTCCTACACAAGCTAGCTATTCAAGCACAAACTTCCAAAACAAGCATGTAATGATCCAACACAAAAACCAGCATTCTTATCATCATTCAACATACTTAGGGAGTTCCAAACACCTCCCAAAACATACACATTGGTCCCCCATTGCCAAATTACCAAAAGCTAAAATGTACTAACAAAACCTTCCATACATTGAGCTCTACTTTCACTTGAATGCTTGCCCTCCTTGCTGCCCTCAAGGTTCCCTAATGTTCTGCATTATTGAATTAAGAAAACAAAAGAGAGCGTAAGCAAAAGCTTAGTGAGGAATGCTCTTAAAAACCATTCAATAATGCATTTAAAAACATTTATAAATCATGCTTTAAATCAACCTTTGCACATGCTCAAAAGCATACTTAAAACAAGCATCTCATGCTTCATAACATAACATGTCATATTGGTTCAAGTGATAGATTCCATTTCTTTAAAACAAGTTCATCAACTTTCCCAAGGACTTTTAAACACCTTGGCCCCAAGGACTTTTAAACACCTTGGCCATGGACTTTTAACCACCATGAAAGAGGACCACACAAGGACTTTTAACCACCTTTGTGTCCATAGCTTGATTCACCCCAAGGACTTTTAAACACCTTGGCCCCAAGGACTTTTAAACACCTTGGTCCCATGGACTTTTAAACACCATGGCCCCATGGACTTTTAAACACCATGGAAAGGATCACCTAAGGACTTTTAACCACCTTAGTGTCCGCAAAAAAAACCATCCAAGGACTTTTAACCACCTTGATGTTCTTAAGTAACAAGGCTCACTCAAGGACTTTTAACCACCTTAGTGACCTTAACTCTTTTTAAAACATCACTTGCCAATATACATCATTTTCATCATTTAATCACTGTTTTTAAGCATTAAACCAAGCCATATTCATCATGCATTTAAAAGCATCAAACCACATTTAATCAATGTACAAAAACAAGGAACTCTTACCTAGAGTTTCCTTCAACATATGGCTTACAACATCAGCAAATACCATGCTAAATCATGCTTTCAAAACAGTAATTAAAACATGCAATAAACCACTTTGCATCACAACAAAATCATGGCCACCACTAGAGAGTAATTCCGAAAACTTACACTTGAGCTTAGCAAAGTTGTTTAGACTTAAACTAAGCTCCCAAGACATTGGTTTCAAAGCCGAAAACCCAATTTCACACACGCACTCACCGATTCCACTTTGCTTCAAGCCAAAGCACCAAATCAAGCTTCCGAATCAACAACTCTTGGATCCAAAGATGCCTCCCCTGTTTCAACACATCAAAGCAGAGGATTAATGCATCATCATGCATTAATTGCTTCAATGAAAGCACCTAAACTCGCTGCTCTTATCCACACACCATTTTCGGCCACCAAACACAACCGAAAATGCATCCAAACCACTTCTAAACAAAGCCCAGCCATAAACCAGCAAAACCACACATCCTTTAACATCATATAACATCTAAAAACAACCTATTAACATCCTTATACCTCCAGCAACATCAGATCCACAAGATCACCTCAAAAACAACCTTGAATCACAAGCTAAACTTAGGAAACTCAACCTATCCGGGATTGCATTAATCAAAACTCAATTCCTTATCAATTTAGAGTTCATTTAACATCAAAAACACATCTCAAATCACAGATTAATCAGATCTAACGAAAATCATCAAAAATCACCAAATCTTGCATTATAAGCCAAGATCCATTTCACCACTTAAAAACCTTTAATAAAACATCAATTAAGGATTGAAAACTTAGGAATTTCAGTAAAGAACTGATAGTTTAGAGGAGAAGGACGTTCTTACCTCCAAACTTGAGTTTCTCCTCTTTTTGGAATCAAAAACCTTGTTGAATCAAGTAGCAAATGAAGAGGTTTTGTAGATACTATGATTAGGAATCAAAAGAGAGTTGAAAGGAGGGATTTAGGTGAGAAAATCAGATTAAATTCTCTGGAGAGAAAGTGTTTGGGTTGAGAGAAAATGAGAGAAAGGAAATAGGAAAGTTAGTTATCCAAAATAGCCAAATGGCTTTCCCTCCACTTTTAATATGATTTAAAATCAGAATATAGCTTAAAATATCTTAGAAAAATCTGGAGAAACTCCCTTTGGGTAAATAGCTCCTTAAAGATTCAAAGTTTCAACCCTTTATAAAACAGCCACAAAACTTTCGAAAATTACATTTTGGTCACTAGCCAAAATGTCACACTTCCAAAACTCATTTTCCAAAATTGATTTCACAGTTCACTTAATTATATTAAAAGATGATTTTAGAACATTTTCCCATATTTTTAATGCAACCCGAACTAGGCTTTCCTAATTTCACCTCTTTAGATTCGAACAGCACTTTGACCAAACCGGTCAACGCCCAAAACTCCTAAGCCCAAAACCGGGGCGTTACAACTCTCCCCCCCTTAAGAAATTTCGTCCTCGAAATTTACCTGAAGGAAAGAGATAAGGAAACTGCTTCAGCATGTCTTCCTTCCGCTCCCACGTGGCTTCCTCAACACCTCGATGCTTCCACAGCACCTTCACCAATTCAATGGTCTTGCCACGAAGAACCTTGCTATCCGAATCCAGAACCTTCACCGGTTCCTCATCATAGGTCAAATCCGGATTCAAAACCACTTCCTCCACAGGCATCACATGCGAAGGATCAGATCTATACTTCCGGAGCATAGAAACATGGAACACATCATGAATCTTCTCCAACTCTTGAGGTAACCTCAGCCGATACGCAACAGGACCCACACGCTCAACCACCTCATATGGTCCAATGTACCTAGGGCTCAACTTACCCTTCCGGCCAAACCTCATCACCTTCTTCCAAGGCGAAACCTTCAAGAACACACGGTCACCCACCGCATACTCTATCTCCTTACGCTTCAAATCCGCGTAAGACTTTTGCCGATCAGAGGCTGCCTTCAACCGCTCACAAATGAGCTTCACCTTCTCGGTGGTCCCTTTCAACAAAGCCGGCATCGAAACCAACTTTTGACCAGTTTCAGCCCAACAAAGAGGAGTCCTACACTTCCTCCCATACAGAGCCTCATAAGGTGCCATATGTATACTCGCCTGATAACTATTGTTATAAGCGAACTCAACCAAAGGCAGATGCTTCTCCCAAGAACCTTGGAACTCAATCACGCAGCACCTCAACATATCCTCCAAGATCTGGATAACCCGCTCAGACTGACCATCCGACTGAGGATGATAGGATGTACTGAAATGTAACCTTGTACCCAGAGCTTGATGCAAACACTGCCAGAAACGCGATGTGAACCTCGGATCCCTATCCGACACAATCGACTTAGGCACACCATGCAGCCTCACAATCTCAGCAATGTACAGCTCTGCCAGCCTATCCAAAGAAAACGTAGTATGCACAGGCAAGAAATGCGCACACTTTGTCAGGCGATCCACAATCACCCAAACAGAATTCTTCTTCGAAGGAGACAAAGGTAAACCAGATACAAAATCCATAGTAACCCTTTCCCACTTCCATTCAGGGATTCTCAACGGTTGCAACAAACCAGAAGGAACCTGATGTTCAGCCTTAACCCGCTGACACACCAAACACTTGCTCACAAACTCTGCAACATCCTTCTTCAAACCCACCCAATAGTACTCATCACGAAGATCACGATACATCTTAGTACTACCAGGGTGCATAGCAAAAGGACTACTATGACCTTCAGTCAGAATAGCACGCCTCAACTCAGCATCAGCAGGCACTACTATCCGACTCCCAAAACACAACACACCATCATCATTAAAGCAGAAATCCGAAGGTCTACCCTCCGCGATATCCTGAACATGAGACACCAAGGAATCATCCAGCAACTGCTTTTCCTTGATCAACTGAACCAAAGATGGCTTCACTTGCAACTCAGCAACAAGACCACCATCTCGCGATATGCTCAAGCTAGCAAACATAGCCCTCAGCTCAACAGCTACCTTCCTACTCAAGGCATCCGCAACAACATTAGCTTTTCCAGGATGATACTCAATCGTCAGATCATAATCCTTGAGCAACTCCAACCAACGCCGCTGCCTAAGATTCAACTCCTTCTGAGACATCAGATACCTCAAACTCTTGTGATCTGTGTACACAGTACACTTCTCACCATACAGATAGTGTCTCCAGATCTTCAGAGCAAAAACCACTGCAGCCAGCTCAATGTCATGCGTAGGGTAGTTGCGCTCATGCACTTTCAACTGCCGTGATGCATAAGCCACCACCTTACCCTCTTGCATCAGCACACATCCCAAACCAACATAGGACGCATCACTATAGACCACAAACTCTTTCCCTGATTCAGGCTGAACCAAGATAGGAGCTTGCGTCAAAGCCGCCTTAAGCTTCTCAAAAGCCTGTTGTCTCGCTTCCGTCCACTCATACTTAACATCCTTCTGCAATAGCTTCGTCAAAGGAGCAGCAATCTTGGAAAAACCATCCACAAACCTCCAGTAGTATCCCGCCAAACCAAGGAAACTACGGACCTCATGAACAGACTTAGGAACTTTCCAATTCATCACCGCCTCAATCTTCTGAGGATCAACACGAATCCCCTCAGCTGAGACCACATGCCCAAGAAACACCACCTCCTTAAGCCAGAACTCACACTTGCTCAGCTTAGCATAAAGCTGATTCTCCAACAAGGCTTGCAGCACAATCCTCAAATGCTCTTCGTGCTCCTCCTCAGTACGCGAGTACACGAGGATATCATCAATGAACACCACAACGAACTTGTCCAGGTATTCATGAAACACACGATTCATCATGTCCATGAAAGCAGCAGGAGCATTTGTCAAACCAAACGGCATCACAAGGAACTCATAATGCCCATACCTTGTCCTGAAAGCTGTCTTAGGCACATCCACATCCTTCACTTTCAACTGATAATACCCAGACCTCAAGTCAATCTTAGAGAACACTGCAGCTCCCCGAAATTGATCAAAGAGATCATCAATCCTCGGCAAAGGATACCGATTCTTGATAGTCAACTTGTTCAGCTGACGGTAATCAATGCACATCCTCATAGTGCCATCTTTCTTCTTCACAAACAAGACTGGTGCACCCCAAGGTGACACACTCGGCCGGATGAAACCACGATCTAGCAGCTCTTGCAACTGCGTCTTCAGCTTCTTCAGCTCCTTAGGTGCCATTCTATAGGGAGTAATGGACACAGGAGTTGTATTTTCATACAGCTCAATTCCAAACTCTACCTCGCGATTAGGAGGTAAACCAGGCAACTCCTCAGGAAAAACACCAGGAAACTCCTTCACAACTCTGATATCTTGCACTCTCAACTCCTTAGAGCTAGGATTCATCACAAAAGCTAGATAAGCTTCGCAACCTTGCCTCAGCATCTTACTCGCCTCCAAGGTAGACACCACATTGGCAAGAAACTTCACATTCTCACCAACCACAACAACTTCATAATCATCCGCAAGCTTAAGCGAAACCCGCTTATTTTCACAATCTACCACAGCGCGATGCTCAGCAAGCCAATCCATACCAAGGATCACATCAAAACCATAGAAGGGCAACTCCATAAGATCAACATGAAAAACATGTTCTTGAACAACCAAAGGACACCTTCTATAAAGCTTTCGAGTCACAACAGTTTCACCAAAAGAACTAGTGACACGAACACCAACATCCAAAGACTCAACAGGCAAACCAAGCAATTCAGCATGCTCACGCAAAATGTATGAATGCGTAGATCCAGAATCAATCAAAGAAAGCAATGACAAGGATTGCAAAGTAAAGGTACCTGCAATCACATCTGCATCATTCCTTCCCTCACGCTGAGCATACACCCTAGCTTGGCCTCCACCTTCAGGCTGAATAGCCACAACATGGGCTACTCCACGACCACCTTCCTCTCGCCTCTGGAAATTACCATGGCCGCGCCCACGACCTCTCTGCGGTGCAGCAACAACAGGAGCACGCTCTTGGCCACCAGCCAACCTCGGACAATCTCGCCTCAAATGGTCTACAGAACCACAATTCCAGCATCCATTACCAGCTGCCGTGACAGGAGCTTGCACCTCCCTCACAGCACGAGGGCAGTCACGCTTCATGTGACCACGTGAACCACAGATCCAACAAGCACTCGGATCAGCTCTAGCATTGCCTCCTCTAGCAGGTGCACCACCACCTCTCTTGGCTGAGGACTGATACTTCTGATCACGTCCCCTCTTGTTCCGTCCACCTCCGGAACTAAACTCAGCAGCTCTCTTGCCAGAACTTGCTCCAGCACCTTTCGCAGATAAACCCAAGTTCATCTCAATGTCCTTGGCTCGGCCCACCAACACATCAAAATCATCATATTCAGTGGCCAGCACATACATTTTCACATCCGTCACAAGACCATAACGGAACCTCTCGCACCTTGCTCGCTCATCAGGTATCAGCTCCGGTGCATACTGACTGAGTCGCACAAACTGCACTTCATACTCAGCCACACTCATGCTCCCTTGGGTAAGAGGCATGAATTCTCGCTTCTTCTCATCAAGATATCTCACTCCAAGATATCTCCTCTTGAACACATTCTGAAAGAATGTCCAAGTAACATCAGCTTCAGCCATCCCAGCTATGGTGGTCGTCCACCACGTATACGCATCGTCCTGCAGCAAGGACACAACACATCCCAGCTTTTGCACATCCGTGCAGCTCATCTGACCCAAGATACGCTTGGTACTCTCTAGCCAAGCTTCAGAATTCTCAGCCGACATACCCCTGAACTCAGTCCCACCAAGACTGCGCAAACGCTCCAAAGGTAGTTTAACTCCAGCATCTCCCTGATGCCCAGCTCCTTGAGCTCCAGCTACTGCTGCTCGAAAAGCACCCGCAATAGCTTGTACCAACATAGACATATCAGGCATAGCTTGCCCCTGACCAACCTCTGGTCCAGCAGCTCCAGCACCAGCTGCAGCTTCAGCTCTCTCACCTCCAGCACCACCACCAGGTGGAGGAGGGGGTAACACCGCACTACCCGTGTTCTCCTCATTCTCGTTCTCATTAGGAACCGTAGCTCGCACACTACCTCGTAACTCTCTACGTGGTGCCATACTTTTACCATGCAATCACAATGCAAATAAAAACAAAGTCAGGCCCAGCAAGGTAAGCAATCCAAGTATTCAAGCTCAATTTCGTTCAAAATCAACATCACTTCATTAGCTTTTGTTTGGCAATGGGTACCCTCAACATGCTACATCACAACATACAACTCAATTGCATCCAAATCACAAGCCACTAAACATGCTTTCGATCAACAAGCATACAAGCCAAACATACTTCAATCATGCATACATTCATTCCCAATTACTCGAGAACTCAACTCTGATACCACCAAATGTAACCCCCTTAACCCGGCCTAGACGGTCGACCCGAATTAAGAAAGTCACACGGGGAAAACCAAAGTCAACCCGAAAGTCAACCTTGATTAACGACCCTTTTTTTTTCTTTTTAATCTTGTCTAGATGCACATTAGTCCTAATTGTGATCACACAAACATCATACACAAAGATCACACACATCAGAGATCAAACAGGGACCCAATTGAACAAATTACAACTTAAGGGACCAAATTGTAATTCTTGATAAATATGAGGACTTAACCCAAATTAAGGTTACCAACTTGGAATTAATCAGATTTCATGCTTCTCTATGAAATTTCAGCTCAAAAGGACTTCCCAAACTCATACAATTGCACAAACAAGTTTCAGGACCAAAATGCAAACAATTCAAAACATTTAACTGCCAATGTCAGCCCCTAACGGTCACCCGTTCCGAAACAGGCAAAGCCCGTTTCGAAACGCGGGCCGTTCCGCAACGGGTTCCGGAACACGGGCTGGCAGTAGCCAAACCGTTTCGGACGCCTGGGTTCATTCAAGGCACCCGTTCCGAAACGGTGTGCACTGTTCCGAAACACCCTGCACAGATTGCAGCAAAATGCACACTTAAACATGCAATTGATCATTCAAACATGCTCCAAATGCTACCAAACTTTACCAGCATGCAATTCAACATATATAAGACATACTAGCATCATCAATTCATCAAAACAACATCATATGCAAAAAGCCCCAAATCTATAGGCATGCTTCCTACACAAGCTAGCTATTCAAGCACAAACTTCCAAAACAAGCATGTAATGATCCAACACAAAAACCAGCATTCTTATCATCATTCAACATACTTAGGGAGTTCCAAACACCTCCCAAAACATACACATTGGTCCCCCATTGCCAAATTACCAAAAACTAAAATGTACTGACAAAACCTTCCATACATTGAGCTCTACTTTCACTTGAATGCTTGCCCTCCTTGCTGCCCTCAAGGTTCCCTAATGTTCTGCATTATTGAATTAAGAAAACAAAAGAGAGCGTAAGCAAAAGCTTAGTGAGGAATGCTCTTAAAAACCATTTAATAATGCATTTAAAAACATTTATAAATCATGCTTTAAATCAACCTTTGCACATGCTCAAAAGCATACTTAAAACAAGCATCTCATGCTTCATAACATAACATGTCATATTGGTTCAAGTGATAGATTCCATTTCTTTAAAACAAGTTCATCAACTTTCCCAAGGACTTTTAAACACCTTGGCCCCAAGGACTTTTAAACACCTTGGCCATGGACTTTTAACCACCATGAAAGAGGACCACACAAGGACTTTTAACCACCTTTGTGTCCATAGCTTGATTCACCCCAAGGACTTTTAAACACCTTGGCCCCAAGGACTTTTAAACACCTTGGTCCCATGGACTTTTAAACACCATGGCCCCATGGACTTTTAAACACCATGGAAAGGATCACCTAAGGACTTTTAACCACCTTAGTGTCCGCAACAAAAACCATCCAAGGACTTTTAACCACCTTGATGTTCTTAAGTAACAAGGCTCACTCAAGGACTTTTAACCACCTTAGTGACCTTAAATCTTTTTAAAACATCACTTGCCAATATACATCATTTTCATCATTTAATCCACTGTTTTTAAGCATTAAACCAATCCATATTCATCATGCATTTAAAAGCATCAAACCACATTTAATCAATGTACAAAAACAAGGAACTCTTACCTAGAGTTTCCTTCAACATATGGCTTACAACATCAGCAAATACCATGCTAAATCATGCTTTCAAAACAGTAATTAAAACATGCAATAAACCACTTTGCATCACAACAAAATCATGGCCACCACTAGAGAGTAATTCCGAAAACTTACACTTGAGCTTAGCAAAGTTGTTTAGAGTTAAACTAAGCTCCCAAGACATTGGTTTCAAAGCCAAAAACCCAATTTCACACACGCACTCACCGATTCCACTTTGCTTCAAGCCAAAGCACCAAATCAAGCTTCCGAATCAACAACTCTTGGATCCAAAGATGCCTCCCCTGTTTCAACACATCAAAGCAGAGGATTAATGCATCATCATGCATTAATTGCTTCAATGAAGCACCTAAACTCGCTGCTCTCATCCACACACCATTTTCGGCCACCAAACACAACCGAAAATGCATCCAAACCACTTCTAAACAAAGCCCAGCCATAAACCAGCAAAACCACACATCCTTTAACATCATATAACATCTAAAAACAACCTATTAACATCTTTATACCTCCAGCAACATCAGATCCACAAGATCACCTCAAAAACAACCTTGAATCACAAGCTAAACTTAGGAAACTCAACCTATCCGGGATTGCATTAATCAAAACTCAATTCCTTATCAATTTAGAGTTCATTTAACATCAAAAACACATCTCAAATCACAGATTAATCAGATCTAACGAAAATCATCAAAAATCACCAAATCTTGCATTATAAGCCAAGATCCATTTCACCACTTAAAAACCTTTAATAAAACATCAATTAAGGATTGAAAACTTAGGAATTTCAGTAAAGAACTGATAGTTTAGAGGAGAATGACGTTCTTACCTCCAAACTTGAGTTTCTCCTCTTTTTGGAATCAAAAACCTTGTTGAATCAAGTAGCAAATGAAGAGGTTTTGTAGATACTATGATTAGGAATCAAAAGAGAGTTGAAAGGAGGGATTTAGGTGAGAAAATCAGATCAAATTCTCTGGGGAGAAAGTGTTTGGGTTGAGAGAAAATGAGAGAAAGGAAATAGGAAAGTTAGTTATCCAAAATAGCCAAATGGCTTTCCCTCCACTTTTAATATGATTTAAAATCAGAATATAGCTTAAAATATCTTAGAAAAATCTGGAGAAACTCCCTTTGGGTAAATAGCTCCTTAAAGATTCAAAGTTTCAACCCTTTATAAAACAGTCACAAAACTTTCGAAAATTACATTTTGGTCACTAGCCAAAATGTCACACTTCCAAAACTCATTTTCCAAAATTGATTTCACAGTTCACTTAATTATATTAAAAGATGATTTTAGAACATTTTTCCCTATTTTTAATGCAACCCGAACTAGGCTTTCCTAATTTCACCTCTTTAGATTCGAACAGCACTTTGACCAAACCGGTCAACGCCCAAAACTCCTAAGCCCAAAACCGGGGCGTTACAGTATCAATGCTTGGCCGATGATGGGAGGATTTATGTGTCTCGAAATGTTTTTTTCAATGAGCTAGTCTTTCCATTTGTTGTACAAGTTAGTAAGTCACCTGCTGAGGCTCAAAGTCCTGGATCCCAGACAAACGTCAACGGGCATGAGTCGTCTCCTGTTGATATTATGGTCGAGGAAGATGTCACTCTTAGTCCAGGAGATGAACCTGTTGAGGTCCTTGCTCACATTATGAAATTCTACTTCCTGACTTGAGTGCCAATGATGCTACCATAGCTGCATCAGCCACTTCAATTCCTGGCAATACATACAGCATGGTGACTCGCAACAAAGCTGGTGTATTCAAGCATAAGGTGTTTCATTTGCAAGGTGAACATGTACCACAAACGGTTCAAGAAGCTCTAAAGGATGCACTACACCAAGCTTGATATGTAGTGACATTTTTCGTGGCGTTTTTAGAAAAAAACGCCGCTATTATAAAATTTATTACGACGTTTGTTAAAGAAATGCCGCGAAATGGAAACTTTTGTGGTGTTTATTAAAAAACGCCGCGATTAATCATAATTCGTGGTGTTTAAGAGAAAAACGCCGCAATAGGTATACGGTTTTTAGTGGCGTTTTTTTTAGTAAATGCTGTGACGGAAAACATTTAGTGGTGTTTGATAAAAAAACGCCGCGAGAAAATAAGAAACCGTGGCGTTTGTAAGTAAAACGCCGCAATAGGTGCTCGACTTTTAGTGGCGTTTGGGTGAAAACGCCGCAAGACGCCCTTCATTTGTGGCACTTTTTTTAAAGACCGCCGCAATAGACAAAATGCAGTGTTTAGTTTTGATTATAACTCAGTTTTAGACCCATTTTCACTCTCCCCAAATTATTTAATGAAAAAATCCCTAAATCCCTAACCCTCCTGCCGTTCTCCCCATCTCTGTTATCCTCATTGTTCTCCTCGTTGCCATACTCATCGCCTTCGATCGTCTCTCAAGCTGCTCGGTCGTCTTCGATGGTCTCTCAGGTTGCTCGGTCGTAGGAACAACTTTGAGTTTCTTGATTCCAATTTTATCTTTTTTTGGTTTGTTTGATTTCGTTTTAATTTGTTCTTCTTCTTTTTCGTCATTTTAGTCATGTTGAAGCTCCGGCAATCTTTGAGGATCCGAAATCGTTGAAACAGGTACAATCACTTTAACCTATTGTTTTGTTCTTATTTGGATTGTTCTATGCAATCGCTTGTTTGGTTGCCGAGAAATTATCCAACTCCGATTCCTTTTTTTTTCCTTTGACTTCGGTTAGGAAATTAATGGAAGAGTCAACTCTACCAATTAGAATTTTGTAACTCTTTTTCGAGTTCATCCTGTTTAATATGAGATTTCTGCTTTAAATTTGTTTATTTATTGGATGACGATATATATAAAGTTCAACACTGCTTGAAGTTCAAGTCGGAACTGCTTCTTTAAACCCTTCTCTTTTTAGTATGTGATTCCAATTTCGTTGTATTTGTTTTCATATTTTTGTCGTGATTAGGTTCTTGTTACACTTTTTTTATTTTGTTTTCATATCTTTGTCATTCTAATTTTAATACACAAACTGTATAAATTTTAGTAATATAATCCAAGTTATTACTGGATAAGAGATTAGCATGCCTCGTGATTGCTATTTGCTTAGGTGTAAGATATTCTATAATTAAGCTCGTGAACTAGGGTTAGATTATTTTAATTTATTTAAACTGCTATACTTTTAACTTGGTCACGAATGAAATACTTGGCGTGATTAAATGTTGTTAAAATCCACATATTTGTTAATTCATACATTAAGTCTTCTTTTATTTGAATAAATATCACCGTAATAAGTGATATTACATGCTTCGATTTTCTCTAATAAAAAAACAAAATTAAAATCGATGTTGTTCTTCTCTATAGAGTAACATAAAACAACTTAAATAAAATGGAATTTTACTGTAGGTGTTCAACTTTGCTGACAAGCACCGGGGTGCATATAGCAGCAGCCTGCATGCTGCAGTTTGCCTTTTGTTGAACGGACGATGATCGCCGGTGAAAGGCTGTTATGGTGGTCGTAAGCTAGCAATGAAGAAACGGAAATACAGAACAAAGGAAACCTTTCTTTTATTATTATTCGAAAGTGTAAAGAACAAAAAAGAAAACTTCCTATATATAACCTAATCCTAACGGTTAACAACCCTAACCGTATAAGTATAAAGACCATTCTAACCCTATAATTCAACACCTTTTTACTGCGATGTGAACTGCTATCAGGTTAGATTGGTCTTCTTTTTCACACTCACTCAAATTAACCGTTGAATTATGAAATATGGTTATATACTCGTTTGCATAATGTCCATATGCTTGTGTGCTTATCATTTTCTTATTTGTTTTGTTTAGTAATATAATGTTTTACTTAATTGGTAATGTAATAGTTACATTTTATACATTTAACTTGACTTTTACTTAATTGGTAATGTAATAGTGATATCTTTTTTATTTATTTGATTTTTTGACTTTCACTTAATTGGTAATGTTTCACAATTCCAATGAGTTCGGGAGGTCATGGATGAAGATTTTAATAAAAACTAACTGCATAACAATGTAATAAGATTTATATCTTAACTTATTAATTTATAATATTATTACTTCTAACGTGTTGTTGAATACATACATTCATAGTATTGTTGTCTTTAGTTACTAAAATTGTCTTTTGTTTATTGCAGATACTATGCCTAGGAGGAAATTAAGTGATATGTGAATTGTTCAAGTTTCAAGAGAGGAGGAAGTAACAAATAATGATGATTTGTCTGGTGTTGGATCCTTACAAGTTCCAGAAACAATTGAAAATATAGAGATTGAAGGTAATGTTGAACACTTTATTTAAATGCTAGTTGTTTGTTATTATTGACTTGATTTTAAAAATATTATTGATTTATTTCTTATATAGCTGAAAATGGTCGAAGTCGTAAGACTAGAGGGCGCACGACATTGAATGAATTATACAATATTCTCGTTGGGGAACGCGTGAAAGTTTCAAGAAACAATGTCGGCCAACTCATTGGGGCAGAAGCATGTGTTTTGGGCAGTTACTTAGGCATTGTTGCACGCAATTCTTCGATTTTGCCGATCAATTATGAGTCATGGCGTCAGATGCGGAATAATAACAAAAATTAGGCTATGAATCTTGTTAAGGTAATAATGTCATTGTAATAGCTATTATAGTTCAAAAATAATATTTATATTTGCTTTGATTGTGTCATTTGTAGGATAAATTTTCTTTAGAGGTCTCAGACGATTATATGAAGCATGCATTAGGGGGAAATTTGAGAGACAATAAGAACTTTTTGAAAAAGACATATTTCAAGATGATCTCAGCCTTCAAGAGAAGCTACAAAATGCCCTACCAGGAATTCTCCGATATCGATGGGAAGATGCAGTTAGGTTTTGGATTTCAACGAAATGAGAGGTATGATTGATGCACTTTAAAAAAATAATAATATGTCATTATAATATTGGCTTTATAAGTAAAATCAAATTTTAAATTGTAGGATCGAGAGCGTGTTGGAGTTGCTAGCAGACAAAAGCAGAAGTTTACTCGCACCGCCTGGTCGAAGAGTTTTGCTCGTATAACTAATGACAAGGTATTATTATTTTTAATTATTGATTAGTTTTTAATGAATTACTTTTTCGTAAGTATTAATTTCTATTATTATACGTTTTAGCAAGTTACAACTGGCACTAGCATTGGACGGATAAAGTACTTTGACATTACGCACACACAAAACGATGGCTCTCCTATGACTCCCGAAGCTGCAGAAACTATGGTATATTAATTAGATGGAAAATCTCGATTATGTTATATTTAATATCAATAGTATAACATTTTTATTTGATTGTCATGAGAATTTGAGGAGGAAAAAGGACCGAGTATGACGCTACAGCTTCAACTAATGGTTATGTTAATATGGATGAGATCGAAAATCAAGTTATTGCTGACGTCTTAGGTCCTGAAAGATATGGTCGGGTTCGCTGCCAAGGATCATTCGTTACCTCGACAAAATATTTTGGGTCTAAGTCGTCTTAGTACATGCCATCACAGAGCCAGTCTTCTTAGGCAGAAGTTAATCGTTTAGAACAACATTTAACTCAATTTCAAGCCGAGGTATAAGCGAGAGTAACTGAGAGAGAAATGAGAGAAGCTGAGGGAGAAAGGAGAGAAGCTGAGAGAGCAAGGAGGGAAGGTGAGAGAGAAGCGAGAGAAGCTAAGAGAGAAGAAGCATATCAAAAGCTTCAAACAAAATTTCAAGAAATGATGGTGATGTTAAGGCATAACAAACCAAAGAATCAGCCATCTTAGTTGATTGTAGGTTCATTTATGTGTGAATTCAAATGAACAATGTTTTAGACTTGAATTTGTTTTTATTGTTTACTTTATTTTTTAAATTTGTTTTTATTTTGGATTATAGTACATGTTAAATTTGGGTAATTTATAGTTAAAAAATGCACTATATAGAAGCAGTGAGTGTAGCGGCGTTTACTTGAAAAAACACCGCTAAAAATTCAGAACATATCGCGGCATTTTCTGAAAAACGACACTGCTACAAGGTTTTAGCGGCGTTTTACAGATATAAATGCCACGAAAAAGAGCAACATGTTCACAACGTTTGTTAGTAAAACGCCTCCAAAGAGTAGTCAATGTCGGCATTTAGGAACCCAAACGCCGCTATAGAATCATTATTTCCGGCGTTTGAAATCAAAACTGCCATTATAGACTAGAGACAACAAATGCCGCTATAGAATAATCATTCTCATCGTTTGAATTCAAAAACACCACTATATACCATAGTTCTATTGCGACGTTTATTATAAAAACGCTGCTATAGAACAAAATCTATAGTGGCGTTTGTAAGACTAAAACGCCGCTACCTGTTGCGGCGATGTTTCTTGCGACCCTTTTGGCGGCATTTTTCTTAGCGTCGGGAGTGTTTTTAGCGGCGCTAAAAAATGCTGCTATATGACTTTAAAAATGTCGCTAAAAACCTGTTCTACTGTAGTGATACAAACTGGCATGCTGCTATGATGTTGGAGTATACAATCTTGATTGACAATGGTACTTGGGATGTTGTGGATTTACCACCTAATCGCAAACCAATTGGTTGCAAATGGCTCTTTCGAGTCAAACACAACTCTGATGGCTCGATCAATAGATATAAGGCACGACTGGTGGCAAAAGAATTTTCTCAAATCTCTGGGTGTGAATTCATAGATACCTTCAGCTCAGTCATTCGATTCTCTACTGTTAATGTGTTGGTATCGCTTGCAGTCATGAATGGCTGGCGAATATACAAGGTTGATGTCAACAACACTTTCCTTAAAGGCGATCTTGTGGAAGAAGTCTATATGCATCAACCTCCCGGATTTGAATAAAGGAATACCAATGGTGAGTTGATGGTGTGTTGCTTGAGGAAGACACTGTATGGATTTCGAAAAGCACCGAGAATTTGGTTCGTGAAACTTAAGGAATATTTACTGGAGATGGGTTTCAAGTTATCTCGAGCAGACTCATCAGTCTTTGTTCTTTGTACACTCAATGTCAAAACTTACTTAGTGGTATATGTCGATGATATCCTTGTGACAGGTAGCTTAGAGGTTCATGTGAATCAAATCATAGCTGCATTACATGAAAGATTCTCCTTGAAGGATCTTGGGCTACTTGAATATTTTTTAGGCATTGAAGTGCGGCGATTTCCACGTAGGTTGTTCCTTTCTTAAAAGAAATTCATCACTAAACTTCTCTAGAAGGCGAATATGCTTGGTTCTCGACCTACATCTGCATCCATGACGCCATCACAAAAGCTTATCAAATTTGATGGTGAGAAGCTGAGTGATGTCTAGATTTACATAAGCGTTGTTGGAGCATTATTATATGCTTGCCACACTAGACCCGATGTGTCTTTTGAAGTTACCAAAGTGGCTCAAGCCAATCATCTCGTCACATGGAGCTCCAGGAAGCAACATGTTGTGTCTCGGTCTATAGCAGAAGCCGAGTACATGAGTCTTGATGATGCCATATTTGAAGCCATGTGGGTTAGGGCTAGCTTAACAAAATGCATGTATCCTTGCCTGCTGCAATTAAGCTTTGGTGTGATAATACCAGCGCCGTTGCTGTAACACCCTAGAAAAAAATTGAAAGTGGAGGTTATGGGAATCAAACCCACAACCTTAAGTGGTTTAGTCGGATGCCCAACCACTGAGCTAAGAGAACTCTTGGTTATAAGCCTTCCCCCGACTTAGCTTTATGTGGTTTCGAAATAATAATAAAATAATAAAATACAAAAATATCTCACCTACCCTAATTAAGAGCATTTAATTAGGCCAGCTGACCTTCCCAAAAGTTCCAGAACCCCCCTCTATCGTCGACTCTTCATCTTCTTCCCTTAAACAAACCGGCCACCGTCTGTTTCACCCCACCACCACGCCGCGTCTCGCATCGCCGCCGCCAGACGAACCGTCACGACGTCCCAATAAAAACCACTAAGCTCACTCGCACCGTCGCCACTTAAATCGTCGGCTATCGAAGAGAAAGGTCCGTCGAATCTGGGGTTAAGACCCCCGTCGCGAGGCGAACGAACCCCGCCGTGGATCGTCCGTTCGTCGTTGACCTAAGCCTCGCCGGAGTTACACCGAACCTGACCCTTTCCTCTCCAAATTGGTACTCGTGGATCTCTCGATCGTCCCGATCAGTACCACCTCGTGATCCCATTATCACTCGTTCTAGTACTGTAGCAGAGCGTGATCCTGGTTCTCGATAGACAATTCGACCAACCGGTCTGATCTTTTGAAGTGTGTTCTTTGTGCGCTATATGACTGTTTGCATATTTACTGTTTTACATGCTTTATATGTTTTAAAAAAACAGATCATGTGCACATGATTGTCAAACTTAATTTTGTATAAAAATAGCATGTTTTGTTATTATGAAAGAAACACAAATGTAGTATATGTTTGATATATGCCCTAGCATCCGATACAACAAGCATGCTCTATGGTTCCCGTTTATCAAAGTAGAAATATGTTATTAAGCATTGCTATAACTGTCATTGTTGCGTACTATGTCACTGCCGAGACTAATTAGTAGGGGTGCTTGGGGTATGATGTGAAGTCACTATCGGCTCAACTCTGATCCAGTTGGTAAGACTACCTGTATTCGATTCCTAAGCTTCGACTAGGTCCGCCCGTATTCGGTTCCTAAGCTTCGGGTAGGTCCGCCCGTATTCTAAGGTATTCCTTAGGATGGTACCCGCGCCCAATGGGCTTGGGTTAATGATAGTATACGATATTGTTCTGGGGAACTGTATCATGGTGTTTGGTTGGAAGGTAGATAGGTTGCATGGAAACTTGGATGCTTTTACGATATGTTTTACATGACAAGATTTATTATGTCAATGATGTAAATGTTTTACTTGCACTGCTGGAACACACTAAGCTCTCTAGCTCACACCCCAAATCTTTTCTTCCTTTAAGATATTTTGGATAGGCCACCCTGTACCTGACACTCGGAGGATCGACACATTTTGTACTCTACATAGATTGTAATGTTTCTATCCACCGCTTTTGCAATTCATGGTGACATGTGTCTATGGTTTGTAGTGTATAAAGAATTATGTTCCGGGTATTTTTGTTGCTACACTTGATATGACTTATGTTATAACTACATATGGATATGTTTTTATATGTTTGCTTATTATGATTGCTTGGTGGCGAATTATGATCTATTATACTTTCAACTAGATACTTGAGTTTTTCAACAGGTTTTCTACTTTAGTTTTAATGATGAGATGTACCCTGTTAGACATGGTCATTCCGCATAGGCCGGTCTAGGGGGTTACATTTGGTTGGTATCAGAGCTTTTGGTTTTAAAACCTCGGACTGTGGATTAGTTCATTTAAATTATTGTTTTTGAAATGTTTTACTAAAGTATTATGAAAAGAGGCCATGTCACCCAACTTTACATGTTTAATTGTGTTCGATTCTCCAGTGTCATAAACTGGTCTTAGGTTTTATCCTTTGTAGAGATTCTCCGAGATGAGCACTAGAAGGGGACGTCGACCCGCTCGTAGGCGTGGTCGACCCGTTAGATTTGTAGACCCGATAGATGATCTAGTGATTGATCCACCTGCCCCTGAAGATGCTACAGCTGTAGTTGACCCTCCAACATGTGTAGAGACTCCTACACTTTATGGTCCTTCAGCTGCTGCTGCTTCGACTACTCCGACATCTGTACTGACTGCTCTTACACCTACTCTAATTGATCCATTTCCTGCTCCTAGTATCGACATGACTACTCCGGTTAGAGGAGCGATTATGTCTGGGCCCGAGCCTATGACTGGAGTTACTGATGAAACCTTGAGTAGATAGTTTCTCTAGTTGATTCAGGGAGTAGTTAGAGCGTCGGGAGTCACACCTAAAGTTCCTATCTCCCAGACCTTGATTGCCAACGGGATCAAGACCTTCTCGAGATCTCTTAGTGGACTAACGACCGAGGCTGAGGAGTGGTTATACGGCATCGAGAGACGTATGGATGAGATGGGTTTTGAGCCATCCAGAAAGTATTTGGGTGACGTATCTATGTTGAATGGGAATGCCTGCACCTGGTGGGAGTCCATCATGAGTAGCGTTCCTTCTGATCGGCTGACATTGGATTTCTTTAAGAAACGCTTTAGGAACCATTTTCTGGGCGAGCGGTTCTTAAGAGAGAGACGCTAAGATTTTAAAGACCTGGTGTAGGGTACCATGACAGTGGCCGAGTATGAGATGCATTTTCTAGAATTGTCGAAATATGGTACTGCCTTGGTTTCTACTGAGAGAGACATATGTGATAAGTTCTTAGAAGGCCTTTGTATTGGGATACGTGATCGATTGGCTACCCACCATGATCAGGTGTTTGTAGATTTAGTAGACCGGGCTAAGACTACAGAACAGATGGAGATCTTGACAGCTAGTCAAAGTAGTAGAGATGGAGATCGAGATAGATACAAGGATCGAGGGTGAGACCAAGATCTATCTTAGAGATCTTTTAGATAGGGAGAGTCCTGCGCGCGCTCTGATAAGAGGGCTCGCACCATGTATCAGGGAGGTGGTTCGAGCTATAGGCTCATCAGTTAGTCGGGGTGATTCATCAGAGTCCACTCTCTTACCTGTGTGTGAGTATTGTGGTAAGCTTCACCGAGGGGAGTGCATGAAGATGTCGAGTGCTTGCTTCCGATGTGGATCCATTGACCATTTCAAGAAATATTGTCCACTCCCACCTTCTGCAAGCTGAACATCGAATCAGACCCCTACTTTATCCCAGACTTCAGCCCGTTCACAGGCATCTGTTCAGACACCAGGTTCAGGGTGTTAACAGAATAGAGCTCATGGGTCTACTGCTATATCAGATGGTAGAGGTCTATCACATTAGAGTGGGGTACCGGTCATGACTGAGGCCAGACAGCCTGCACTTGTTTATGCTACTAGATGTCGTGACGACAGAGATGAGCCAGACGTCATTGCAGGTACATTTACTATATATTATGTTCCATACTTTGTATTGCTTGAGAACGATTCTACCCATTCTTACGTTTCAAGATATGTATCACGAGACCTCCAGATTCCTAATGAGACCATCGAGAGTGCAGTTACCGTTATGAGTCTGGTGGGCCAGTCTGTGGTTGTAAATAAGGTTTTCAGACGATGTCCCCTCGAGATGCGAGGGGAAATCTTTCTAGCTGACCTTATGGAACTACCATTAGAAGGGTTTGATCTGATTCTTGGCATGGATTGGTTGACTGAACACCAGGTTAACCTAGATTGTGAGTCCAAGAGAGTAATTCTGAAGAATTCTGATGATCGTACGGTGGTTCTTATTGGTGAGCGCCGAGGTTATCTGTCTAATGTGATATCTACTTTGGCTGCCGACAGGATGATCTGGAAGGGTTATCAGAATTTCATCGCATGTTTCTTGAATACCAAGTGTTCTTTGTCAAAATTGAGGAGATTCACAATGTTAGCGAGTTTCCTGATGTTTTTCCCGATGAGTTACCTGGGTTGCCACCGGATAGAGATGTTGAGTTAGAGATTGAGACCTATTCGGGCTCTACACCAGTCTTTATAAACCCCTACCGTATGGCTCCTAAGAAGCTTAAAGAGCTGAAGATTTAGTTGCAAGAGCTCCTCGACCGAGGCTTTATCTGATCTAGCTCTTCGCCTTGGGGAGCTCATGTTCTTTTCGTGAAGAAGAAAGATGGTTCTCTCAGAATGTGCATTGATTACCGTAAGCTGAACAAGTTGACAGTCAAGAATAAGTATCCTCTGCCCAAGATTGATGACTTGTTCGATCAGTTTCGAGAAGCCACAGTTTTCTCGAAGATTGATTTTCCTTCTGGGTACTATCAGCTAAAGATAAATGGGTATGATGTAGCAAAAACGGTCATTCGCACCAGATATGGGCATTACGAGTTTTTAGTGATGTCGTTTGGTCTGACTAATGCTCCTGCCGCCTTTATGGATCTGATGAACTGTGTGATCCGGCCTTACTTGGATCACTTTGTGGTGGTGTTCATTGATGACATCCTGGTCTACACCCGGACTGAAGCGGAACATGCTGAGCACTTAAGGATTGTTTTGTAGACTCTTAGAGAACACAAATTGTATGCCAAGTTGAGCGAGTGTGAAATTTGGCTCAACAAGGTGACATTTTTGGGGCATGTTGTCTGAGAAAGATAAAGGCCATTGGGAGTTGGAAGCAACCCAAGAATGTTTCCGAGATCCATAGTTTCTTGGGTTTAGCTGGGTATTATAGGCGTTTCGTTGAGGGATTTTCCATTATTGCGGCTCCCTTGACGAAGCTGTTGAGGAAGGATGTTCCATTCATCTGGACAGATGCTCAGCAGGATAGTTTCGAGAAGTTGAAGACAGCTCTAACTCAAGCTCTAGTTTTGACTCAACCCGAGTTTGGGAAGGATTTTGCAGTTTATAGTGATGCATCACACTCCGAGCTTGGATGTGTTCTGATGTAGGATGACAGAGTAATAGCTTAAGCGTCTCGTCAGTTGAGGTCGCATGAGTATAATTATCCTACCCATGATCTAGAGCTGACCGTTGTGGTCTTTGCCCTGAAGATTTGGAGACACTATCTCTACGGAGAGAAGTGTTATATCTACACAAATCACAAGAGCCTGAAGTACATTCTTACACAGAGAGAGCTTAATCTGAGACAACGTCGTTTGATTGAGCTTCTTAAGGACTATGACTGTTTGATTGAGTACCACCTAGGGAAGGCTAATGTTGTTACTGATGCATTGAGTCGTAAGACTATATCAGACTTGAGATCCTTGTTTGCCAGGATGAGTATATATAGTGATGGCAGTTTACTAGCCGAGTTGCATGTTAAACCGACATTGGATGAGGAAATTAAGGCCAAACAGCTTCTAGACAGTTTCTTACTCCCTATCATACATCAGGTTGAGCAAGGATCTACATCTATCTATGCCTTTGATCAGGATGGAGTCCTGTGCTTCAAGGGTCGTTATTGTGTATCGAATGATGCCGAGTTGAAGCGGGCCATTCTTAGTGAGGCTCATAACATCCCAGTGGGGACAAGATGCACCAAAACCTGAGGCAAAGATATCGTTGGGATGGTATGAAGAAGGACATTTCAGATTATGTATCTCGATGTTTGACTTGCAAGCAGGTTAAGGCAGAACACCAACATCCTTCTGGCCTTTTGCAACCCATTAGAATTCCTGAATTGAAATGAGAGCGCATCACGATGGATTTTGCTACAGGGTTACCTCTGACTCCTTCCAAGAAAGACTCTGTTTGGTGATTGTTGATAGACTCACTAAGTCATCTCATTTTATTCATGTCCGAGTTACTTATCCCCTAAAGAAGCTGGCTAAATTGTATATTTCTGAGATTGTCAAACTTCATGGTGTACCCTTGTCTATCATTTCGGATCGAGATTCAAAGTTTACCTCTCAGTTCTGGAAAGCCTTACAAGAGGCCTTGGGCACACGTCTGAATTTCAGTACATCTTATCATCCGCAGACCGATGTACAGTCGAAGAGGGTGATACAGATTCTTGAGGACATGTTACAGGGATGTGTGAATGATTTTCGTAGTAGTTGGGAAGATTTCTTGCCCTTGGCTTAATTTGCATACAATAACAGCTATCAAGCTAGTATCCGCCTGACACCATATGAGGCTCTGTATGGCCGTAAGTGTTGTACTCCCATCTGTTGGACAGAGTTGTATAATAAGAAGATCTTAGGCCCAAAGTTGGTTCGAGAGACCGAGGAGACTGTCAGATTGATTCGTAACCATCTGAAAGAGGCTTTTGATAGACAGAAGTCTTATGCTGACCGGAGGAGAAAAGACATTGAGTTTGAGGTTGGTGATCAAGTTTTCCTGAAGGTGTCTCCGTGGAAGAAAGTTTTGAGATTTGGATGCAAAGGCAAGTTGAGCCCAAGATTTATTAGGCCGTACCGTATCCGAAAGTGAGTTGGACCTGTTGCATATCAGCTTGAGTTGCCTCCCCAGCTTAGACGCATTCATGATGTATTCCATGTATCCATATTGAGGTAGTACCATCCAGACTCGAGCCATGTCATTCAGGTTCAAGAAGTGGAGTTGAGACCATATCTATCATATGAAGAGGAGCATGTTCGGATTTTGGATCGAGATGCGAAAGTTTTGAGGAATCGACATATTTCTATAGTTAAAGTACAGTGGAGTAATCGTGGTCCTGAAGAAGCTACCTGTGAGACTCTTGAGTTAATGGAAGAGTAGTTCCCACATCTGTTCAACTCAGGTAAATTTCAAGGTCGAAATTTCTTTTAGGGGGGAGAGTTGTAACACCCTAGAAAAAAAATTGAAAGTGAAGGTTGTAGGAATCGAACCCACAACCTTAAGTGGTTTAACCGGATGCCCAGCCACTAAGCTAAGGGAACTCTTGATTATAAGCCTTCCCCCCACTTAGCTTTATGTGGTTCCGAAATAATAATAAAATAATAAAATACAAAAATATCTCACTTACCCCAATTAAGGGCATTTAATTAGGCCAGAAGCCCTTCCCAAAAGTTCTAGAACCCCCTATATCGTCGACTCTTCATCTTTCTCCCTTAAACAAACCGGCCATCGTCTGTTTCACCCCACCACCACGCCGTGTCTCGCACCGTCGCCGCCAAACGAACCGTCTCGACGTCCCGATCAAAACCCCTAAGCCCACTCGCACCGTCGCCACTTAAATAGCCGGCTATCGAAGAGAAAGGTTCGTCAAACCTGGGGTTAAGACACCCGTCGCGAGGCGAACGAGCCCCGTCATAGATCGTCCGTTCGTCGTTGACCTTAGCCTCGCCGGAGTTACACCGAACCCGACCCTTTTCTCTCCGAATTGGTACTCGTGGATCTCCCGATCGTGCCTACGCCTAGCCCAGCTCGTCCTGATCAGTACCGCCTCGTGATCCCATCGTCACTCATTCCAGTATCGTAGCGGAGCGTGATCCTGGTGCTCGGTAGACCTTTCGACCGACCGATCTGATCTTTTGAGGTGTGTTCCTTGTGTGCTATATGATTGTTTGCATATTTACTATTTTACATGCTTTATATGTTTTAATAAAACAGATCATGTGCACATGATTGGCAAAGTTAATTTTGTATAAAAATATGTAGCATGTTTTGTTTTTCTAAAAGAAACACGAATGTACTATATGTTTGATATATTCCCTAGCATCCGGTATGACAAGCATGCTCTACGGTTCCCTGTTATCAATGTAGAAACATGTTATTAAGCATTGCTATAACTTTCATTGTTGTGTACTATGTCACTGCCTGGACTAATTAGTAGGAGTGCTTAGGGTATGATGTGAAGTCACTATTGGCTCAGCCCTGATCTAGCTGGTAAGACAGCATGTATTCGGTTCCTAAGCTTCGGCTAGGTTCGCCCGTATTCGGTTCCTAAGCTTCGGCTAGGTCCGCCCGTCTTCGATTCCTAAGTTTCAACAAGGGCCGCCCGTATCCTAAGGTATTTCCTTAGGATGGTACCCGCGCCCAATGGGCTTGGGTTAATGCCAGCATACGATATTGTTCTGGGCAACTGTATCATGGTGTTTGGTTGGAGGGTAGATATGTTGCGTGGAAACTTAGATGCTTTTACGATATGTTTTGCATGACAAGATTTATTATGTAAATGATGTAAATGTTTTACTTGCACTGTTGGAACACACTGAGCTCTCTAGCTCACACCCCAAATCTTTTCTCCCTTTCAGATATTTTGGATAGGCAACCCTGTACCTGACACTTGGAGAATCGACACTGTAACCCCCTCGTCCCGGTCTGGCCGAATGACCGGTCCGAGTGGGTCACACGGGGAAAACCGAGTGAAAACTCCCTAAGGAATTCCCCCTCGGTTAGCAACCCTAATTTTTTTTTAAATCTTGTCTAGATGAGTATTTAATCCTATGTGATCATACAGCGGAACAACATTCACGAATCAAACAAACGAACTCAAACTAACAAGTTACAGCCCAATTTTATACTTATACATCATGCGGTATCGATACCCTTAAGGGGAGTATCGATACCCCCTTGACTAGGTCAACGGGTCAAAGTCAACCCGTAGAGGCCGTATCGATACACCCATAGAGTGTATCGATACCCTCCCCAACGTTTGACTTCCCACGGTCAAAGCTAAGATGACGGTATCGATACACCAGAGACCGGTATCGATACCGAACTGGACAGTAGCTCCAGTGACCAAAATAGTATCGATACACCTCTCAAGTGTATCGATACACGAAGCCTGACCAAGAAGGCGGTATCGATATCGTACCAACCGTATCGATACCCCTGCACAACAAAAACCTCCAAACTCAGCAAAAACGATCAAGACTCGAATCTAAATGCAATTTAGGACTTTCCTAGACCCCAACAAGCATTCATACAACATTTACATACTACTATATAGCCATACAAGCATCCAACATGTACATACATCAAGGGAACATGCAATTGAATCAAAGGTGACACTTAAACATTCAAAAACTCATACTTCAACATTCAACATAAGGCAAACTCGAAGGCACATAACCAACATTCAAGATAAGCAATCTAGGCATGGATTACAACTCAAACATGGCATCACAAGCCATACAAAAGCAACATAGCATGGAGTCTAAACAAGCTCCTAAACAACCAACAATCGTCCATCAAAAGACACATGTCTCATTGCTTAAACTATTACATGTTCAACATTTAAAAGCCATACTTGATGTACTCAAGTCAACAACCACACTTGGAGGCCCTCCACTTGCCCGAGCAACCCACGAACTAAGGATCTGCAATGTTGAACAAAAAGAGCGTAAGCAATGATGCTTAGTGAGGGTAAGCTCTAAAAACAAACCTCAACATTGCAGGGTCCGAGCACGATCTACCCAAGGCTTTACACAATTATACCAAGGATCCACAAGAGCCACAAGATAAGATGCATGAGCAATATACAAGTAAATGTCATGATCAACAAGCTTTAAATCCTCAACACAAGTAGTCACATTAAACATCCAAATAAAGATCATTAATCTCAACACATTGATACATTTATCAACCAACATTGGCACCTAGCTATGACCCGAATACGCGGATAGACACGTTGGAACTCACATCCAACAACCACATTACCTCACGGTGGGATTACACTCATCACCGGTCTCGCGGAGGGGATTCCACTCATCCTCACGCCCCGTCGATGGGATTCCACTCATCACCGACTATATATAATTACCATTTCCGGGCGAACCCGTACTCCTCCTTGGTGACTCAACGCCACCAAGGCCACGCGCGACTTTTGACTCATGTGTACACACTAACATCCTAATGATCGATCATTTGTATTCAAGTATACTAGTGCCAACATTTACTCATTTCACATTACTCATTTCAACCAATTTCGTGCTTAGCACGTACTCATCAACAACCATCATCATGCATGTCTCAAGCATCACAAGTCATGTCTCATCTCACATGTATAACACAATATACATAAGCATTCATATCACATTTCATACGAGACATACACAACCACATAAATGAGTTCATCCAAAGGCTCTAGATCAAGTTTAGGATTAGGCTACCACACTAATCCTAACTCTAGGTGGGTCTACCAAGCCCAACCTAGTCCATATACTCGAACCAACCATTTTAAAACCATTTAAAACAATTAACCACTCACCTAAGCTTCCAAGCTCAAAGACCAAGCAAGCGACCACCTTCAATTTCCCGGATTCACTTCCGATGCTTCACTGATGCCCAAACTCGATTCTAATCAATCTCAAACACAAACAAAACATTCGCAATCAATAACTCATCATCGGAACTAACCCGGATTAACATTATCAAGCATCCAACACTCAAAATCAACCCCAAAAACAGAATTTCCGAGCAGCCCCTAACACCCACTGAAAACTTCCATTTCAAACATCCAAACAACCATCAAACACACCCAAAGTGACCCTCATATATCATACTAGCACCAGCCCTCAAAAACCAACATCAAGCCACCCCAAAAACCACTTTAAAACCCTCCAAAAACCCCTTTGAAACCAAATTCCGAAAATCATTATAAAACCTTATAAAAATTAGATATATTGGACCTTTTGAACAACAAATGACTCATCTATCATTACCAAATCAAAAGCTCAACTTAATGTTAACAAAGTTAACATTTTTAATTTCAAACTTTAAAACTTCATAATACAAAAACAAGAGTTTTAATGAAAACTATGGGTATGAGCATGTAGAGGGAGGTGAGGACAAGCTAGAAACATGTTTACCTCTCAAAAATCACCAAGGATGTGAGTGTATGGTGATGGAATAGTGAACCCCCAAGGAGAGAAGAGAGAAACGTTAGGTTTGAAAGAGGGAGGGGAAGAAGATGAGAAGGGTGGGTGTTTTATTTTACATGTGTTAAATTTTAAAGCTCAAAAGACTTGTTTGCCCTTAATGAAATGGGGCATTTACAAGGGAGGTAAATTCATGGCTAAATGGAGTTTAATCTTAAAACATGGTCAACCCAAATTAGTTAATTTTGAAAACAACTCGAAATATTATTTAGAGTATAAAACCGAGCCCAAAATAATATTAAAATATTATTTTCACCTAACCCCTAAACCCGGGTGTTACAACTCTCCCCCACTTAAGGATTTTCGTCCCCGAAATTACCTGGTGGAAACAGATACGGAAACTGCTCAACCATATCCGCCTTTCTCTCCCACGTGGCCTCTTCCACACCTCTATGTCTCCACAACACTTTGACCAACTCCATGGTCTTGCCACGCAACACCTTGCTATCAGAAGCAAGTATCTCAACGGGTTCTTCATTATAGGACAAATCCGGATTTAACTCTATCTCCTCAACGGGCATCACATGAGAAGGATCCAATCTATATCTCCTGAGCATAGACACATGAAAGACATCATGGATCTTTTCTAATTCAGAAGGTAACCTCAAACGATAAGCTACAGGCCCAATCCGCTCAACTATCTCATACGGACCAATGAACCTCGGACTCAACTTGCCCTTCCGGCCAAATCTCATTACCTTCTTCCACGGAGATACTTTCAGAAACACTTTCTCACCCACTGAGTACTCAATCTCTTTCCTCTTCAAATCTGCATAAGACTTCTGACGATCGGAAGTTGCTTTCAAACGATCACATATCAACTTCACTTTTTCGGTAGTTCCCTTAAGCAAGTCTGGCATAGGTAACAATCTCTGACCTGTCTCAGCCCAACAAATCGGAGTCCTACATCGTCTACCATACAGAGCCTCATAAGGCGCCATCTGAATACTAGACTGATAACTGTTGTTGTAAGCAAACTCGACCAACGGTAAGTGCTTCTCCCAAGAACCCTGAAAATCGATCACACAACAACGAAGCATATCCTCAAGAATCTGTATCACTCGCTCTGACTGCCCATCGGACTGCGGATGATAAGATGTGCTGAAATGCAACCGGCTACCCAAAGCACTATGCAAGCAACCCCAGAATCTCGAAGTAAATCTAGGATCCCTATCTGAAACAATAGACTTCGGAACTCCATGAAGTCTCACAATCTCACGGATGTACAAGTTTGCCAACTTGTCTAAAGAATCCGTAGTGTTCACTGCTAAGAAGTGAGCACACTTAGTGAACCTATCAACAATCACCCAAACTGAGTTCTTCTTCGAAGGAGACAAAGGCAACCCCGACACAAAATCCATGGTGATCCTCTCCTATTTCCATTCCGGAATCTTCAAAGGCTGTAGCAAACCTGAAGGAACATGATGTTCTGCCTTCACTCTCTGACAAACCATACAACGGCTCACATACTCGGCTACATCTCTCTTCAACCCAACCCAGAAGTAATCATCTTTCAAATCTCGATACATTTTGGTACTACCCGGATGCATAGAAAAGGGACTCGAATGTGCTTCACTCAAAATCTGACGTCTCAACTCAACATCTTCTGGTACAACAATTCTATCTCTAAAGCACAACAAGCTCTCACCACTGAAACTATACTCAGTCGGTCTTCCTTCGGCTATGTCTTGAACATGAGGAACTAGGCTCGCATCTTGCAACTACTTCTCTCTAATCAACTGAATAGAAGAAGGCTTCACTTGCAGCTCGGTGATCAAACTACTATCATCAGACACACTCAATCTAGCAAACATAGCTCTCAGCTCAACGACCACTTTTCTACTCAAAGCATCGGCTACTACATTTGCTTTACCCGGATGGTACTCAATGGTCAAATCATAGTCTTTTAGCAACTCTAGCCATCTTCTCTGTCTCAAGTTCAGCTCTTTCTGTGTCATCAGATACTTCAAGCTCTTGTGATCGGTGTAAACTATACACTTCTCACCATACAAATAGTGACGCCAAATCTTTAATGCAAACACAACTGTGGCTAGTTCTATATCATGAGTAGGGTAGTTCTTCTCATGAATCTTCAACTGTCTAGAAGCATAAGCAACAACTCTCCTATCTTGCATCTAAACACATCCTAAGCCTACGTATGAAGCATCACTGTAAATCACAAACTCCTTACCAGAAACAGGTTGCACTAACACTGGAGCATTTGTCAAAGCTTCTTTCAATTTCTCAAAGGCCTTCTGTCTTGCATCTGACCATTCAAATTTGACTCCTTTTTGTAACAACTTAGTCAAAGGAGCGGCTACTCTAGAGAAACCATCAACAAATCTCCTATAGTAACCGGATAATCCTAGGAAACTCCTAATCTCGGTCACGGACTTAGGTTGTTTCCACTCAACAATAGCCTCAATCTTCGATGGATCAACTCGGATGCCTTCGGCCGAAACAACATGGCCAAGAAATACAACCTCTCAAATCCAGAACTCACATTTACTAAGCTTCGCATACAACTGATTGCTCAACAACCTCTGTAAAACAAATCTCAAGTTCTCATCATGCTCTTCTACTGTCTTCGAGTACACAAGTATATCATCAATGAAAACAACTACAAATCGGTCTAGATAGTCTCTAAAAATTCTGTTCATCATGTCCATAAATGCTGCAGGTGCGTTCGTGAGCCCAAATAGCATCACAAGAAATTCATAGTGACCATATCTAGTCCTAAAAGCTGTCTTCGGAACATCACACTCTTTCACCTTCAACTGATAGTACCCGGATCTCAAATCTATCTTCGAGAACACTGAAGCACCTCTCAACTGATCAAACAAATCATCTATACGAGTCAAGGGATACTTGTTCTTCACTGTCAACTAATTCAACTGTCTATAGTCAATGCACATGCGCATGCTACCATCTTTCTTTTTCACAAACAACACTGGAGCACCCCACGGAGAACTACTAGGCCTAATGAAACCACGGTCTAATAATTCTTGCAACTGACTCTTCAATTCTTTCAACTCTTTCGGAGCCATGCGATACGGAGCTATCGAAACTGGATTAGACCCTGAAACTGTCTCAATCACAAACTCAACATCTCTGTCAAGAGGCAAACCCGACAACTCTTCAGGAAACACATCTGGAAAGTCACACATTGTTCTGATATCTTTCGGTCTAGCTTCACTCATATCCGGATTCATAACATAAGCTAAATAAGCACCACATCCAGAGTCCATCAACCTATGAGCCTCTAAAGCTGACACCACATTAGACAAGAACTTAATGTTCTCGCCTACTACTACTACCTCGTAGTCATCAGAAAGCTTCAAAGAAATTCTCTTTGTCTCAAAATCCACACTAGCCCGATGCTCAACCAACCAGTCCATACCCAAAATAATATCAAAACCATATAAAGGAAGTTCCATCATATCAACTGAGAACACATGACCCTGAATCTTCAGTGGACACCTCCTATACATACGTCTAACCACGACTGTCTCACCGAAAGAACTAGTAACATGCATACCTACATCTAAGATCTCAACAGGAATATCTAACTTCTGTGCATATTCACTCAAGATATAGGAATGCGTAGAACCCGAATCAACCAAAGAAAGCAAAGACATGGACTGTAACTCAAAATTACCTGCTATCACATCGGTGTCGTTCCCGGCCTCTCTCTGAGCATAGACCCTCGCTGGTCCTCCCGCCTCTGGCTGCACAGCCACAACATGAGCAAGGTTCCTCTGAGCATCTACCCTAGGTGCATCAGCCCTAGGCTGGAAGTAGCCACGACCGCGCCCACGGCCTCTCTGAAAATCATTCGCTCTCGCAGAAGCCTGAGCAATGTTCGGTGCCTGAGCCGCCTGATGCGGACAATCCCTCCTAAAGTGGTCCCTCGAACCACAGTTCCAACAAGCATGGAAATTACCCCAACACTCACCAGCGTGCTGTCTCCCACATCGGGTACACTCGGGCAAACGCCCTACTCCTCTATGGCCCTGATGGCCCCTACCATGGTGGCCACCGCCACGTCTATGGTCAAACTGATGTCCGCCACCTCTGTGCCTCTTAGCATCTCTACCATCAAAGTGGTTATGCCTCTTACCAGAACTAGAACCACCGGATCGTTTGGCCGAACCTAAACTATGCTCTAAGTCCTTGGCCCTCGCGACCAACACATCAAAGTCTGAGTAGTCAGAAGCTAGCGTGTACCTCTTAATCTCTTCATTCAACCCATAACAGAAACGGCTGCAGCGTTCCACTTCAGTAGGAACCAACTCTTGAGCATACTGACTCAAGCGAACGAAGCGGATCTCATAATCGGTCACGGAAGCATCTCCCTGAGTAAGAGCCATAAACTCTCGCTTCTTCTCATCTAAGTACCTCGGTCCCAAGTACCTCTTCCGGAAAGCAGACTCAAAGAAATCCCAGTCAATCTCTGTCTCTGGAACCCCGGTAGTAATGGTGACCCACCAGGTGTAGGCATCACCCTGAAGCAACGAGATCACACAACCCAATCTACGTGCGCCCGCACAACCCATCTGAGCCAAGATACGAACTGTCTTCTCGAACCATAACTCCGATCTCTCCGGAGTAGATCCTCTAAACTCCTCGGCCCCCAAGCTACGGAGCCTCTCCAAAGGTAGACTGGCATCGTCACACCTAGGCTGAGCTGCAGCCTGAGCTCCCGCAACTGCGGCCTGGAATGCTCCCGCTATTGCTTGCACAAGCGGAATCATGTCAATTCCATCTGGACCTTGGCCACCTTGGCCACCTTGAGGTCCATCTCCTCTGGCTCCATCCTCGCCCCCAACTCCAGGTGGAGGAGGTGGTGGAGGAGCGCCAACTCCCGCGGCCACCGGCCCTTCTAGGTGAGCCTCCACACCAACTACCGGCTCAACAGGAGCAGCAACCCGTGGTTCCTGACGAACCACCCTCGGCCTACCTCTCGGTCTAGACATCACTCTCACAGATATCAACTACAACCACAACAACAAAACATACAAGCTGGGTTAGCAAGGCAAGGCTTCCAAGTGTTCAAGTACGTTCCCTCACTTAAAATCATTTTTCCAATGTAATAGTAGCAATGGGACTCTTACACGCATGCTTTAAAATAAAACAATCAACATACTTGTCACACAAGCAATCATTCTTGCAAAACAAGCAAACACCGTGCAATTCAATTTAAAAACTTGAACTTACCTCACTTACCTGCCCAAGGTCTCGGTAACCTTAGGCTCTGATACCAACAAGTGTAACCCCCTCGTCCCAGTCTGGCCGAATGACCGGTCCGAGTGGGTCACACGGGGAAAACCGAGTGAAAACTCCTTAAGGAATTCCCCCTCGGTTAGCAACCCTAATTTTTTTTTTAAAATCTTGTCTAGATGAGTATTTAATCCTATGTGATCATACAGCGGAACAACATTCACGAATCAAACAAACGAACTCAAACTAACAAGTTACAGCCCAATTTTATACTTATACATCAGGCGGTATCGATACCCTTAAGGGGAGTATCGATACCCCCTTGACTAGGTCAACGGGTCAAACTCAACCCGTAGAGGCCGTATCGATACACCCATGGAGTGTATCGATACCCTCCCCAACGTTTGACTTCCCACGGTCAAAGCTAAGATGACGGTATCGATACACCAGAGACCGGTATCGATACCGAACTGGACAGTAGCTCCAGTGACCAAAATAGTATCGATACACCTCTCAAGTGTATCGATACACGAAGCCTGACCAAGAAGGCGGTATCGATACCGTACCAACCGTATCGATACCCCTGCACAACAAAAACCTCCAAACTCAGCAAAAACGATCAAGACCTGAATCTTAATGCAATTTAGGACTTTCCTAGACCCCAACAAGCATTCATACAACATTTACATACTACTATATAGCCATACAAGCATCCAACATGTACATACATCAAGGGAACATGCAATTGAATCAAAGGTGACACTTAAACATTCAAAAACTCATACTTCAACATTCAACATAAGGCAAACTCGAAGGCACATAACCAACATTCAAGATAAGCAATCTAGGCATGGATTACAACTCAAACATGGCATCACAAGCCATACAAAAGCAACATAGCATGGAGTCTAAACAAGCTCCTAAACAACCAACAATCGTCCATCAAAAGACACATGTCCCATTACTTAAACTATTACATGTTCAACATTTAAAAGCCATACTTGATGTACTCAAGTCAACAACCACACTTGGAGGCCCTCCACTTGCCCGAGCAACCCACGAACTAAGGATCTGCAATGCTGAACAAAGAGAGCGTAAGCAATGATGCTTAGTGAGGGTAAGCTCTAAAAACAAACCTCAACATTGCAGGGTCCGAGCACGATCTAGCCAAGGCATTACACAATTATACCAAGGATCCACAAGAGCCACAAGATAAGATGCATGAGCAATATACAAGTAAATGTCATGATCAACAAGCTCTAAATCCTCAACACAAGTAGTCACATTAAACATCCAAATAAAGATCATTAATCTCAACACACTGATACGTTTATCAACCAACATTGGCACCTAGCTATGACCCGAATACGCGGATAGACACGTTGGAACTCACATCCAACAACCACATTACCTCACGGTGGGATTACACTCATCACCGGTCTCGCGGAGGGGATTCCACTCATCCTCACGCCCCGTCGATGGGATTCCACTCATCACCGACTATATATAATTACCATTTCCGGGCGAACCCGTACTCCTCCTTGGTGACTCAACGCCACCAAGGCCACGCGCGACTTTTGACTCATGTGTACACACTAACATCCTAATGATCGATCATTTGTATTCAAGTATACTAGTGCCAACATTTACTCATTTCACATTACTCATTTCAACCAATTCCGTGCTTAGCACGTACTCATCAACAACCATTATCATGCATGTCTCAAGCATCACAAGTCATGTCTCATCTCACATGTATAACACAATATACATAAGCATTCATATCACATTTCATACGAGACATACACAACCACATAAATGAGTTCATCCAAAGGCTCTAGATCAAGTTTAGGATTAGGCTACCACACTAATCCTAACTCTAGGTGGGTCTACCAAGCCCAACCTAGTCCATATACTCGAACCAACCATTTTAAAACCATTTAAAACAATTAATCACTCACCTAAGCTTCCAAGCTCAAAGACCAAGCAAGCGACCACCTTCAATTTCCCGGATTCACTTCCGATGCTTCACCGATGCACAAACTCGATTCTAATCAATCTCAAACACAAACAAAACATTCGCAATCAATAACTCATCATCGGAACTAACCCGGATTAACATTATCAAGCATCCAACACTCAAAATCAACCCCAAAAACAGAATTTCCGAGCAGCCCCTAACACCCACTGAAAACTTCCATTTCAAACATCCAAACAACCATCAAACACACCCAAAGTGACCCCCATATATCATACTAGCACCAGCCCTCAAAAACCAACATCAAACCACCCCAAAAACCACTTTAAAACCCTCCAAAAACCCCTTTGAAACCAAATTCCGAAAATCATTATAAAACCTTATAAAAATTAGATATATTTGACCTTTGAACAACAAATGACTCATCTATCATTACCAAATCAAAAGCTCAACTTAATGTTTACAAAGTTAACATTTTTAATTTCAAACTTTAAAACTTCATAATACAAAAACAAGAGTTTTAATGAAAACTATGGGTATGAGCATGTAGAGGGAGGTGAGGACAAGCTAGAAACATGTTTACCCCTCAAAAATCACCAAGGATGTGAGTGTATGGTGATGGAATAGTGAACCCCCAAGGAGAGAAGAGAGAAACGTTAGGTTTGAAAGAGGGAGGGGGAAGAAGATGAGAAGGGTGGGTGTTTTATTTGACATGTGTTAAATTTTAAAGCTCAAAAGACTTGTTTGCCCTTAATGAAATGGGGCATTTACAACGGAGGTAAATCCATGGCTAAATGGAGTTTAATCTTAAAACATGGTCAACCCAAATTAGTTAATTTTGAAAACAACTCGAAATATTATTTAGAGTATAAAACCGAGCCCAAAATAATATTAAAATATTATTTTCACCTAACCCCTAAACCCGGGTGTTACAGACACATTTTATACTCCACATAGATTGTAATGTTTCTATCCACCGCTTTTGTAATTCATGATGACATGTGTCTATGGTTTGTAGTGTATAAAGAATTATGTTCCGGGTATTTTGGTTGCTACGCTTGATATGACTTATGTTATAACTACATCTGGATATGTTTTCACATGTTTGCTTATTATGATCGCTTGGTGGCGAATTATGATGTATAATACTTTCAACTAGATACTTGATTTCTTCAACAGGTTTTCTACTTGAGTTTTAATGATGAGATGTACCCTGTTAGACATGGTCATTCCACATAGGCCGGTCTAGGGGGTTACAGTCGCCATGGCCACAAACTCATTCTTGAACACCAAAACCAAGCACATGGATCTCGATCTTCATTTTGTTCGTGAAAGAGTCGCGGAAGGAGAATTCCAAGTTAACTATGTGCCATCATAAGACCAAATAGCTAATGTTCTAACAAAAGCAGTTGCCATCACCAGATTTCAATCAATTCGTTGCAAGTTGCTGATTTCATTGCTATATCGGGAGTGAACCAACCCTTGGGGCTGTAGACCATTACAAGGACAAATGAAGAAATCCACCTATTGTTACGGAAGGATATCGATCCCAAGCGTAGTGGCAGGGAACTTTAGGTTTTTTTATCAAAGAGAAACTTCATTAAAACTAAGCAACATTACACATCCGAGACCAAAGACCCACAAACAAGGGCCAATAGGCAAACCAAAACAAGGAAATTGAAATACAAACAATGGAATAGACCCAACGGGGGTCTTCCATGAAGAAGCCACAACTGAAAAGCAAGAAAAACAAGCAAAGGAAACACCAAGGCACATAGTCCGAACAAGCACAAGGGTATTCCCAAGATGCCGGGATATCCCTAAGACGAAAATGGATCGAAAAAACAAAGCAGATAACCTTGTCAATCGTTAGTTCAGTCTTAAAGCTCGATCGAAGCATCCGAGTGAGAGCTTCATCCGGAGGCAGGCTTCCTTATCAGTAGACAAGGTCCTTGTCAACTGGATTACTAAGATCGAAAGATCAGACTTAAGGATTGACTTAACATGGTTGCAAACCCCATTCACGAACATCATCTTCAATTCGTAGATGGTAGAAACCCAAAGAAAATTAAAAACGCTCTCATCCATAGAGCACAAAAAAACTTCGGGGGCAGGATTCGGCATAACCACCAAGTACCGACCCTCCCTATTGAACAAGGCGGTGTTGCAAGGGATCATTTCTGATGCGGATAACCCTCTAGGGAGTTATCCGCTTTTTTGGTTAAGATGGAGCCATCGATCATGACAATAAACTGGTGATAGTCCGCTTTGTCCAGCCTGGAGATCACCGGAAAAGGATAGAGGCTTGGCGTGAAAGAACATGAAAAATTAAGATCTCCAAGCTTTGCACTAAACCTTGATAAAATGGGAAGCATAATCCCACTAAATCCATAATCACTTAGCTGCAAAAGGGATGGCCACCACCAAAGTCAAACTTTATACTTTGGGAAAACACATCCATCCAAGGAAAAGACCATACTGCCCTTGCCGTGGATTGCACCCCCCAAAAACATCTCAGAAAGCCTCGTCGGCGTCAAGGCTGCTACAAAATCGGTCGGAGCTTCAGAACCAAGCCAGGATCCGGTGAGCATCAACAGCAACGCAGTGTTTTCTGTCTTGTTTCCGCAATTGCTCGAGGGACTACAGCCCCAACCAATTTTCCAAATCTATCGGCCTAACCGGAAACCATCGACAAGGTAGTTGCCTGCACACAAGGCCCGTCTACCGGCCTGTATCGAAGGGAGCCGGCGGCCCGGTTGCTTCTGTTTTCCGGAATCTGTCGATCAAAAGCCAGAACCAGATTTTGTGAAAACCACCGTTCGAGGGCAGAGGGCCCTGCTGACCCAGCCAGACCACTGCGAGAAACCGAGACACCAGCCAGCTAGGGGGGACGATGACCACCGTCGGTGTCCCCAAAAAACTCAGATCCGAAATCCCGCTGGAAAATATCGAACCGGGGAGCGTCTCCTGAAAACTGGCATCGGCGAGCTGACTCCGGGGTGTACAGCACAACCACCGGCTCACTACGCTCAACTAACGGCGAGAAAACCGATCCAATGCCCGACTTAAGCCAACGTCGATCTTGGACGAGCCTTCGGGGTCCAACGCGTTCATCTTAAAGAAAAGATGACAAGTTTCGTTGGCTTTTTGGTTTTAGTCCAACTCAGCTCCTCTAAACTTGCTGCCAATCCTTGCTTTGTGATAGAAGTGGTCTCTCAGTGGCAGGGAACTTTAGGTACTCTTAGCTTTGTTGCTATTTCAATTATTACAAAAAAATAATAATAATCTAATTATATATATACAACAATCCATGATGTCATTCAAGTATAATTCCACTTAAAATATCTATCTTACATTTTATTTAAATTTGTCATAATTGTAAATAGTTGTCCCAAACTGATTAAGACATGCTTTTATTATTTTTCTTTTATTAAAATTTAAAGAGAAAGAACTTAACATATTTTTTAATATTTATATCATATTGTTCCCATCTTCACCACCTAACGAGGGTAATTATATTGTTTTTATTACTTTGGTTCACATTTCCATTGGACCATACCAAAACAAAGATGACCCAAATGTCCCAAAAGTACAATTTTTAACCCAAAAAAATAAACAGCAATAGAAGAAACACATTAAGAATTAAAGAACCCTAAACCCCGAATGCTAATAAAACAGAAATTTGAGAGTGAATGAGGTGATGGGTACCTTGCTTGAGCCTTCCCGGGTGATTGTAACGGTAATTTTTGCTGATAAAAATCAATAATGAAAATTTGGGATTATATAGTAAAAAATTCTTACTTTATTTACTATGTAACATTAAAACTGGTCAATAAATAAAGGGTCTTCGATGGTGAATTTTGGGTTTGAGGAAACCGTAAGTAAATTACATGGCAAGAGATTGATTTTGATAAAATTAAAACCGGGTATTCGGATGGATTTCAGGTCGGGTTAAATTGGACTCAAGTTATGTTGGATCAAGTTAATAATTTGACTCGAGTCGAGTCGGGTCAGATTCGGGTAAACTTAGGTTGATCTCAACTCATGTTCGGTTGGGGTCAATTTCAAGTCGGATCAAAACAGTTAATTCGAGTTCAGATGCAATTCGGGTCGAGTCACTTCGTGTATCAGTTTAAGTTCATGTCGGGTCACGTCAGTTTCAAACAAAATTTGAGTCGAGTACTATCAGTTTCGAGTGAACTTCAGGTTGAGTCTTAAACAGGCACACATAACAACAACAATAACAACAACAACAATAAAGGGCAATATTATAAATATTCCTAAAAAATATAGGGGAAATTACACTATTAATCTCAGGTCGGGCTGAGTCGGATATTTTTCACCCTAAACCAGAACCCGACTTGTTAGGATATTTGTTTTGATATAATAATTGAAAAATATTTTTAGACTAAACTGAAAAGATTTCAAAAATAATTCTAAGTCCAAATTATTTGAAAATATGTTTAAAAGGCTTTTGGCATGTTTTAAAACAACTTTTAAATAGCCAAATCAATGATTTTCAAAGCACCGTACCGATACGGTCTCAACCGTATCGATATCATTTAAGATTTCAGATACAAAGAAATTTCAGTAGCCAAAATCCGTACCGGTACAGACTTAGCTATATCGATACGGAGAGTGTCGTACCGATACGCTTATACGCGTACCGGTCCCTACTTTCAAACAACCCCCAACGGCTATTTCCATGACAGATCATGTCGATAAGACTGTTAGGCGTATTGATACACGAAGACTTATCAAAGCTCAACGGCTCTTTCTCAAAGAGGCCATATCGATACGGAAATTACGTGTACCGATGCGGAAGTGCCCAAAATTGAAAATTCAACATGGAATTCATCCCCAACGACTCTATTTCAATCCAAATGATCACCAACGGCTAGGAACTCGATTGCGAAAATAAAAATGAACCTTCAAACTTCTATGGAAGACTAATGATCCTCAAGTCAACAATAATTTGATTAAAAGGTATCTTAGTGCTCAAATTTTATATTCTTGTATAGACAACACTTGTGAGCTTGCAATGTAATATTTGCTTAAATATTTTAGGATTGGGTTATCATATTATAGGGTTCAATTATCATATTATCGAGTTCGGATCGTTCTCAAGTCAAGTGCAAGTTGTATTTAAGACCAATTCAGGTTCGAGTCAATCTTGATCGAGTTCGGATCATTGTCACCTTATATCACAATCAATTCAAACTTGAGTCGACTTTCCATGTCAGTTCAGTTGCTACCCCTAGTGATGAGATTAGTTGGTGTAATAATGGTTTTTTAATTTTCCTTAAAATATTATCTTTTATAAATAATATTGTTTTAAAATATATGTTTGGAGTTCAAATGTACCATGTAGTAACGATGAGATAATGATTTAAGGCTCTTGTCACTGGTGAGAAAAAAAAATACATGAATTCATTGAGTATCAAACAAAGTAATTACTCTTTTTACCTTTCAAAAATTATACCTCTTCGACCTGTGTCAAGAATCAAGATGGATAGTATTTTCAAGATGTGAGAATTGGCTTATTTTTTACTATATGTGTCAAGTTTATCCCAGGTTTAATAGTTAAAAAGGTGTTTAATTTATATTTTTTTTTGTTTGGTGTCTAACATTTTTTTTGAGTCACTTTGGTGACTAACAATTTATTCTGTAACTCAAATTAAATTTTTTCGTGACAGACGTTAAATTTTTTTGTTATCTAATAAAAACACGACACATGATATACTCTTATATTTTCTTTAATTTTTATTTTTTTAAAAAAATCTTTAATTTTATAAAAAAAAAACTCAAAATCTTTAATTTCTCTAAAACTCCAAACCCTAGATCCTTAAATTCCTCCCCTCTCACCACCGATTCAACCACCACCGGCCACCCTTGCCTCCGTCGCACCCATGACTGAAAGCCTCATGATCTCGTCGTCGAAAATCGGCGAATGAATCGTCGATTGCTCCGTCGACGAACATCAAAAAATGAAGAAAAAAAATTGGTTGAGCTCCTAACCGAAGGTCAGAGAGTGAGAGATGCTTGAGTGGTGAACGATGAATCACCGATGTGTGAACAATGTCAGACAGTGAGAGAAATGTGATTTGAGAATTTGAATCTTAAAAGGGTTTTACTTTTGGATTTTTGGTGTATGCAAGAGAGTCTTTCAATTCGGGCTTCAGAACTTAGGGGAGGGGGAGAATAGGGCAAAGGGTAAAATGTTAAAAATATGGGCTATTTATAAGTCGCGGATCCGGGTCATTAGGATCCGCGCACTTTTGACGGGTCGGGTCCATCTTTGTTGGTTATTAAAGCCAATTCCCTTTAACTTTCAATTTATTCAATTTGGTCTGCATTCATTAAAATTGAGCTCTGCAATTCTCAATTTAATTCAATTGGGTCATTAATCATAAATGAAAGTATTTATTTAATTGCTTTGTTTCATGTATTTATTTAATTTATGTTTAAAATAGATTAGTATAATTTTATTTAAATAATTTAAAATATACCTTTGACTTAAAGAGGTATATATAAAAAACATGAAATATATGTCACATATTTAAAAACATTAAGAACTATATTTGCATATCTTATATATGATTGGAGAAAGCCGTTTAAATTAGAATCAAATCGTATTATAACATGATAAATAATTATAATTAAATCTGTATAAAAATTCAAAAATTCGACTCGAATAAAAAATCAAATAAAGTTTGAATTGTAAAATATGATGCGTCAAGTCAAATAACACGAAATTTTTTAACTCGACTACATTCTTTACGGATAAAACTAAGCTTTTAGATAGTATTTTAGATTTAAGTGACACACAAAAAATAAAACAAAGATTTTATTAAAGAGAGCACACACTAACAATATAAAAGGAGATCTCTTGAATATTTTTTTTTTTGAATATGTTGGTGCGATGCAAGGGTAGCATCTGTTCAACTTTCTAAGTCTTTTTAAAGACGGCACACACAACATGACATTACTGGTGCTCGAACCCGGATCCTATGAGATGATAAACATCTACCTTTGCCACCAGGACACAAGGGGATGAACAGATCTCTTGAATATTTAAATATATAGTTACATTCTAAAAAAATAAAACAATATATATAGTTATATTTCATTTAACTTCCTCCCTTGACCGAATCCCTACACTTGCTCACTCTTGGTTTTGACAAGTGTATAGGTCCTTGAACAATTAGATATTTTGCATGAAAATTCCTAGTTTTAATATTATTCATTCTAGTCCTTTTGTAACAACTATCTATTTCTCTCTTTTCTTTCAATTTGATCCTAGACTTACTTAATCAATCTAATAGGTGGTACTTTAACTAGTCTTAAAAACTGCACTGCACATTCATTAAAACCTGCGTGTATAGATTCTAACTGCTCATCATATTTTTATTACTACATTCGCCAAAAATTTATCAGTTAAGTTGCAAAACAGTCCCAATTTAGTAGCAAGACAATCTCCAAAATAGTCTTTATTTCATTTACAGGCAGCCTTCTTAAACAATTTATAAAATGGTCTGATTTTAATTGTAAAACAGTCCCTAAACTTGCAAAAATAGTCCTTCCCTGTTTTTACCAATTCAAAACAGTTTAAAAATAGTCCTCTTATGATCAAATCAGTCCTTAGATGAATCATTTTGCTACACAACAGTCTAAAATTCATTTCTATTAAGCAATGGCAAGCAAATCAAGTTTCGGACACAACTCATGCATTCAACAATGGCCCAAGTCATTTCTGGGAATTTCTAAAACAAACCATCACAGCAACAACCTCAAATTTGATACCACTTGGATCATTTTAACTTTCCATAACTCTCGCAGGATAAAAAAATTAGCTACTTAACATTACAATCATGTTATCATTTTCTCCTAAAGCATGACTAGGGATGATAATGAGCCTGACCGGCTCGCGAGCTACTCGGGCTCAGCTCGAGTGAGCTTAACTCGGGCTCGGGCTCAGCTCGAAACCTTAGCAAGCCGAGCCGAGCTTACCTAGGCTCGGCTCGGAAAGCTCGTGAACAGGCTCAGAATCTACATATGCTCTAAAAAATAATATGTTTGGCAAAAGGAAAACAATAAAATAAATTAGGATAAATCTACTAAAAGTAAATTAACAAAAATAAATTAGGCATTTTCTTTAGTTTGTTGTTGTTTGATTTTGTATTTTCTTTAATTATATGTTTGTATTATAAGGATATTTATTGGTTATTTGGATTGACCTAATTTTTGGCACTTTTTTCCCTTTCCGATCACTGAATTTTGTTTCAATGTTGGTTATGAAAGAGACTTTTAACGAATCTTTTATATAAAAAAACTATAGCAAAATTTTTCATTTCGAGTTGAGCGGGGCCTGACGAGTTTCGAGCCCGAATCAAGCCCAATTACACTGTTTTCGAGCCGAGCCTGGCCAGACTCAGCTCATTATCACCCTAAGCATGACAATTCATTACATTACATTACAAAGGATATAGAGAAGATTGATAGCATTAATTTAAAATTCCAGCAATCTATTAACCTATAAACAAGATGATATCATAGATAGTTTCTCAAATAGGAGCTTAAATTAATAGTAAGGAAGAATTTATTTTACCTCTTCCCTCAAGACACACGAACAAGACTCTAAAATTTGGACCAATCGAGTCCAAATTCTTACATTTCCATGGCCAAACTCTAGTCTTTCTCTCTCTAACTCCATCTTCGGTTCATGCAAAATGGGGAAGAAGATGAACATTTCATTTAACTTCCTCCTTTGACCGAATCCCTACACTTGCTCACTCTTGGTTTTGACAAGTGTGTAGGTCCTTGTACAATTAGATATTTTGCATGCAAATCTAGGGATGGGCATGGGTCGGGTCGGGCCGGGTTTTTGGCCCACCCGAACCCTACCCGAAAATATTAACCCTAAACTCGAACCCGATCCGACCCGAAAATAAATACCTTAAACCCAACTCCGACCTGACCTATATAAAAAAATCAATTTTAGGGACTAAATTGTAAAAAAAAATTAAGAGACTTAATTGTAAAAAATAATAAATTTAAGGACTAAATTGTAAATAAAAAATCAATTTTAAGGACCTAATTATAAAAAAATATATAAAAAGGTGTATTATTACAAATATCCCTAAAAAATTTAAGGGAAAATTACACTATTAGAACCGGGTCGGGTCGGATTTTTTCACCCTAAAACCCGAACTCGACTCGACCCGACCCGACCCCTATTTTTTCATAAAAATACCCGATCGGGTCGGGTCAGAACCCGTCGGGTCCAGGTTCCGTACCCATCCCTATGCAAATCCCTACTTTTAACATTATTCGATTTTAGTCCTTTTATAACAACTATCTATTTCTCTCTTTTCTTTCAGTTTGATCCTAGGCTTAATCAATCTAATAGGTGGTACTTTAACTAGTAATCCATTGAAGCATTAAGCACACTCCTATGCCAATTGTTTAATATATTACAACTATTGTTTCAAAGAGTTAATTTTGGAAATTGATTTTATTTTTTAAATAGATTAATGTTCAGCTCTCCAAACATGTTTGCACGTTTGGTGAGAGGTTTCCAGAGCACACTCTAGGACATTTGTTGGGTTTAACTATCCGTTGGTTTAGTGACTAGCATATGAAAAAGTCTTTTTTTTTTCCAATTTTTTGGTATAACTATCTATACCAAACACATTTGTTGACAAATATAAATAAAATATTGTAACTATTGAAGGCGATCCTTCCAACTCAGCTTGTTTCATTTATGATTTCATAATTAAAATTTTTAATAATGTTTAAAAAAATATAGTATTCCATCTCATTAAACCAACTAAATTATTACCTAATATTTAAATAAAAAATTACAAAATCATGGAATATATATCGTCAAGCTGTTCAACCGATTAAATGGGAATAAAAAAGCAGATAACAGCTCAAGTACAGGTAGTTTGAGCAAAACCTGAAAAAAAAGTAAACTACATAAATGACCACCATATTATTGGTAAAGTCGCGATTTGACCACCTTACTATTTTTTGCAGCTATTAAACCACCAAACTATTTAATTGGTTGCAATGTGACTACAAGCCGTTAAAAACTAACGGAAGAAGTGATGTGGCAGTTAGTAAAATTGGTATAATTACATATTTGGTCATTGCTATTTATACATTTTATCAATTTAGTCCTAATTTTAATGAATAAAATAATTTAATTATTTAATTAGGCGACGACACGTGTCGCCACCGTATTGGAGGACTTTATTTATGTATTTTTGATTTAATAATTTTTATTTTGCAAAATTAATGCAAGAAACACCTTGCTTTTGATAGGATTTGAACTCGGGTTGGCAAGGTGGAGAATAAGCAGTTCTACCATTAGGCCACTGCTATCTTTGTTAAATATTGTACAAAATCTAATACATATTCTAGTTTTTAATCTGACCCTAACAACACAAGCATCGTTCCTCTCTTCGGCAATCAATCTTTTTCCCAGGTAAAAACAAATGAAGCTACTTTTTTTTTCAAAAATTTTTGAATGACAAAGTACTGAATTGGGTTTCGATGTCTGGGTATTTCATGAAATTCAATTTAGGATGCAGCAATGGGGTTGGTTCTAAGCGTGGCGTCCGTAAGAGGTTGGACAACGGGATCGGGCATGGAGGGTCCGTCTGTACCCGCCTGAACCGATCACCCAACCAGTACGGAGCAAGTCTCCACCTTCCCATGGTCTCTCTTCACCAAGTCACAGCGTCGACGAATACGCGTGGCCTTCACTTGCAAAGTTTGCGGCCAACGAACCACACGAGCCATCAATCCCCACGCCTACACAAATGGCACTGTATTTATTCGAAACCTCAGGCTTCCACCTCTGAATCTGACGCTCTTTACTCGCAGACTTCGACCTCTGATTCGTCTCTTTCGGTATCCGATTTTGATTCCGTGGACAATGATGATTTCTCTCGATTCAGCGCTGGTGCTTTTGAATTTCAAGTCAAACCTCATATATTTCCATCGGCCAAACCTAGGTTTTCTTCGAATTCGAGCTAATGGTGCTTGGCAGTAATGGTTGTTTCTCTTTTCTTATTTTTTTTCTTGGCATGAACAAAAAACTAGGATATATATTAGATTTTGTACAATATATAACAAAGATAGCAGTGGCCTAACGGTAGAACTGTTTATTTTCCACCTTGACAACCTGGGTTTGAATCCTAGCAAAAGCAAGGTGTTTCTTGCTTTAATTTTGCTCTTCCAATCAGGTGCCACGTGTCACCACCTGATTGGGGGAGCAAAATAAAAATTATTAAATCAAAAATACATAAATAAAGTCCTCCAATACGGTGGTGACACGTGTCGTCGCCTAATTAAATAATTAAATTATTTTATTTATTAAAATTAGGACTAAATTGATAAAATATATAAATAGCAATGACCAAATATGTAATTATATCAATTTTACTAACTGCCACGTCACTTCTTCCGTTAGGTTTCTAACGGTGAGTGGTCACATTGCTCCCAATTAAATAGTTTGGTGGTTTAATAGCTGCAAAAAATAGTAAGGTGGTCAAATCACGACTTTACCAATAGTAAGGTGGCTATTTATGTAGTTTACCACAAAAAAAAAGTTGGATTTGACCTCAATCTGGCCCACGGCCATGAATTATGATGTTTCAAGTACTCGGTCGTCTCATTGTTTATTAAATAAACGACCAAAATATGGTCTCACTATACCATTCTACTGTTTCAGAAGATATTAAAGACGATATTATTAAAAAAAATGGAGAATTATAGTTTTTAAACCAAAATTATAAAATAAATGTAGACAGGGCCTATTCTAATAATCTATATTTTTATTTTTCAATCTAATATTTTTAATTTTACTCCAGTAAAATTTTAAACTATAATTTATTTTACTTACTCTGATATCATTAATTAACTTTTACTTTAGTGGTATAGTGTGTAAGTGAAAGTGAACTTGTTTTACTTGAAGTTAACAAATAAAATATTACTATTAACTTTTTTTTTATCAATATAAAATATTACTATTAACATTTCTAGTTTTGTTTATTTTCAAATTTCTTTATAACTCTTACGTACATTTTATTTTATTCTCGGTCCCTTTTAATTTTTAATTCATGATTTTGCTCTATGAAATATCAAGATTTACCTATCTTTTTCCTTTTCTGGGATGAGATAATCTTATCAAACTGAAAGCATTGTTTCATCACATGTAGAGAGGAAAATAAACAGTCCCACTTGCATGCCTTTATAAATTCTTAAATTGGAGCTTCTCAGAAGATTCAGAGTCCAGTTGTAATGTCAGGCTTTGTTTTCTGGACTGGCTTTTGAAAACTCTGAAACACTTGCTTAACTTGCATTGTAATGCAAAAACACATGCTCTAATTCTTGTACAACAATGCCATCCACCATCAATCATTATGCTGGTCCAATGACTACATCAACCCACTTGTTTGAAGCTTTTCAGCTGTCCCGAATATGTGTCGAACATGAATTCGAAACTAGCGTCAATTAAAGACTTAAATAGAAATACTTCATCGCTTTATCCGGGGCCATCTCATAAGCTTCAGCACAAGATCTTACTTGCGTAGTTCTATTTCATATGAAAGACCTAATGGACTAGTTTTGGTGACAACCGAGAATGAAGATTTAGATAAAGTTATTTATGAGTATTTGATCGATGAATTTGCTTCAAATAATGTTTGGAGGACGAGATTTCTCAAGGTGATAATATTATTAGTCAGTGGTTGTTTATTATTGTTTTTGTTATATTTAAAGTGGTTTCCTAATAAAATAATGTGTTTTTGTTATATTTAATAATATTTTTATGATTTATTAATAAAACATTAAATTAATTGTTTAAAGTGATGAAATATACTTTTATTTTTATAGAGGTCTATTTTTGAGTTCATACTTAGGGTTTAAAAAATATTCGAGACACCCTGACTCTGCTGTTATTGAATCCAGAGAGTTGTTAGGGTTTTTTGATATTTTAAATCATGGAAGCAGACTTATGTCCCAAGTCTCGAAAATACAGTAGCGTGATGGTTTAATAAACTATTAGTTGACACACACTTTGATGAACTTTAATTAACTCTTGGTCTTTTTATTTGTTTGTTTTTTAAAAGGTTTTATTTTGATGCACAAGCTTTATAAATTTATTTTACACATTCTTTTTATAAAATTTAAAATCTAAATCACAAACCCTAGCAACCTAAAACCTAAGCCCTAAATCCTAAACTTTAAATTCTAAATTCTACCCATAAACCTTAAATTATATACCCTACATACTAAACCCCTAAACCCTAACCTAAAACCCTAAACCCTAAACCCTAAAATTAAAGGGCTTGTGTAAACTAAAGTTTACACAAACTTGTGCATCAAAGTATTTTCCTTTTTAAAATATTCGTATTCGAGTGTAAAACTCTATTTAAAGCAAGAGTCGGCTTGTAAGCGATGCATCAGCAAAGATTTCTGCAATGGCTTCCAAATCTCTGCTATTTCTATTGGCTGCTCTTCTGCTAGCTGCTACAAAGGTAATGGGGCTTACCCTTAGGCTACCTTCCAGATGGTTCATAGTTGTTAATGTTTTCTAACTCAAAACCTAATTTTTCTTGTTTATGATTTTGTAGGTTTCAGCCAATGAGCAAGGAGAGAAGATTGAGGTAAGTTTTCTCAAACCATGCTCATCTGAAAACCTATTTCTTGTGATCAGGTACGGAGTCAGAATTAAATAATGGGCGGGTAAATTCCTTTTAACGTGAACATAACTTAAGGAGAGACAAAGTTTAATTTGATAAGTATTCAAATTGGTAGGGATTAAAATTGTCAATTTAAGGACACGAGCCCATCTCGTTCACTGAACTGCTCCGTCCCTGCTTGTGGTCCAAAGTTCTTAAGCTTTTATTGTTTGCTGAAATGGTTGCATATTCATTTGCAGATTAAGTATGTCAAAGTTCCTGAACCAGCAGCTCCAATCCCAGTGAAGGCACCCACACTACCACCACCAATCAAGGCACCCACTCCACCGTATAAACCTCCAACTCCGGCACCGGCACCCCCAACCACTACTCCTCCACCAAGTCCACCACCATTGCCACCGGTCAAAACAAGAAAGGGTAAAACTCCAATTCTTTTTCCTAGTAAAATCAAACTACAAATGCAATAGGTCATGCCAGGTCTACATATGGTAGCAATATCATATGTTCAATCTAAAACAAAAGTATCGGATTTCGTCTAAACTTGTTCATATTTGTAAACGACTAAATCAAAGTTGGATCGAAAAGCTCGATTCTGACAAAATGTTGGACAAATTGTGCTTGCAGATTGCATCCCTTTATGTGGAGAAAGGTGCAAATTACACTCAAGGATTAACCTATGCTTGAGAGCTTGTATCACATGTTGTGATAGATGCAAATGTGTTCCACCGGGGACGTACGGAAACCGAGAAATGTGTGGCAAATGTTACACCGAGATGAAAACACACAACGACAAGCCCAAGTGCCCTTGAAAAACCCTAATCCAAACCACACTCCTTGGGGTTTCATGGATTTAAGTTTAAAGGTTGAAGTAATAAGTCTTTAGAGAATGGAGAAAATGAAGGATTTTTATTGTAATGTGTTCCCATTTCTACTTTTAATAGCTATATGTATCTGTTTGATTGAAATCAAATTAATTGATTGAATTAAAACTTTTTATCAGTTGATAGAAAAGTTTTTAAGAAGTTTCATCTTTGGAATTAATATGATTTGATTAAACAAATTTATTTGTATTAGTTCTTGTAATGGAGATACTACTTGTTTTAATATTTTTTATATATATTTATATTTATATTTGAATATTATTATAGTTTATTATACTTTAGTTTTTGCATTTTGATGGATTATATTGTCATGGTTTTGAATATATAAAACTATTCGTTAAAAAGTTTGTAAAGTTAATTTTTAATTTTGCTTCTTTAAATTTTTAAAAATCATATTAAACATTTAAAACTTTAAATATTTAATTAAATCTTCTAAAGTTTTAATGTGCCCCTTCAAAAAATATCTAATAACAATTTAAATCTCTACAAATTTAAATATTAAGTAAATTAGGTTTTGTTTCTAATTTTGAGTTTAAATACATAATAAGCCTTTGTATTTTTAAAGTTCAATAATTTGGCCCCTCTTAATGTTCGATCATGATTTTTTCCCTGAACATAAACTAATAACATTAACCAATCATTTCCTCTAAACCATTAAGGGGGACAACTAGCCACTAAATAATGAAATAGGACCATATAAAAAATAGTTAAAAGAACATAGCAAATAACTCAGAAAACTAAAAGATACAAACAAACACCATTGTTGAGTTGATCGAACACTTGCAAATGGCCAAGAGAGGGTGAATTGGCAATTAAAATTTTAGTGAAGAGAAAGATTGAAAATAAAAATGACACAAGGGGTTATAGTGGTTCAAGTTCTCCAAATGAACTCTACATCCACTACCTTAGCTCCCACTAAGGATTTTCAAACAATTCACTAATTGAATTCGTCCCCTTTTCTTGGATGAGGAGGAAACCTTACAATTTCGATTAAGCTTTCTACCCAAAGCTTAATTCACTCAAATACAAAGAAAGAATTTTGGTAAACTCAATAGTTTCCTCTCAAAGGATAATTGTCTACCCAATTACAATTTCAACAATCCCAAACTCACAATACAATTTGACAATTGAAAGAAAATAGAGTTGGGTGCAAGAATATGACTTTGAATAGCTCAAGGGTTTGGATTTTTGCTTTGATGATGCTTGAATGTTGAATAGTTGTTGCTGAGCTTCAAAGAGCTTCATTTTATACCTCCTCTATTAATTCTAGCCGTTTGGGTGGTTGGGAACATAAATAGAGCCGTTGGAACCCTCTCTTACCACCATAAATGCACTTCTGCAGCTATGCGTATCGGTACGCGGGGAGGTGTATCGATACATGTCTTAGAAAAGAAAGAGTCGTTGTGTGCAATAAATAAGGGATATCGATACGCGCGTAAGCGTATCGGTACGGGGTATCGAAACGGTAAAGGTCGTATTGATACCTTTTTCTCAACTTAGCTCACTGTCGATTTCCGTATCGGTACGAGGGTTTGGCGTATCGATACGGGTCAACGAACATTTAAAATTTGGTTACCAACCAACTGACACCAACGGTCAAATTATTTAAACCAACTTACATTTAAAAATTATTAAGGCCGTATCGATACGAGGGTTTGACGTATCGGTACGCCATTCAAACTCTTTGGATTTTTACACAGGGGGCGTATCGATACGAGGGTTTGCCGTATCGATACGTGTTCCTCCAGTAGCCAACTTTGGTAAAAAGGTATCAATACGCTTGGGAGTGTATCGATACACCTGAATGTTTTTCAATAGTTTGGCCTTGGAACACTTAGAAAATATTTTGAGTTTGAGTTTTTCAAATCAGTTTTAAAGAGTTGGTGATTTAAAACTTATTAAGGGACTTACAAAAACAATTTTAAGTTTTTCAAATTGATCCTTAAAGATCTAACTATATCAAAATCAAACATAGGTTTTACAATCTCCCCCTTTTTGATATAACAAAACTACATTATCAAAAAAATATATAACAAAACTAAAACTTAAAATTTTTGACATTTTGAAAAATCTTTACAAAGTTAACTCCCCTTAATATAAGCTTGGTAAACTTTGAGTTAAAATCAAAATATTTGAAGTGTTGAGCTAGTTTCTCTCCCCCTTTTTGTTAGATAAAAAATATTGAGACAATTAAGTGCATAATTAAAGGCAAAGGTATAAATAAGCAACATTAATATTATTGATCATAGCATCAAACTTAGAATCCAAACAAAAATAGAAAATCAAAGCATAAGTTTAATCCTAAAAAAAACTTAGTCCTAAGAACATAAATCAAAGATGCATAAAATAGAAAATCCTAAATGAGATGCATGAGATGCAAGAAGAAACGTCTAGGCATCATCTTCATCGTCTTCATCATCTTCGTCATCAATCCCCATAGGAGCATTGTCCCTCATGCTATTTCGCCACTCATCATGGAAAGCGGAGATGGAAATATTCAAAGAATTGTGACCACTTTCAAGGGATGTGAGGCGATTCTCCATACCCGTCATCCTTGTATCAAAAGTTGTTTCAAGGGAAGTAAGACGAGTGTTCATGTCCGTGCGCAACCCGGTAAATTGCTCATTGAGGTAAGTCATGAGAGCATCCATGGAGGGTTGTGGAACTTGAGGAGTTTGAGGTTCTTCAAATACGGCGGCGGCCTCGGGTGGTAGCTCGGCAAGACGTACCCATTCACCATTAGAATATTGGAACTTTGCCCGTGCAAGAGATCGCTCATCAATGGGATCGGTGAGGGGAGTTGGGTAGTCAAAAGAGCAATCAATATCCTTTTTAACAAAGAAATAACTTAAGGTCGTACCATATGTAAAGGAGGTGACGAGAGTTGTGTGACGATTTTGCACAAGGTAGACGATCTCCGTGAACATGAGTCGAGCAAGATTTGGGCGCTTTCGCTCACGGAAGCAACGGATCCAAAAATCATCCACCTGACGGATGGTGGAATATTTTCCTCCGGAGGGACGAAACCACCAAGACACCATCAAATGTAAGATCCGGTCTTGAGCATTTAGGGCGGTGACAGATCCACTAAGAATATGCCCCAAAGCATGCTCATCATCAACGCCTTCATCCTCTAATTTAAAAACTTCACAAATGGATTTGACATCAAGGATGATTTTCTTTCCCATGAGATAAGAGCTAATGGCAACAACTTCCCCATTACGAGTAATACATTTGGCATTAGTGTAGAAAATCAAAACCAAAAGACGATAATAAAAACCGGGAATAGATATGAAATCCATGAAATTCCAACGTCGAAACAAAGGAAGATATTCAAACTTAAAACGCTCCGAGTCAAGAAAAAGAACGGATATTACCCTTTCCGCATGAATCTTATAATTCTCAAATTGACGAAAACAAGCTAGACCCGTGGGACCTTCAAAGGATTGCTCATAGATGGAAGTATAGTTCGGACGTGCAATCGCTCCAAGGGTGGATGATTCACCAGTTTGAGAAACCCTTGTACGCTTCCTCGATGGTTCCTTTGGTGCCATGATCTAAAAGAGAAATTATGCAAAAGGATTTCTTCAATTTTGAGTAAAAACCAAGGTAAAAACAAATTGAAAAAAAAAAGAAAAGTTTTGAAGAAAAAGAAATTTTGAAGAAACAAAAGTTTAAAAGCAAAAACAAAACCAAAAAAAATTGAAAAAGAAAAAGAAGAAATTTTACCTTGATAGAAACTTGAGAGATTGAAGAAAATTCTAGCACAATTGTATTGAGAGAGAGCTTAAAGCCTTGCTTGATTCAAAAACTCTTTTAGATTTTGAGTTGAGGTGAGAAAATATGAAGGAGGAAGAGCCCTTTTATAGGCAAAAACGGCTAGGGTTTTTAGGTTTTGAAGAGTTTTAATTTTGGTCAAAGTTGAACACATTAAAAGCCAAATTTAAAAGCTGTCTGCGCAATCGAGTATCGATACGCCTGAGGGTGTATCGATACGGGGGTAGAATCGTCATTTCCGCAAAAATGCCCGTTGGAGAGTCGTATCGAAACGGATGAGGTCCGTATCGAAACGACCCGTATCGATATGAGTTTAATCGTATCGATACCCGTTTAAGCGAAATAAAATCTGGGAAACTGAATGAAAAACACGTATCGATACGCGTAGATCCGTATCGATACCTTATGCCCAGAAATGCATATTTAGTTCTAAGAACAATCATAGGCTCGAATTTAACATCTCCTAAAAGTATGTAAATGATGAATGAACAATTCTAAGCATATTTTAATAGAAGCATACTCCCCCTAACTATAGGCATGGATGAAATTAGGAGTCTAAACACATAAACATGGCATTTCACAAGATCAAGCAAATTTAAGCACAAAAGAGGTCCTAAAAGGTCAAGATAGGCTAGATAAACCTAACTCTCTCCTAAGGGACCAAAAACGCTCTTTATCTAAAGGTTTTTTAAATATGTCCGCTAATTGGTTCAAGGTATCAACATATTCTATAACAACATCATTTTTCAAAACATGATCTCTAATGAAATGATGTCGAATTTCTATATGTTTAGTTCTAGTGTGTTGGATGGGATTCTTAGTAAGACAAATGGCACTTGTGTTGTCACACTTAAGGGGTATGGTTTCTACTTCAACACCATAATCTAAGAGTTGTTGCTTCATCCAAAGGACTTGAGCACAACAACTCCCTAAGGATATGTACTCCGCTTCGGTGGTAGATAAGACTACACTATTTTGTTTCTTAGAGAACCAAGATACGAGCATACTACCTAAGAATTGGCAAGTCCCAGAAGTACTTTTCCTATCTATCTTACATCCCCCATAATCCGCATCCGAATAAGCATGAAGGCTAAAGGAAGAATCTTTAGGATACCAAAGGCCTAAAGTAGGTGTGTCTCTAAGGTATCTAAAAATTCTCTTAATGGCAACTAAGTGTGATTCTCTAGGACTAGCTTGAAACCTAGCACACAAGCAAACACTAAACATGATATCCGGTCTACTTGCGGTAAGGTAAAGCAAAGAACCTATCATGGATCTATAAAGCTTAGAATCAACATACTTACCTCCTTCATCTTTGTCAAGCTTTGTGGAAGAACTCATAGGAGTGGCTTGAGGCTTTGCATTCTCCAAGCCAAACTTTTTGAGCATATCATTCACGTACTTAGCTTGATTTATGAAGGTGCCATCCTTCCTTTGTTTGATTTGGAGTCCCAAAAAGAATGAGATCTCCCCCATCATGCTCATCTCGAACTCACCTTGCATTAGCTTAGAAAATTCTTTACAATAACACTCATTAGTAGAACCAAAATGATATCATCAACATAAATTTGAACTACTAAGATGTCATTGTTATATATTTTTATGAAGAGAGTTGTATCCACCTTTCCTTTTTCAAAACCCTTTTCAATTAAGAAATTTGAAAGTCTCTCATATCAAGCTCTAGGAGATTGTTTTAAATCATAGAGAGCTTTTGTTAATTTAAACACATGGTTTGGAAATTTTGAATCCTCAAAACCCGGTGGTTGTTCAACATACACCTCTTCATTTATAAAACCATTTAAAAAGGCACTTTTCACATCCATTTGAAAAAGCTTGAAATTATGGTAACATGCAAATGCAAGCAACATCCTAATAGCTTCCATTCTAGCTACGGGTGCATAGGTCTCATCAAAATCAATTCCCTCTTCTTGTGTATAGCCTTGAGCAACAACCCTAGCCTTGTTCCTCACTATATTACCACTTTCATCTAATTTATTCCTAAAAACCCATTTTGTTCCTATAGTAGATTGATCATTAGGCCTTTCAACTAATGTCCAAACTTTACTTCTCTCAAATTGATTTAATTCCTCTTGCATGGCCAAAATCCAAAAATAATCTTTTAAAGCTTCTTTAATATTCTTAGGCTCAATGCATGAAAGAAATGCAACATGATTCATTAATTTGAGAGAGGATCTAGTAGTTACCCCCTTGGATGGATCGCCCAAGATTTCACCACCTTTGACATAGTTTAACTCCCTTGGGTAAGACACCTCCCTTTCCTTAAGAGCCAAGTCCTTCAAGGCTTCAAGAGGTGGATCTTGTGAATCCTCATTTTTGGTTCGAATCTCATCCACCTTTGACGTTTGTCCTCCATCAATGGCATCAATGATTCCTACATCATCACCATCACAAGATTCCTTCCTCGGAAGTAGGTTATCATCGAAAACAACATGTATTGACTCTTCAACAACTAGAGTTCTTTTATTAAATACACGATAGGCTTTAGAGTTTAAAGAATGCCCTAAGAAAATAGCTTCATGTTGAGTGGATTGAAAGATCGATATTTACCAAGAGGGGGGGTGAATTGGAAATTTAAAGGTTTATGGTGGAAATTGGCAAATTAAAAATTGATGGACAAGAGATTTAGAGTGGTTCAAGTTCCAAATGAACTCTACATCCACTACCTTAGCCTCACTAAGGATTTGCAACAATTCCACTAAATTGATCTTCCCCTTTTCTAGGACAAGGAGGGAACCCTTTACAATTTCGGTTGATTTTTCTACCCAAAAATCAACCCAACCCTCACACAAGAGAACAAAGAAATTTGTAGGCTAATTAGGTATCTCTCAATACAAATGATAGCCCCAATACAAGCACTCAACCCAATTTTACAAAGTATGAATGAAGAACACAAATTGGGATTTTACACAAAATGGGATTTTTGCACAATTGCTTGAATTTGATGTTTGGATGTTTGCTTTTGGATCAATAGTTGTTGCTGATGCTTTTGGATGTCTCTTTTATACCTTCTCATTGATTTCTAGCCGTTTGGGTGGTTGGGAACATAAATGGAGCCGTTGGAACCCTTTCTTGCCACCATAAATGCAGTCTGCACCAACCCGTTTCGGAACACGGGGTACCTGTTTCGGAACGGACTAAAATAGAAAGAGTCGTTGGGGTGCATTTAAGAGCCCGTTTCGAAACGCCTTAGGGCCGTTTCAGAACGATATTGCCACTGTCAAGGGTCGTTTCGGAACGGTCTTATCCCGTTTCGAAACGCCTTAACGACTTTCAGAAAATCAGTTAAAAACACATAACGGTCATATTTTTGAATTTATCTTAAGCCTGTTTCGAAACATTTTGGATCCGTTTCGAAACGAAAATGCTACTGTCAAGGGTCGTTTCGGAACGGCCTTGATCCGTTTCGAAACACCCCTTTTATATTTAAAAATTCAGCATATATTTGAACCGTTGAAGCCTTTTTAAAACAAATATGAAGAACAGTTTCGAAACGAGTTATACCGTTTCGAAACGAGTGAAAGTGTTTCGATACACGTTTCGGAACGATGGTCGACAGTGATAAAAACGTTTCGAAACGCCTGAAGGCCGTTTCGGAATGGGTGCTTGAAAATCACTGTTTCTGGTTTGAAACACTTATAAAAATATTTGAAAGAACATGTTTTTAACTTGGGCATTATATTAAAATTATATGGGGATATTTTGAGGACTTAAAATTCGTTTTGACTTTTTCAATTTAGTCCTTAGGTTTTTAGTTATATCAAAATTAAAATACTTGTTTCACAATCTCCCCCTTTTTGATATAACAAAACCAAAGTTGGAATTTTTGGGAATTTTGAAAGTTTTGAAAATATTCTAACTCCCCCTTAATTTAAGATAGGTTTTTAAAGTTAAAATAAATTTTTGATTTGAAATCCAAGTTGTAAACCTTTAAAAACCTTTTAAGATTTTAAAACGAATTTTAGTTTAAAGTGTGGCTCTTAAATTTATTCTCCCCCTTTTTGTTAGATCAAAAAGAACAATAAAAGCTCATAGAGAAGATAAATGATTAGTACCAATAAGCAATAATAAGCAACCATAATATTAATTCATAATCAAAATATCCAAAACATAATTCAAACATTAAGTTCAACATAAAATCCCAAATAAAAAAGCCATAAGCATAGGTTCCTAAAACATGAGAAAACATAAAGATGCAACCTTAATCCTAAAATGCATAGATAATATGATATGATATGAGATAAATATCCTAAGCCTCGTCATCATCATCCGAAGAATCATCATCGCTCTTGGCTTGAGAACGGTGAAACTTCGTCCATTGCCCAAAGAGCGTAGAGAAGGATAGGTCCAAGTTGGAATGAGAAGACTCAAGAGAAAGAAGGCGATCCTCGACATTCTTCAAACGATTGTCCATGGCCGAAAAACGATTGTCCATGGCCGAAAAACCCGAAGCAATGCTAGTGTCCAAAGCATTGAACCGCTCGGTAATGAGAGCCGTGAGGGCTTCATTGTTTGCAACTTGAACTTGCGGTGGAGGAGCAACGAGAGGAGGATCCGCTTCTCTATAAACTCTTTCCCAAACACCATTCACATATGTGAACCCGGACTTGCGAAGGGATGACTCACCAATCTTGGTCTTGCGAGGTTCCGGAGAGTCATAAGAGCAATCGATGCCAAGATCATAAAATAAGGCGCTCAAGACTATGCCATAAGTGAAAGACTTCAACTCATTTGTGTCAATAAGCTTAATATTATTGACTATCTCGGCAAAAATAATCTTAGGCACATTTGGGCGCTCACCCTTACGGAAACACTCTAGCCAAAAATGATCGGTTTGACAGATGTGGGAGTATTTACCTCCGGAAGGACGAATGAACCAAGAAACCATCAAGTGGAGAACACGATCGTGCACATCCAAGAAAAGTGCTTTGCCGGTAAAATTGCCAAAGTGGCGTTCATCCTCAAGACCCTCATCCTTAAGTTTAAGAGCAGACTCCAAAAGAGCAACATTAACAACAAACTTTTTGCCCAATAAGGATGACTCAATTCCTATAATCTCGGTTTTGGTCTCATCATAAAGAAAACGAGCATTAGAGTAAAAGATGAGTACCATGTTTTTGTAGCGAACATCCGGAAGGCTCAAGAGATGCATGAGATTCCACTCATCCAAACGAGTGAGATAACGGAAAAGGAATCGCTCGGAATTGAGGAACTCAAGATCAATGACACGTTCCTTGCGAATTGAAAAATCCTTGACATAAGAGAAACGAGCACGTGCCTCCGGAGTTTTAAGAGATTTCTGAAAAAGCATCGTAATATTTGGACGAATGCTCGAATCACCGGATTGAACGGCTTTGCGCTTCTTGTTAGCTTGATCCGCCATCTAAAAACATTAAGCAAGTGTTTTAAAATAAAGTGTATGCATTGATATTTAAAATCAATCCAATAATAAATCCCACTTAGGTTTTTGAAAACAAAATTAAAATAAAAAAAAACAGTTTTTTAAAAAAAAATACGACTGAAAAATTTTATATTTGAATAAAAAATTTTGAGATTTGAAATTTTTTTTACAAGAAATTGAAAACCCACAACTAAAAACGTATAATTTATACAAAAATAAAATTTTCTAACCTAAGATTCGAACATAAATTGAGAGAAAAAGAAAAAATAGAAAAATTACCTTAGTTTGGGATTTTGGATGATTTGAGAAAAATCCTTGCACAAGATTGATGAAACTTGCTTAGACTTGAGTTGTAGAGTAAAACCCCTCACAATTTTGTGAAAATCAAAGAGTTTTAGAGGGTATTTATAGAGAGGGAGGCGGTTTAGGGTTTTAAGAGTTTGATATAAAGTTAACTTTATCATTAAAAGCCCTAATTTAAAGCAGTCCGCGATGCCGTTTCGGAACGGTCAAGACCGTTTCGGAACGGGCGGCTAGGGTTTTGACCATTTTAAAACCATAAACAGATCGTTTCGATACGGTGTTGACTGTATCGAAACCCCTTTGACCCGTATCGGAACACGTTCCGATACACCCCTTGGCAGAATCAAAAATGTTTCAGAACGCTTTTGAGGCGTTTCGAAACGCCCTTCTCTCAGAACTGGAGTTAAGGTACCTGTATCAAAATAGGGTCACCCGTTTCGATACACCTGGGCCTGGAAGTGCAGATGAGGCTCTAAAAGTGTAGAAAAATGAAATTTTAAGAGGCCTAACATGCATAAATGTTATGAATGAGCAGACAAAACATATTCAAGCATAAACATACTCCCCCTAACTATAAGCATGGATGAAATTAGGAGTTTAAACACATCAACATGGCATTTCACAAGATCAAGCATATTTAAGCACAAAATAGGTCCAAAAAGGTCAAGATAGGCTAGCTAGACCTAACTCTCTCCTAAGGGACCAAAAACGCTCTTTGTCTAAGGGTTTTGTAAATATGTCCGCTAATTGATTCAAGGTGTCTACGTACTCTATAACCACATCTTCCTTAAAGACATGATCTCTAATGAAATGATGCCTTATTTCTATGTGTTTGGTTCTAGAGTGTTGGATGGGATTTTTAGTTAAGCATATTGCACTAGTGTTGTCACATTTTAGGGGTATGGTTCCAACTTTAATTCCATAATCTAAGAGTTGTTGCTTCATCCAAAGGACTTGAGCACAACAACTCCCTAAGGATATGTACTCGGCTTCGGTGGTAGATAAGGCTACACTATTTTGTTTCTTAGAGAACCAAGATATGAGCATACTACCTAAGAATTGGCAAGTTCCCGAAGTACTTTTCCTATCAATTTTGCAACCCCCATAATCCGCATCCGAGTAAGCATAAAGGTTGAAGGTAGAGTCTCTAGGATACCAAAGGCCTAAACAAGGAGTGTCTCTAAGGTATCTAAAGATTCTCTTAACGGCTATAAGGTGAGACTCTCTAGGACTAGCTTGAAACCTAGCACACAAGCAAACACTAAACAAGATATTTGGTCTACTTGCGGTAAGGTAAAGCAAAGATTCAATCATAGAACGATAAAGCTTAGAGTCAACACACTTACCTCCTTCATCTTTGTCAAGCTTTGTAGATGAGCTCATAGGAGTGGCTTGAGGCTTTGCATTCTCCAAGCCAAACTTCTTGAGCATATCCTTTATGTATTTTGCTTGGTTGATGAAGGTGCCATCCTTATTTTGCTTGATTTGGAGTCCCAAAAAGAATGAGAGCTCCCCCATCATGCTCATCTCAAATTCACCTTGCATTAACTTAGCAAACTCTTGACAATGACATTCATTAGTAGAACCAAAAATAATATCATCAACATAAATTTGAACTATTAAGATGTCATTTTTATACATTTTTATAAAGAGTGTAGTGTCCACCTTACCTTTTTCAAATCCTTTTTCAATCAAAAAATTTGAAAGCCTTTCATACCAAGCTCTAGGAGCTTGTTTTAAACCATAAAGAGCTTTGGTAAGTTTAAAAACATGATTTGGAAATTTTGAGTCTTCAAAACCCGGTGGTTGTTCCACATACACTTCTTCATTTATAAAACCATTTAAAAATGCGCTTTTAACATCCATTTGAAAAAGCTTGAAATTATGATAACATGCATATGCAAGCAACATCCTAATGGCTTCCATTCTAGCTACGGGTGCATAGGTTTCATCAAAATCTATTCCCTCTTCTTGAGTGTAACCTTGTGCTACAAGTCTAGCTTTATTTCTCACAATGTTACCACTCTCATCTAGTTTGTTCCTAAAGACCCATTTAGTTCCTATTGTAGATTGATTACTAGGCCTATCAACTAATGTCCATACATTACTTCTCTCAAATTGATTTAACTCTTCTTGCATAGCCATAATCCAAAAGTCATCTTTCAATGCTTCTTTTATGTTTTTAGGCTCTATGCATGAGATAAATGCAACATGGTTCATTAATCTAAGAGAAGAACGAGTGGTTACCCCTTTGGATGGATCACCCAAGATTTCACCATCTTTGACATAGTTCAACTCCCTTGGGTAGCTCACTTCCTTTTCCTCAATGACCAAGTCCTTCAAGGCTTCAAGAGGTGGATCTTGTGAGTCCTCTTCCTTTGTTGGAATCTCATCCTCCTTTGAAGTTTGACCTCCATCAAAGGCATTTATGATCCCTACATCATCATCATCACAAGAATCCTTCCTAGGAAGGAGGTTATCATCGAATCCAACATGAATAGATTCTTCTACTACTAAAGTTCTTTTGTTAAATACTCGATAGGCTTTAGAGGTTAAAGAGTAACCTATAAAAATGGCTTCATCACTTTTTGCATCAAATTTACCTAAGTTGTCTTTTCCATTATTTAAAACAAAACACTTACACCCAAAAGGGTGGAAATAGCTAATGTTAGGCTTTTTAGATTTTAAAATCTCATAAGGTGTTTTCTTTAAAATTGGCCTAATCATTACTCGATTTACAATATAACAAGCGGTGTTTGTGGCTTCCGCCCAAAAATATTTAGGTAAATTGTTTTCACAAAGCATAGTTCTAGCCATTTCTTGCAAAGTTCTATTTTTCCTCTCAACTACCCCATTTTGTTAAGGAGTTCGAGGAGCCGAAAAATTATGGCTAATACCATTTTCATTCAAAAATTCTTCAAACCCTAAATTTTGAAACTCGGTTCCATGATCACTTCTAATATGTGAAATTCTAAGTTCAAGATCGTTTTGGGTTAATTTTGAAAATGTGATGAATTTTTCCAAAGCCTCATCTTTAGTACTTAAAAAGAGAACCCCAAGTAAATCTAGAAAAATCATCAACTAGCACAAAAGCATAAGATTTACCACCCAAGCTCATAGTCCTAATTGGCCCAAATAAATCCATGTGAATTAATTGTAAGCATCTACTAGTAGAAACATCATTAATGGATTTAAAGAAAGACCTATGTTGTTTACCCTTTGAGCATGCATCACAAATTTTATCATTTGAAAATTTTATTTTGGGCAAACCTCTAACTAGATTTAGAGAGACTAGTTTTTCCAAAACACTAATGCTAGCATGTCCTAACTTCCTATGCCACAACCATGCATCATTTTCATTTTGAGCAACTAAGCATGCATGAGATGTATGAATGTCATCTAAATGCACCATGTATATGTTTCCTATGCGATGACCTATGAGCATAATACTATTAGATTTAATGTCTACAATTTTGCATCCATTTTTATCAAATAAAACATTAAATCCTTTATCACACAATTGACTTATGCTCAATAAATTGTGTTTAAGACCATCGACATATAAGACATTTTCAATAAGAATGGTAGAGTGATTACCTATGGAGCCAATACCTTTAATGTGGCCTTTGGAGTTGTCACCAAATGTTACTACTCCTCCACTTTTTGGCTTTAAATCCATGAATCGACTCTTGTCTCCGGTCATGTGTCTCGAGCATCCACTATCAAGGTACCATGAGTTTTGACTTTGTGCTTTGGCCTTGAAGAAATGCTCCCCCTACAAACAAAGATATTAAACCTTGGTTTTTGGTACCCAAATCATTTTGGGTCCATGAGTGTTAGCTCCCAAAACCTTGGTTCCCTTAGGAATCCAAGATGACATAGCAATAATATTATTAGATTTTACAAGTTCCTTAGGAACCCATACACTTCTAATTCTTTTAGCTCTACTATGTCTATGGTAGCTACCTTGTTTGTAGTAATTAGTCTTTTTCTTAGGTTGGTGTGTTTTAGAGGATTCTCCTACTTCATGCTTGACACTACCAACATTTTTTAAAGACTTTTTGAGCTCATTTAGCTCACCCAACACCTTTTGGTGTTCACTATTACATTGAGATAAAAGATTATTAAGATCAACATTTTCATCTTGAAAAATTTAAGTTCATCTTTTAATCCTAAAATCTTTTTCTCAAATTTAGAATTAGCTTGAATGAGTGAGTCATTTTTCTCATTTAGCTCTAAAATGATTTTCTTGTTTTTAATGACCGACTCTTTAAACTTCTCAACTAATTCATCATATACCTCTTGTAACTCATCATATGCATCATTTAACTCTTCATATGAAAAATCTAAAGTAGATGAGTTAGAGGTTACCAAGGAGGAATCTTCCTCAAGTGCCATGAGACAAAGATTAGCCACTTCTTGTTCGTCATCCTCCGATGACTCCTCATCACTCCAAGTAGCAAGCTTGGCTTTGAGTTTCTTCTTCTTCTCAAAGCCCTTCTTCTTGAGTTGAGGGCACTCCGAACGGATGTGGCCGGGTTGTTTGCACTCATAGCAAATGATGGGATCCTTTCCTTCTTCTTTGTTCTTCCCTTTGAAGTCCATTTTTCTTTGGATTTTTCTTCCCCGGTTGGACCTCATGAATCGTGAGAACCGTTTGGCTATCATAGCCAATTCTTCAAGTTCATCCTCATCACTAGATGAGCTCTCATCAAGTTGTGAAGCTTTAGCCTTGAGAGCTATTCCCATCTTCTTCTTCTTCTCAACCTCAAGCTTCTCTACCCTTTTCTCTTCTTTCTTCTTCTCATCTTCCCTTCCTTGCTTCATGATCTCATGAGTAAGGAGAGAACCCACAAGCTCATCAAGCTTTAATGTCTTCAAATTCTTTGCTTCGATGATAGCGGTTCTCTTCCCATCCCAAGATTCGGGAAGTGAATAGAGTAGCTTCCGGACAAGCTTGTCTTCCGGTATGATCTCTCCATAGCCCTTTAGACCATTGACAATCGTGGAGAATCGATCAAACATCTTTGACACCGTCTCATCGGGCTCCATCTTGAAGTTTTCATAACTAAGATTGAGAAGTCCAATCTTATTTTCTTTGACATCATTGGTGCCTTCATAAGTGCTCTCAAGAGTGTCCCACACTTCTTTGGCACTTTCAATGGATGAGACCTTTGAGTAGATGTCCGGACCGAAAGCACAAAACAACATGTGGAGAGCTTTATCATTGACTTGAATCTTTTTCCTCTCCTCTTCACTCATTTTGGCTTTCTTCTTCAACACCATCTTGCCTTCACCATCTTGCTTCAATGGAATGTATGGCCCATCCTCAATGACATCCCACACAAGATAGTCACTAGACTTGATGAATAGCCTCATTTTATTCTTCCAAAAAGAATAGTTGTCACCATTGAAGAAAGGAGGCTTTGTGGTCGATTGTGACTCGTACATGCCGGAACCGGAGGTTGAAGCCATCTCTTGATATTTTGATGATCACACTCTTCCAAGGATCTCCTCTTGTGGTTGTTAATCCTCAAAGAGTTAAGCTCTGATACCAATTGTTGAGTGGATCGAAAGATCGATATTTACCAAGAGGGGGGTGAATTGGAAATTTAAAGGTTTGTGGTGGAAATTGGCAAATTAAAAATTGATGGACAAGAGATTTAGAGTGGTTCAAGTTCCAAATGAACTCTACATCCACTACCTTAGCCTCACTAAGGATTTGCAACAATTCCACTAAATTGATCTTCCCCTTTTCTAGGACAAGGAGGCAACCCTTTACAATTTCGGTTGATTTTTCTACCCAAAAATCAACCCAACCCTCACACAAGAGAACAAAGAAATTTGTAGGCTAATTAGGTATCTCTCAATACAAATGATAGCCCCAATACAAGCACTCAACCCAATTTTACAAAGTATGAATGAAGAACACAAATTGGGATTTTACACAAAATGGGATTTTTGCACAATTGCTTGAATTTGATGTTTGGATGTTTGCTTTTGGATCAATAGTTGTTGCTGATGCTTTTGGATGTCTCTTTTATACCTTCTCATTGATTTCTAGCCGTTTGGGTGGTTGGGAACATAAATGGAGCCGTTGGAACCCTTTCTTGCCACCATAAATGCAGTCTGCACCAACCCGTTTCGGAACACGGGGTACCTGTTTCGGAACGGACTAAAATAGAAAGAGTCGTTGGGGTGCATTTAAGAGCCCGTTTCGAAACGCCTTAGGGCCGTTTCAGAACGATATTGCCACTGTCAAGGGTCGTTTCGGAACGGTCTTATCCCGTTTCGAAACGCCTTAACGACTTTCAGAAAATCAGTTAAAAACACATAACGGTCATATTTTTGAATTTATCTTAAGCCTGTTTCGAAACGTTTTGGATCCGTTTCGAAACGAAAATGCTACTGTCAAGGGTCGTTTCGGAACGGCCTTGATCCGTTTCAAAACACCCCTTTTATATTTAAAAATTCAGCATATATTTGAACTGTTGAAGCCTTTTTAAAACAAATATGAAGAACAGTTTCGAAACGAGTTATACCGTTTCGAAACGAGTGAAAGTGTTTCGATACATGTTTCGGAACGATGGTCGACAGTGATAAAAACGTTTCGAAACGCCTGGAGGCCGTTTCGGAACGGGTGCTTGAAAATCACTGTTTCTGGTTTGAAACACTTAGAAAAATATTTGAAAGAACATGTTTTTAACTTGGGCATTATATTAAAATTATATGGGGATATTTTGAGGACTTAAAATTCGTTTTGACTTTTTCAATTTAGTCCTTAGGTTTTTAGTTATATCAAAATTAAAATACTTGTTTCACACTTCATCACTTTTAGCATCAAATTTACCTAAGTTTTCTTTACCATTATTCAAAACAAAACACTTGCAACCAAAATGGTGAAAATAGCTAATGTTAGGCTTATTAGATTTTAAAATCTCATAAGGTGTTTTCTTCAAAATTGGCCTAATCATTACTCGATTTATAATATAGCAAGCAGTGTTTGTGGCTTCTGCCCAAAAATATTTAGGTAAATTATTTTCGCAAAGCATGGTTCTAGCCATTTCTTCTAAAGTTCAATTTTTCCTCTCAACTACCCCATTTTGTTGAGGAGTGCGAGGTGCGGAAAAATTATGGCTAATCCCATTTTCATTCAAAAACTCATCGAAACCTAGATTTTGAAATTCGGGTCCATGATCACTTCTAATGTGAGAAATCTTAAGTTCAAGATCATTTTGAGTTATTTTAGAAAATATGATGAATTTTTCTAAAGTCTCATCCTTTGTACTTAAGAATAGAACCCAAGTATACCTAGAGTAGTCATCTACAAGCACAAAAGCATATGATTTTCCACCCAAGCTCATTGTTCTAATTGGCCCAAAGAGATCCATATGAATCAATTGTAAACATCTACTAGTAGAGACATCATTTATGGATTTAAAAGAACTTCTATGTTGTTTACCTTTTGAACATGCATCACAAATTTTATCATTTGAAAATTTTAGTTTGGGTAAACCTCTAACTAGATTAAGGGAAAATAATTTTTCTAAGACACTCATGCTAGCATGTCCTAATTTTCTATGCCATAGCCATGAGTCATGTTCATCATGTGCAACTAAGCATGTATGTGATGAATGAATGTCTTCTAGATGCACCATGTAAATGTTCCTTATGCGATGACCAATGAGTATTAGTTGATTTGTTTTAATGTTTACACTTTTGCAACCACTTTTATCAAATATAACATTAAAACCCTTGTCACACAATTGACTAATACTCAACAAATTATGCTTAAGACCGTTGACATACAAAACATTTTCAATGAAAATAGAAGAGTGATTACCAATGGAGTCTATTCGTTCAATGTGGCCTTTGGAGTTGTCACCAAAGGTTACCACTCCACCACCTTTAGACTTTAGTTCCACAAATCGACTCTTGTCACCGGTCATGTGTCTTGAGCATCCACTATCAAGGTACTAAGAATTTTTGCTTGAAGCTTTAGCCTTGTAGCAATGCTCCCCCTACAAACAAAGAAATTAGGCCTTGGTTTTTGGTACCCAAATCATTTTGGGTCCATGAGTGTTAGCCTTCAACAATTTGGTTCCCTTAGGAATCCAAGAAGCAATAACATTCATATCATTAGAAATAATGAGTTCTTTAGGAACCCAAACACTCCTAACTCTTTGACCTCTAGCTTGCTTATTAAAATTTCTTTGTTTAGGTACAAAAGGTTTTCTTTTTACATATTGGGATTTAGAATGATTTCCTTTTTCAAAATTATTTTTCCCAATAGCAATAGATGTTTTAAGATTATCCACTTCCTTTGTGTGATAATCTTGAAAATCGGAAAGAAGTTTTTCAAGTTCAAGATTTTTAGTTTTAAGATCATTTGAAAGATTAACTAAAAACAAAACCTTCTTTTCCAATTCAGATTTAGCTTTTGAAAATGTCTCATTTTGAATTTTTAAATCGGAAATTGTTTTCTTGTTTTTCAAAATGGACTCTTTGTATTTTCCTACTAACTCATCATACACTTCTTGCAATTCATCATAAGCATCTTGAAGTTCCTCAATAGTAAAATCGAAATTGGATGAGTTAGAGTTTACCTTAGGTTCATCATCGATGGCCATGAGACATAGGTTGGCCACTTCCTCCTCTTCCTCGGATGACTCATCGTCACTCCAAGTAGCAATTTGTGCTTTGAGCTTGTTCTTCTTCCCAAAGCTTTTCTTTTTCAATTGAGGACACTCGGAACGGATGTGACCCGGTTTCTTGCATTCATAACAAGTAATTTGATCCTTCTTCTCTTCCTTGCTTTTACTCTTGAAGTCTCCCTTTCTAATGAATTTTCTTCCACGATTTGACTTCATAAACCGAGTAAAACGTTTGGCCAACATAGCCATCTCCTCATCTTCATCCTCACTAGAATCGCTTTCTTGTTGTGAAGCTTTTAGTGCGATTCCCACTTTCTTCTTCTCAACTTCCTTCTTCTCCACTATCTTCTTTTCTTGTTCTCTTCCCTTCTTCATAATCTCATGTGTGAGTAGAGATCCAACAAGAGTATCTAGCTTGAGAGTCTTCAAATCTCTAGCTTCAATAATGGTCGTTCTCTTGCCATCCCATGACTCCGGAAGAGAATACAACAACTTTCTCACTAGCTTGTCTTCGGGAATGATTTCACCGAAACCCTTCAAACCGTTGACAATGACCGAGAACCGATCAAACATCTTGGAGACACTTTCTTCGAGATCCATCTTAAAGTTCTCATAGCTTAGATTGAGTAGCCCAATCTTTGTCTCCTTGACATCACTAGTTCCCTCATATGTTGTCTCGAGGGTTTCCCAAACCTCCTTGGCATTTTCGATTGAAGACACCTTGGAGTAGATATCTGGACCAAGTGCACAAAATATTAGATGAAGAGTTTTATCATTCACTTGCATCCTTCTTCTTTCATCATCGGTCATTTCGGATTTGACCTTTGGGACAAGTCTTTCTCCATCTCTCCTCATGGGAATGTATGGACCTTCTTCAACTACATCCCACACCATATAGTCAGTAGACTTGATGAAGAGCCTCATTCTATTCTTCCAATAAGGATAGTTATCCCCATTGAAGAATGGTGGCTTGGTGGTGGATTGGGACTCATAGTTGGAGGTGGATGCCATTGCTTGACTTGTTGTTGATCAAACTCTCCAAGAATCGACTCAAGAGGGTTGTAATCTTTCCAATGAGTGTAGCTCTGATACCAATTGTTGAGTTGATCGAACACTTGCAAATGGCCAAGAGGGGGTGAATTGGCAATTAAAATTTAGGTGAAGAGAAAGATTGAAAATAAAAATGACACAAGGGGTTATAGTGGTTCAAGTTCTCCAAATGAACTCTACATCCACTACCTTAGCTCCCACTAAGGATTTTCAAACAATTCACTAATTGAATTCGTCCCCTTTTCTTGGATGAGGAGGAAACCTTACAATTTCGATTAAGCTTTCTACCCAAAGCTTAATCCACTCAAATACAAAGAAAGAATTTTGGTAAACTCAATTGTTTCCTCTCAAAGGATAATTGTCTACCCAATTACAATTTCAACAATCCCAAACTCACAAAACAATTTGACAATTGAAAGACAATAGAGTTGGGTGCAAGAATATGACTTTGAATAGCTCAAGGGTTTGGATTTTTGCTTTGATGATGCTTGAATGTTGAATAGTTGTTGTTGAGCTTCAAAGAGCTTCATTTTATACCTTCTCTATTAATTCTAGACGTTTGGGTGGTTGGGAACATAAATGGAGCCGTTGGAACCCTCTCTTACCACCATAAATGCACTTTTGCAGCTATGCGTATCGGTACGCGGGGAGGTGTATCGATACCTGTCTCAGAAAAGAAAGAGTCGTTGTGTGCAATAAATAAGGGGTATCGATATGCGCGTAAGCGTATCGGTACGGGGCATCGAAACGATAAAGGCCGTATCGATACCTTTTTCTCAACTTAGCTCACTATTGATTTCCGTATCGGTACGAGGGTTTGGCGTAGCGATACGGGTCAACGAACATTTAAAATTTGGTAACCAACCAACTGACACCAACGGTCAAATTATTTAAACTGACTTACATTTAAAAATTATTAAAGTTGTATCGATACGAGGGTTTGACGTATCGGTACGCCATTCAAACTCTTTGGATTTTTACACAGGGGCATATCGATACGAGGGTTTGCCGTATCGATACGTGTTCCTCCAGTAGCCAACTTTGGTAAAAAGGTATCGATACGCTTGGGAGTGTATCGATACACCTGAACGTTTTTCAATAGTTTGGCCTTGGAACACTTAGAAAATATTTCAAGTTTGAGTTTTACAAATCAGTTTTAAAGAGTTGGTGATTTAAAACTTATTAAGGGACTTACAAAAACAATTTTAAGTTTTTCAAATTGATCCTTAAAGATCTAATTATATCAAAATCAAACATAGTATTTACAACCATAATAAGCGATGAATGATAAGTATTGTCAACCAGGGGCAGATTTAGAAATTTAAACTTTGTAGTTCACCGATCAGTGTAATAATTTAGAATCGATTTACAATGTTGTAACAATGTATTAACAATTGATAATTGTTGTGCAAACAAACATGGTTTATGGTCATAGACATATTGACATTGAAGAACCAATCTGTGTAAATATTTGAGAAATTCGAACGATCTTACACTGATGTAATTGTGTTTTAGAGAGTAGAAAAGCCTATTCTAGTGAAATTAAGTATTAATAGTAACAATTATTGTGCAAGCAAGTATAAGTTTTATATTCAAACTCGATTTGGAGTTCTAAGATTTTTTCAAAAAGATTATGAAATCAAAATCATTTTAAGTTTCAAATACTCAAATCGATTACAATTTATCAGAAACAAAAAATCAGAGGAGAATTTAGGTTTCAAAATAGTTTGAACTAGAAGAGTTTTTCCAAATGAAAATGATTATATATTAGAAAAAAAAATATTTTTGGAGATAAATTTGATTATAAAAAAAATGAATTTTTGAGATTGACCAACTATCGTTTCGTTAATTGAAATTATGGCCTTGGCAATAGCTGTAACTTTGAAAATTAGAATTTTTTTGGAAGAAGACTTTAACGTGTCTCGTCAACATTTCTTAACGGGGTTAAAAGAGCTATAATAGTTAAATTAAAAGTTTAGTGACTATAATGAAAAATTTTCGATTTTAGTGACCAAAATGAAAATACCCAAAAATATTTAGTGATTACCAAAATAGTTTATCCTATTTTTAATGGTGGGTCACTTGACTCACCATGCACCATGGTGCATCCACCCCTATTGTCAACACTAACATAAAGATGTATACAACAATGATTACACATTGACAAATTGACTTAATCACAGCTCATGCACGACTTTTTTAGGGTGTTGTGAATACCAATCAATATGAGAGAGCGAACCGAAGGTCTAAAGCAAGATAAACCAACTAAATAACTAAATAATTGCCAAAGAGAGATGACCACAAATCTACCCTTGCAAAAAGAGACATGTTGTAAGAGGAGACAAGAACGGGATGGAAATCCTCTACCCCTTTTTGGTGCCCCTACATATGCTTACACGCTTAAAATTAATTTTAGGGTTTCGGGTTTTAGGTTAGGGGTTGTGGTTAGGGTTTAGGGAATTTAGGGCATGGTGTGTTTTTAGGGTATATGGTGTAGGATTTAGGATTTAGAATTTAGAGTTAGGGCTTAAAATTTAATTTTATAGTATTTTTTAGTGTTGGGGCATATGTAGGGCTACCGAAAAAGGGCAGACGAATTTTATCCGACAAAAACGTGTAATAAAAACAGATAAACATATTCATCATTTTTCATATGAAATAAGAAAGACTAATTTAACAAAAGAAAGTAACATAACTACATGTAACACAAAACACAATAAAAGTTAAGAAAAGAATGAATGAGAATGAATAATATAGAATGAAATTTCAATAGTAGACAACCAACCAAAGACTAGTATTGTTGTCGGTTTTAAAAATATTAAAAAAAATAAGCAACGAAAGAAAAAAATATCTTAAAAAATTAAGTGATCAAAATGTAATGATTCAAAAAAAATAAGGTAGAATAAACTTACTAACAATAATAGAATGACCCAAAAGCCTCAAAAAATTGAAAGAGTAAAAATATTTCGAGTTTGAGTTTTTCAAATCAGTTTTAAAGAGTTGGTGATTTAAAACTTATTAAGGGACTTACAAAAACAATTTTAAGTTTTTCAAATTGATCCTTAAAGATCTAATTATATCAAAATCAAACATAGGTTTTACAACCACAATAAGCGATGAATGATAAGTATTGTCAACCAGGGGCAGATTTAGAAATTTAAACTTTGTAGTTCACCGATCAGTGTAATAATTTAGAATTGATTTACAATGTTGTAACAATGTATTAACAATTGATAATTGTTGTGCAAACAAACATGGTTTATGGTCATAGACATATTGACATTGAAGAACCAATCTGTGTAAATATTTGAGAAATTCGAACGATCTTACACTGATGTAATTGTGTTTTAGAGAGTAGAAAAGCCTATTCTAGTGAAATTAAGTATTAATAGTAACAATTATTGTGCAAGCAAGTATAAGTTTTATATTCAAACTCGATTTGGAGTTCTAAGATTTTTTCAAAAAGATTATGAAATCAAAATCATTTTAAGTTTCAAATACTAAAATCGATTACAATTTATCAGAAACAAAAAATCAGAGGAGAATTTAGGTTTCAAAATAGTTTGAACTAGAAGAGTTTTTCCAAATGAAAATGATTATATATTAGAAAAAAATATATTTTTGGAGATAAATTTGTTTATAAAAAAAATGAATTTTTGAGATTGACCAACTATCGTTTCGTTAATTGAAATTATGGCCTTGGCAATAGCTGTAACTTTGAAAATTAGAATTTTTTTGGAAGAAGACTTTAACGTGTCCCGTCAACATTTCTTAACGAGGTTAAAAGAGCTATAATAGTTAAATTAAAAGTTTAGTGACTATAATGAAAAATTTTCGATTTTAGTGACCAAAATGAAAATACCCAAAAATATTTAGTGTTTACCAAAATAGTTTATCCTATTTTTAATGGTGGGTCACTTGACTCACCATGCACCATGGTGCATCCACCCCTATTGTCAACACTAACATAAAGATGTATACAACAATGATTACACATTGACAAATCGACTTAATCACAGCTCATGCACGACTTTTTTAGGGTGTTGTGAATACCAATCAATATGAGAGAGCCAACCGAAGGTCTAAAGCAAGATAAACCAACAAAATAACTAAATAATTGCCAAAGAGAGATGACCACAAATCTACCCTTGCAAAAAGAGACATGTTGTAAGAGGAGACAAGAACGGGATGGAAATCCTCTACCCCTTTTCGGTACCCCTACATATGCTCACACGCTTAAAATTAATTTTAGGGTTTCGGGTTTTAGGTTAGGGGTTGTGGTTAGGGTTTAGGGAATTTAGGGCATGGTGTGTTTTTAGGGTATATGGTGTAGGATTTAGGATTTAGAATTTAGAGTTAGGGCTTAAACTTTAATTTTATATTATTTTTTAGTGTTGGGGCATATGTAGGGCTACCGAAAAAGGGCGGACGAATTTTATCCGACAAAAACGTGTAATAAAAACAGATAAACATATTCATCATTTTTCATATGAAATAAGAAAGACTAATTTAACAAAAGAAAATAACATAACTACATGTAACACAAAACACAATAAAAGTTAAGAAAAGAATGAATGAGAATGAATAATATAGAATGAAATTTCAATAGTAGACAACCAACCAAAGACTAGTATTGTTGTTGGTTTTAAAAATATTAAAAAAAATAAGCAACGAAAGAAAAAAATATCTTAAAAAATTAGGTGATCAAAATGTAACGATTCAAAAAAAATAAGGTAGAATAAACTTACTAACAATAATAGAATGACCCAAAAGCCTCAAAAATTGAAAGAGTAAAAATATGTACAAACGTCGCCTAAGAGATTCGAACTCTCGCGGGGAAACCCCATGTACTTAGCAGGCACACGCCTTAACCACTCGGCCAAAGCGACGAGTTGAGAGAACTTTCTCTTTATAGTCCATTGCGAAATCAAGTAATGGCAAGGACGAGTGATGCCGAGCCCGTTCAGTCCTTTAACTTAGGATTTGTATTGTACGAGAGTTTGCGATGCTCCCAAAACTCCTATGGTGGCCTTGTCATCATCAATAAATTAAATAGCGGTCCGTTACTGCAATAACGATTGTTGTATAGTGATAGCGGCACCATCCAAAATTATTATTGTAAAAATGATGATCCGTAATGACCGTAATAGTATTAGTCTTATCTGTAACTGTGATAAAACACCGCGAGCGCAACCTTCATTTAAATCCATGGTGCAAGGCTCTAAGCTGAGGAGTGCACCCTGAGGCCGAGGGGATCTGGTGTTGATCAAAGTTGAAGCATGAACGAATCCTGACCTTGTTGATCAAAGATCTGAGGGCTAAAAGTATACATGGCGTGCAAAGAACTACCCTCTTAGCCTTGGGTTATGCAACCGCTGCTTTCTTCTTCAAACTCGTAAATCCGAGTTCTTGATCTCCATTGAAGTAACTTCGAGGATGATGAAAGACAAGTAGAAAGAATACAGAGCTGTATAAGAGAATCTAAGAGAGTTGTTCAGTGTTTATATACATTGTTACTGCATTGCATCATTCACATATACATGCAAAATACAAACTCGGATTAAATGAAGAAAAAAGATTACACAAAGAACGTCGCCTGAGAGATTCTAACTCTCGCGGGGAAACCCCATGTACTTAGCAGGCACACGCCTTAACCACTCGGCCAAAGCGACGAGATGACTGATCTTTCAGTCTTTAGGTAATTGACTATGACTTAACTCTGAGTCAGTGGTTTTTAACTCTTTAAATGTTGGCTTATATTACAAATAAGTACCTAAAGTATACAAACCTTTTCATTTTGGTACCTAAAATATTTTTTGGTTAAAATAAGTACTTGAAGTATACTTTTTGGTCAAAATAGGTATCTAAAGTGTACACAACATATATATATGTTCCTAAAAGTTGTCATGTGACATTAATTAAAAAATCCTTTAGGTACCTACTTTGACAAAAAAATCCTTTAGGTACCTATTTTGACCAAAAAGTATACTTTAGGTACTTAATTTGGCCAAAAAAGTTACTTTAGGTACCTACATGAAAAAGTTAGTATACTTTTAAATACTTATTTGTGATATAAGTCTTAAATGTTCGATGATATTTTTCTTTAACGAGTAATCTATCATTCACGCTTTCTTATTTGTCTATTTTATCGTGTAATAATTTATATAAAATAAATTTAAAATATAGTTTAGGATCGGTTGACGTGGTGTAGAATTTAAAAAATCAATACATTTTTCAAATCGTTGAATTAATGAAAATCAAAATTAATAGTGGATAATAAGGAGATTTTTATACTATGTAAGTAGATTTTAATTTAAAATTTTAACTCATTCATTAAAATCAGGTAATCGAATGAACTAATAATGTCAAACTTGTATTTTACCTATGTAAGTATCTTAATTCTTTAATATATATATATATATATATATATATATATATATATATATATATCATCTTGTATTTTACCTATAACATATTGTAATTTTTAGTATTAATGTATATATATAATATCTTCATTACTATGATCTTTTCCCACCCACAAATAAGAAGACATTGAGCGCTAAAGTAGCTGTTTTCTTCTATATTGTACTAACGAGAATATTAATCGAATTATATTCACTTAACCTTTCTCTTTAAAAGTACCTAGAGATTACAAACCTTCCCACATATCAAACATATCTTTAGGCTTCTTACGTTATTATTAGGTAGAGATGGCAAACGACTCGTTTGAATTCAGTTTGGGTCATTGGTTTTGGTTATTTCAGGTCTGATATCATTCAGTTTTGATTCGGTTCTAGTTCAATTTTATTGTGCTTCGAGTCATTTCGGTTCGGTTGATTTTCAGTTCGGTTATTTTCGGTTTGGGTCAATTTCGGGTCAATGGGAGATCAGTCGGTTTTAATCAAGTTTTTAGGTTGGTTAGTTTTTACACCCTACATAAGGCTTTATAAAGCCATTGTGCGTCTGTTCATATCTATCTTTTTTTATTAATATCTTTTATTTATTTCGGGTTATCTTCGGTTCGGATCCACTTTAGTTCAACTAAAAACCAGTTCGGTTTTGAATCAAATTTCGGATCATCATGTTCGGGTCAATTTCGAGTCTCGATTAAGGTAAATCAATTCGGTTCTCGGGTCAAATTTGCCGGGTTTATTATTAGGGACGAAACTATTAAAGACATGGAAGAGGCCTGTGTCTCCCAAATTTTTTTGACTAAAGTGGTTGTTACTTACTAGGTCCTTGTTAATTTTGCAATTACACAATTTTACTCCTCCCATTATCTAATCTTAGATCCGTCACTTATCACTATGTAAATATTTCAAATGATGGAATAGAGAAACCGCATAGAGATGAACATTTAACCTTTTAATTTGTATAATCCAAGATTCTCAAACTTACATAAATATTTGAAACTCCATCAGTTAAAAAGCAGCAAATTAAAGTCTAATGATGCGTGGAAGATGCCGCCTTGAATGGGGCCTAAGAGCAAGCAGAAGTTTCTTTCTTGGTCCCTGCAAAACCCCAACCAAATACTTCATCAAAACAAAGATTGCAATGAAAATGACTAGTTTAACACTACATATAATGGGATTATGTCGAAAAGGTCCTCTAATAATAGCATATTTACGACTCGTTGCTTCCCAAAAAATTTCTAAACTTTTACAGCTTTTAGTACTTGGAACTTTCGAGTCCGAAAACCGGCATATCTTGTCTAATCTAATATCAGTCTGTATTTTTCCCAAAAAAAATATCAGTCAGTGCCATTCAAAGCCTTAATCAAGCTTCCGATAAGCAGAGCCGGCAGTTAATGTCATCGTTCACTTAAATGTTCTGATGATGTAGGGAACTTAACAAATAAGTCGAAAATAGCACATAATTTGGAAGAAGATACGAGAAGATCGATGTCGGTACGGTTATAGAATGAGAAAGAATGAAAGTATGCATTGACGGTACCATTGGAATGCCGAGCTCTTTGAGGTCCCTGTCTCCCATTTGCCTTAACGCAGTCATATCCACCTGCAATCACACACATCAAGCATCAAATAAGCATACATTAAAAGAAAATGGATGCAATTGATCCGAAAATGCAGAAGAAGCCGGAACTTTTACAGATTACTTGGGTAATGGATGTGCCTCAGGTCATGAAAATGAAACAAAAAGACATGTCGGCCTTTTCAACATATATGGCAGACACAAAATGCAACTTGATTTCTGCCTACTTTCGGAGGCATCATTCATTTGAGACAGTTCATAACACCGAGTCACTTACTTCTTCAGCCATAAAATGAATTGCGTATTTCCCCAAACCAAGTGAGTTCAACAAGGTAGAGACAGTGAAAGGTTCTTTATCCTGTCAAATTCCAAGAGAGTGAAACTAGATTAAAAATAAGTCTGTACCCCAAAAAAAAACAACTAATATCAAAGCCTTTCACTCTGCCTATTCATTTTTCTTTAAGTACCCGTGTTTGACACCTATATTTGACACGTTTCCGGACGGGCATGTTGAATATAACCCTTCAAATACCAGGAAAAACCTATATCCGAGACTCACATCTGAGTCCGGTCTTTGCAATATTTACATGGGAAAATCAGGCTAACAAAATGCATCCACCATATGAAGAGAATGAAGCTATTGCAAGCAAGAAAACGTACATGTGGCTTTCTCTGCCATATGCTGCTTATTGGTGCAACATACGTGACTGGCCTGGAAGTTATAGCCTTTTCTCTATCAGGCATCGGACCGGACTCTCTTGAAGGGTCTAAAACTCCAGTGCTCAAAAACAGATCATTCCTTGCAAGTGCAGTTGGTATTGTTTGAGGTATATTGGGAAAATCTCTATATTCATCTGCAGTTTGCATAGAGTATATATGCAAACCATCTTCAATGCCATTGCGAGTGATTCGACTTGGATTGCTGATTCTGTTCGGTCCTATTCTATACATATGCTTTCTAAGATTTTGCGGTGCCTGAACATGTTTCAACAGCTTTTCCGAATCCCTCCTCCTACGATCTTCAAAAGCTTCCCCAAAGTGTAGAGTTCCGCGTTTGCGCATCAGTTTAAATCGGAGGTCTTTTTGAGGTGCAATCCGAGAAGCTTCAGTCATATCACAGCACCACAATCCATCAACAACCAAAGCAAAAACTTGTATATATAAATAGCCTAATTGAATCTAGCAATAGCAATTGGCTACTACCTTTTCCTCTAATGCCGTTTGATCTCCATTCGGCACCATCAGCTCTATGCCTGCGGAAACAACACCAAAATAAACAATCATAAAAATAAATATACAAACTGAATCTTCATTAAGCTTCTGAAACTAAACGATACAAGCACAGGATGAAACTAGCCATACCCGAAATTTGACCTCAAAGCAAACTAATGTCAGTTAAAAAATCAAATTTTGTTTACAAAGCAAATACATACACCTAAAAGTTCAAACAAGAACTAGCTAAATTCCATGAAAAAGCAGGATGAAAATTAATAATAATAAAAAACAAAATAAACAAAAACCAAACAACAAACCTTTTGTTACCAACATTTCTCCAGGGTTTGTCATGTAAGAATCTTTTGTTCCCATTCATTCTTCCATGGCCAACAATGGCATCATCTCCCATCTTCACCACCTAACAAGGGTAAATTATATTCTTTTTAATACTTTGATTCACAATTTCACATTTCCACCACACCAAAACAAAAATGACCCAAATATCCCAAAAGTACAAGTTTTAACAAGAAAACAGAAGAAACACATTAAGAATTAAAGAACCCTAAACCCCAAATGCTAATAAAAACAGAAATTTGAGAGTGAATGAGGTGATGGGTACCTTGTTTGAGCCTTCCCGGGTGATTGTAACTGTAAGTTTTGCCATATCTATATGTGAACTGAGAAATCAATAATGAAAACTTGGGATTATATAGTCAAAGTTTCTAACTTTATTTACAATGTAACATTAAAACAGGTCAATAAAGAAGGGTCTTTGATGGTGAAATTTGGGTTTGAGGAAACTGTGAGGAAAGTATATGGCAATGAAAGCCAAAGAAGGAAGAAAATGGGGTCTACACTCTCTTTATGGGTCAAGTCAATGCCCCATGATTTTTTCTTTCCTAAGACTTTGTTTGGAAGCCGAGAAAATTATTACATGCTAAATTACAACAACGTTGGTCATTATTAGGACTTGAGCATAAAAATCCAAAATTTGAAAACATGTTTAAATTGTAGTATTCGGATGATTTATGAAATTCAAAAGTTTAAAAATTGTGATTATTTAAATAGATCAAAGTTAAATTTATTTTTTATTAATTTAATTCTAGTTTTTATAACATAAAAATATACATTTTATACTTAAAAATAATGAAATAACTTTAAAATATTATATATTTAAAATTTTAATAAGGAAAAAGGAGTGATATTTTAAAAGGTTGTTTTGTTAGTCAACTGCAATCAAATGACGGAATTGGGACAATTCAAAAGTTTTGAGAGCTAAATTAATAAAATTAAAAAGAATGAACAAAATTGTTGATTTCAGAATACTAAAAGGGTAAAATTACCCTCAAACCTTAACATTATTATCGTGGTTGAAAGTGTTTTAAAAAAATTAGGGTTAAGGGTTAAGAAACCCCTAAAGTTCTAAACAAAGAAAAAACCAATTTAGTCTCTCAACTTTTTTCACACTTAATTAACCTTCAAACTCAGAAAAAAAATATTAAATTGATCATTGCAACGGGAAGATGGTGGATGAGAGAAGAAATTAAAAAATTGTAAATATAAAAGACTAAATATATAATTATGCAATTTGTTTTTATTTCGGTGGTCAAAATAGGAGTGAAGTAATAATTTAGGGATTATTTAGATAATGTTTCCTTTTTATTGTGTCAAGTCAACATGCCGTCATTGTCTAATGGCAATTAACACCCACGTGACCAAATGTTTAAAAAACGAAAACGTAAGTGACCATAACGGTCAATTTTTAAAATTTGTGACTAAAAGTGTACAATTACTAAACACAAGTTACCATTCTAGTAGTTTATCCTTATTTTTGAAATTTCAAAATTTATTTAAAATAATAACAATACTAAGCATTATTAAAATTGTTAAAAATATTAAAACATTTAAAAAATTACGATAATTTAAAAAATAAATATGTATATTGAATTTTTATTCAAATTATAAAAAATATTAAAAAAATTCTAAAAATATATAGCAAAGGTCTTTAAACGGAGAGATCTACGAACCTATGTTCAATAGTTCTTCTTCAGGCGATATTCAAGGTATGAGTTGTTTCATAGAGAGATCTATGACAATTTAGCTTAATGATTCGTCTTACACGTACCATATAGTTTTTATTAGGGTAAACTACAACACATACTACTCAATTATGGTCTATGAGTTAAAAATGTCACTAGATTTTAAAATCATTCAAAACTATCATTGAACTTTAATATGTGAGTCGAAAATGCCACTCCGCCGTTAACCGCTAACTCCCCATTTAGTCAAAACGATATCGTTTTGGGATAAATTAGGCTTCAAAACGACGTCATTTTACTGGAGGAAAAATGTTAAAACCATGAACTTGAGAGGTTTTGAACCTAAAACATTTAAAACAAATAGCCAAACCTTAACCACTAAATCAACATAACATTATGTAATATTTTACCATAAATATTATATATCTCAAACTACTTTAGATTAATTCAAATTATTTTATGAAATAAATAATATTAAAATAAATTATTTGTATATATAAATAAAAGTATTGTGCTATTTTTATTTTGTATATAATATTTATAATATAAATATATTATTTAAAAATCCCCAAAATATTCATAAAATAATATATAAAACAATACAATACTTTTATTTGTATATATTTTATATATACAAATAATATATTTTAATATTATTTATAATATTATTTATTTTATAAAATAATTTGAATTAATTTGAAGTAGTTTGATATATATAATATTTGTGGTAAAATATTACATAATGTTATGTTGGTTCAGTAGTTAAAGCTTAGATCTTTCTCCTAAAGGTCCCAAGTTCAAAACCCCTCAAGCACATAATTCTAATATTTTTTTCCTACAACAAAACGACGTCGTTTGGGGCTAAATTAGGCTTCAAAACAGGCGCACCAAAACGAAGTCGTTTTGACTTAACGGGAGAATTAACGGTTAATGGCGAAGTGGCATTTTCAACTCACATATTAAAGTTCAGTGATAGTTTTGAACGATTTTAAAGTTCGGTGGCATTTTCGACTCAGAGGTCATAGTTGAGTGGTATGTGGTGTAGTTTACCCTTTTTATTAATTTTATAATATTATAATTTATTTTACTCGTACCCTATATTTTTGAAATTGTCGTTTCTCGCCCACGTCCATATATCAATGCAATATAGATGAGTATATACCTGAAACATGTATCTTTAATTTTTTCAAGATTTCTATGCAATTAGAGGATTACATACTCACCTTGAAAAAGGTCGCCGAGAAACTTGGTCTTAAGATTGCACTGATACAAGTATAGATATACACGTGAGTGCGATTGGAAGCGCTTTCAAGCAAGGTAAATGATGCATTGAACTTCGAGGAAGAAGAAGAGTCAATGCGTGGGGCATCAAACTTCGTGGAGAAAAAAAGAGTTGATACGACTTAGAATAAATGAGATCAAAAGTAAACATAGAGATGTATATCTCAAACATGTTTCTAGTATTTTTTTAGTTTGATTTGTCATTTTTATTGGGTGTAAGGTGCAAAAGACCTAACCCATTAGGTAGTGGAAGTGCGAAGACTTGGTGAGGATACAAAAGACCTTTTAGAGTTATGTGAGATCATTTAGTTTCAATATTGTGGTGTCCAAGGCTTTGTTCAAGGATCGATTGGGTCCAAGCCTAGACAAACCACAATTAGTAAGAAGGGGCTCTTACGATCGAGATGTACGTAATGATGTTGTACAATATGATATTACAAGGCGGCATAGGCCAAGGCGAGTAGTCTGGATGGAGGGACAACCTAGCATAAGTCTAGTGTTCCTTCTGTGGGGAGCTGTCCTTGTAAGAGAACATTGATGCCTAATTCTTAGTATGGAGTAAGCTGAGGTACCGAGGGAGACTCAAGACAAGCCAAGTCAACTTTTTTTCGAGGCAACGATTAAGGCATCACTAGATTTGGTGGGGGAGGATGTCACGGCCCGCAAGTTAATGACCGAGAGACATGCGCAACAAGCTATTTAAGAGGTTCTTTGCAAAAATTTTGGCTTGTCTAGAACAAAAAACTTGGCCCGATCATTGCAGACTAATAGAAGACCCAATTACATTAAACTTAGTAAATTAATGTATGCCATCTTACCAAGGAATATTCTAGAGGATCATAATATTCATCAATGTGAACATCAATGTGAATCTGTTGGAACCCCTTAAATTAAGCAGATTTTCTACCTTAGTTCTAGGAATTTCCTTGTACTATTAGCTATAATCTAATTACTAATTTTTAAGGATATGCTAATTTCTAGAGATTATTTCCTTTTTATTTTTTCTGCTATTCTTTAAAAGGTTGTATTCAGATTGGAAGAAATAAGAATTATTCTTCTTCCTAAACTTGTTCATGGCATCAGAGCATTAGGAATCCAGTCGACCTTGCTCTTCCTTCTCTTTTCTTGTTCTGGTTTCTCTAGTTGAAACCCTTCTCCCATGGGTGACACCGAAAATTCCTCTGAGACTGAGATCTCACAAATAACTCAAAATCACAACCAAGGAATCTCTCAAGGTGGCCTTAACTCTTCTCTTATAATCACAAATCATCGATTAGATGGAAAAAAAAATTCTTGCAATGGTCACAATATGTCCTTATGGTTCTTCGTGGCTGAGGAAAAATTGGGTACATTAATGGAGAAATTCCTCGACCAGTATCAAAAGACTCTAGTTATGCAACTTGGGAGCTTAACAACTCAATGGTTATGGCTTGGCTTATAAATTCGATGGAAGGTCATATAAGCCGAACGTATCTTTTTTTCAAAACTACCAAAGAAATGTGGGATGCAATCAAGGAGAATTACTCGGATCTTGGAAATGCTTCCCAAGTATTCGATATCAAATTGAAGTTGAAAGATATTCAACAAGGAACACTTGAAGTCACTCAATATTAGAACAACCTAAAGATCTTATGGCAGGAGTTAGACATGTATTATGAAGCTGATTGGGGCGAGGGCTTGGAACACACCAAGTTCATGGATCATCTTAACAAAGAGCGTCTCTATGTGTTCCTAGCATGACTAAATCATGATCTTAATAAAGTCCGAGGACGAATACTAGGAAGAACCACACTGCCAATCATAGGAGAAACATCTGTTGAAGTAAGGAGGGAAGAGAAACGACGTCTTATTATGTTGGGAGACACAAGAGAACTAAAACCATTGTCCACAGCTGGTCATCATCCCCTCGAGAACTCTGCCCTTATTTCAAGAGGCTCACAATCTCAAAGGTTCAAGGCTGGAAGTGATTTTGGTTCAAATAGGCCATGGTGTAGCCACTACAACCAGGTTGGGCATACCAAGGAGAAATGCTTCAAACTCCATGGCTATCCTGGAAAAACCCAGAAAGAAAACAAGGCAACAATGATATCTACTACTTAAGAAGATGCTCAAGATGTTCGGCTAACCAAAACTCAACTTGAGGCTCTTCATAAACTACTTGGGACTCCTACAGCCAGTGGGCCATTAGCTATTCAAGGTACTGCATTAAATATTACACACGAACCTATCAAAACTTCCTGGATACTAGACTCAGGTGCATCCGACCACATGACAGGTAATCTAAGTTTGTTTCACACCTATTCACCTTGTCATGATGACTCCCAGATACGCATAGCTGATGGATCTTACTCACCGGTGGCTGGAATGGGGACATTAAACTTACTGAAAACTTTTCCCTTGATAAAGTTTTACATGTTCCAAATCTTTCCTGTAATTTACTCTCAATTAGCAAGCTTACTAAGGATGAAAAAGTACTTGCTGAATTTTTTGCTTTCGGTTGTGTGGTTTAGGAACATGAATCGGGGAAGATGATTGGCACTGCTAAAGTTGATGATGGCTTCTATGTTTGGAACAAAAACAATCCACAATAAGGGATGACCTTATCTACATCAAAAGAAAATCCTGTCATGCTATGACACCATAAACCAGGACACCCGAATTTCATGTACTTGAAGAAACTGTTTCCTCTACTATTTCTAAATAAGAAAATAAGTTCCTTGAACTGTGAAGTTTGCCAACCGTCTAAACATACTCGTATTCCTTATCCTTTGAAACCTTATGTTCAATCTCAACCTTTCTCTTTAATCCATAGTGATCTATAGGGAGTCAGTCAAGTAAAAAACATCACAAGGGCTAGGTGGTTCATAACTTTCAGGGTCTATCTCCTCAAAGAAAAATCTGAAGTTTCTAGAGTCTTCCAAAATTTTCATTCAATGATTCAAACCTAGTTCAATTCCAATATTCACACCTTTAGAACTGATAATGGGAGAGAGTACTTTAATTCTATCCTAAGTCCTTATCTTTCTGAGCAAGGAATCATACATCAAAGTTCTTGTCCTGACACCCCTCAACAAAACGGGGTTTTCGAGAGAAAAAACAGACATCTTGTAGCCGTGGCTCGTGCCCTTATGTTCACTAAGGATGTACCAAAGTATTTATGGGGAGAAGCTGTCCTTACTGCTTGTTATCTTATAAACCGACTCCCATCAAAGGTATTAAACTTTCAAACACCTTTACATACTCTTCAAAAATTTTCCCCTTGTTTCGTGTTCCTAATCTCCCAACAAAAACATTTGGTTGCAAAGCGTTTGTCCACAACCATCAACCTAACCGATCGAAACTTGATCCTAGAGCCCACGCTTGTGTCTTTATTGGTTACTCACCTACACAAAAAGGGTACAAGTGCTACTCTTCAACCTTACACCGGATGTTTGTGTCCCTTGATGTTACTTTCTTCGAAAACGAGCCATATTTTCTGTAACCCCCTAGACCCGCCTATGCGTTTCACGGATCCTAGGAAGTCACATTAGGGTCACAAGAGCGACCCACAGAAAAATTTCAAATAAACATATGATTAAACCTTTAAAACCATAAAATAAATATCTGATTTAAAATACAATTTCAGAAAATCGTTCGAAATGATAAAACAATCATAATACCAATTGCGAAAAATAGTTTCAGACTCATTTGTATAATATAAACACGACACACATGCCCCCTAGTTACACAGATACCATACTCCTTGACGAGCCGAAGAAACTCCCATACCGACGTTGATAGGTGTAACTTGTCTGATCTTTTAATCCTGAGATGGTAAAAACAACATGAGCTTGGGAAAGCTCAGTAATACAGAACTACCAAAAGATGCTATAAGCTCATGCAGACATATGGTAAGCATAACAATTTCATGATGATCCAAGAAGTGACAGTTCTCTTTTCCCTTTCCGAAATTTCAGGGTAACGTTGTTCTACTATTTCGAGGTTTCAACATACTCAAGAATAATGGTATTTGTTCTTTAATCAGACCTTGAGAATTAGACGGAAATTATATAGGCTGATAATATACGAGGTAGGAATCTGAGAGTTTGACGTCTAGTGTGTTCCAATAAATACAGATCAACATACATAAGTACAGATCAACATACATAAGTATAGATCAACATACATAAGTACCTAGCATTATATCATATGAGTACATAACAGATTAGATGCAAATGTCCAATGTTTATACTGAAGTTTACAAGAAATACCCTCCAACCTTACACCAATATGCAGTCCCCCAGAACTGCATCCATAAGGACTTACCCTAGGCCTGATGGGCGTAGGTGCCACCTAAGGGGGTGCCTTAGGTCCATAAGGACTTACCCTAGGCCCGATGGGCGTAGGTGCCACTCAAGGGGAGACCTTGAGTCCATAAGGACTTACCCTAGGCCCGATGGGCGTAGGTGCCACCTAAGGGGGTGCCTTAGGTCCATAAGGACTTACCCTAGGCCCGATGGGCGTAGGTGCCACTCAAGGGGAGACCTTGAGTCCATAAGGATTTACCAGCTTGATCAGGGCTGTACCGACAGAGACTTCATATCATAACCCAACAGTATACCCCAGACAGAATCAGTGTTCAGATTTCCAGACATGGTTAACAGAATATATGTGACAGATATTTTACTCATAACATCAGAAACGGAAGATTTCATGCTTTTGACTGATAATTGGGCATACTATTGCAGAGCAGACATTTCAGTATTCATCATGCAAACAGATTGTTCCATCATAGGTCAAGCAACCACATAACAAGTAAACAAATGAGCAAACATATACAATATCATTCATGATCAAATCATTATACAATCCATTAAACAGAATATAGCATACATGGAACACACTAGATGTAACAGATCATTTCTCAGAGATACTTGACATTTACGGAATGAGACATATTGAACTTGTGGCGATTTGAACGGATTTCTGAAACGTGGCCCCTATTAGGAGGGGTTCATACTAACGGTTTAACCCAGATATTCAGGAGATGATATACCAAGATCTTTGAGAGCTTTGACATATCCCGAGTGATTCAGTCATTTAGGCTTACAAGGGCATTATAGTCATTTTATCATACACAGACATTTTGGTAATTTATACCAACAAGGCATAAACAGTGGCTCGGGAATTCTGCTTGCTCATCAAATTTCCAACCAAGCATTCAGAGATTTCTATGTCAAGATTCTTCACGGTATCGGATACATTCAGAGCTATTTTGATTACTTGGGCCAACGAGGGCATCTTGGTCATTTAACTATCAGGGATGATTTTTGTAATTTAGCCCGTTAATGATGATATGATGATTCATAATATTTAATATTTCCAGAAGTTTATCGAGCCTCCAAAACCATCCGAACTAACATACCTCAACCTTATTTTAAAATCAGGAGTGATTATCGTACATGAGTGTGCTTCCTAACACTTAGGGGCGCTTTAGCCTTTAAAGTTTTACTAGAAATCTCAGAGTTTCATCAACTGCATAATTGCATATTTAGCTCAAGAGGGCTTTTAAGTCATTTTGGAAATTTGGGGTAAATCCACCATTTCTTTCTGAATTACCATCCAGTACCTTCATCATTCACGTACTCAAACGAGACTAAGTCGTCATAACTCTCCGCCCCTTTACAGACGATTCATTCAATACAGAACTTGAGGGTATAACGTCATCCAAATTAATCAGACATTTCGGTGCTCGAGGGCATTACCGTCTTTTTGGTCATTACGATCATTCTCATTTAATTCACGCATTACTATCATAAGGATCGACTTATAATTTCAACAATATCTCCAGAGAATTCTCATTCAAGTGTTATACAGAGTTTGAGGGATTATCCGAGTTTGTATCACATGTATTGCATAATCAGGTCGAATGCAGATTTTAGGTCATTTCCTTTATCAGAGGGGTAGTTTAGTCATACTTATACTCCAAGGGCATTTTTGTAAAATTCATAATTAACATCTCTCACTCCGTATCCTGGGCCTCGATTCTTACACAATGTTGATTGAGTTGCAGATTAACTGAATTTAACTATTAGAACTTCTGATACTGTTAGCCCATTAGTAATCTTATTCGGATAATTTGGTCTTATTAATATCCATACTTATCGCTCGAATCTAATTCAGTTTAGGCAGAATTTACAGTATACGCCATCATAAGCATGCAAGCATTAACCGGATATCGACATGTACATAAAGCATACAAGGGGTAGTAGTGTATTACCTTAGTTCCAAGTTATACCGGTTGACTCGTGATACTACATTCGATCGCAATCGAATCCGGACTGGATGTCCCATGACATTTCGAATACCGAGATACTTGCATACCTTCAAAATACACAAATTAACATTTCAGTTCTTATCCATAGAGCTCTTAACAAAATTAAACACTTTCGGGTTCAAGGTCAGATTCGGAGGCCTTCGGGTCAGAATTTTGTAAAACGGGCTTCAAAATCGGACTCAGGACGCCGAAAAACATAAAATAGGGCTTTTCGGAAAAAGTTGACTTTTTGGTCAAAGTCAACGGTCAACGCTGACGCCAGCAAGTCAATGCTGACGTCAGCAAGTCAAGGTCAACGAGGAACAGGTCAATGCTGACGTCATGCTGACGTCAGCGATCAACAGAAAGTCAACTGAGTCGACTCGGACTGACTCGAACGAGTTGACTCGGGTTGACGGGTCGGGTCGGGTCGGACGGGTCGGGTCAGACGGGTCGGGTCGGACGGGTCGGGTCGGACTCGGGCAGACGGGTCGACTGGGCTGACCGATTCAACCGGTCCAGCCGAATCAGACCGGGTTAGACCGGTTTGGACCTGGTTTTTACCTTTCGATAATGCCTCGTCGGACGGTCGCCGGAGACACTTCTGGCACTGATTCTGCCAGAAAATGAGAGTTCATTAACTCTATAATTTAACCCATACGAAATAAACACGAAATAGGCCGGAATTCTTACCGATAAAGACCCAAAAGGTCAAAACTTCACCGGAAGAGACGAAGCTCCGACGAAGCCTTTATCGGAGTCGGATGAACGATCAGACATATGGGTTTTGTTCATCTCCTCACCAGGAGCCAGGATCTGGCGGCCGCTTCTCGAACAGACGTCGAGGATGGCCGAAATCTGCAGAAAACAAGACGCTTCAAACCCTAGGTTCGTCGAACCTTTATACGAGTCTTCGCCGGCGATTGGAGGCTCGGTAGCGCGCGTGACAGCCATGGATGAGGCCGGGACATCGCGGCGCTTCCGGTGATGCTGGCGGTGGTGACCACGGACCAGCGGTGGGGGCAGATCGGGCGGCCGAACAATTTTTGGGGAAGATGGGTTAGGTGAGGGAATTTTCTGGGTTCTTTCATTCGAATACGCAACAACAAAAAAATGGGGGGTAGCTGGAGAGTCGGAGTAGTTATTATTATTATTATTATTATTATTTTTCTGCAAATACTCAACATGATTAGTTTAAAACTAACCCGAGATAAAATTGATACCAAGGATAGTCTTAGCCCTGATGGCTAAGACATTCCTCCACTTTACCAGAGGGCACAGGTTCAAAACCCCACAACCATAATTCCTTCTTCTTCTTTTCTACCATTTTATTAGAGTGTTACAACTCTCTCCCCCTTAAAGAAATTTCGTCCTCGAAATTTATCTGAGACGGAGAAATATAGACATTTCCATATCATCCATTTATGTACTGAAACTTATCCATCAGAGTATCCTTGTTTCTAAGAACTCACAGACGATCACAGATCAATCTGGCAGTGTCCTTTGTTACTCATATCGGCATTTGACCCATAAACATCCCATCATACATTTCAGACCAATTAATCAGAATGCAACATTTGAATCCATACCGAATTTCATATAATGCAAAACAAATGCTTGTCTCATAACTTTTATTATAAACGGTCTCAGTCAGGGATAAGAGACATTCCGATCTTCCACAGAAGTTAATCATACCACCCAAAGGTATATTTTTCAGAGTTCAAATTACTCTTCTAGGTTGACCATCAGTATACAGACGAACAACTGTGCGTAAAATTCATACGAGTACTCAGAGCCTCAATCAGGGTCCTTCAGAACCAGGATGTGAACATCAGATTTAGTAAGTAGGATACATGTGACGATACATTGTGTCATTTTTCCCCAAAATGTCTTTCTTCATATTTGTCAAGCATAACAAAGTTTTAGAACGGATATCACTTACCTTCAGCGTAATACTATGATAATTGTTTCTTTCATGCATAAAAGAGTCACCATATAATCTATACCTTCACCAATCTCACGGACACCTTTCTTTTAAATTCGTAATACATTTATCAAAATTTCATCAGAATATTCTCACATACAATCATTATCACCAAGCTACTTTACATGAAATCTTATATCAATTACCTCATGTGATCAACATTTATTCTTAATCTGATTCACAAGTACAAATCATCTCAAGTTCCTTATCCAGATTCAAATTCAACCATTTAGTTCAAAACACATACGGACGTTATAGACATTTTCTGTAAGCAGATGTTGAGCTATGAAAGGCAGAATACTCATATTTGGTTATTTCAGAAGAAATGATTCGACATCAGAGTTTCGGCTCGGGGGAGTACGGTTATGATCTAGGGGCATGCGCAGACCAGACACCCTATGACAGACGATCGGCCGATCTACCCAGAATGACGCAACTCTAAGCTCTGATACCACTAAATGTAACCCCCTAGACCCGCCTATGCGTTTCACGGATCCTAGGAAGTCACATTAGGGTCACAAGAGCGACCCACAGAAAAATTTCAAATAAACATATGATTAAACCTTTAAAACCATAAAATAAATATCTGATTTAAAATACAATTTCAGAAAATCGTTCGAAATGATAAAACAATCATAATACCAATTGCAAAAAATAGTTTCAGACTCATTTGTATAATATAAACACGACACACATGCCCCCTAGTTACACAGATACCATACTCCTTGACGAGCCGAAGAAACTCCCATACCGACGTTGATAGGTGTAACTTGTCTGATCTTTTAATCCTGAGATGGTAAAAACAACATGAGCTTGGGAAAGCTCAGTAATACAGAACTACCAAAAGATGCTATAAGCTCATGCAGACATATGGTAAGCATAACAATTTCATGATGATCCAAGAAGTGACAGTTCTCTTTTCCCTTTCCGAAATTTCAGGGTAACGTTGTTCTACTATTTCGAGGTTTCAACATACTCAAGAATAATGGTATTTGTTCTTTAATCAGACCTTGAGAATTAGACGGAAATTATATAGGCTGATAATATACGAGGTAGGAATCTGAGAGTTTGACGTCTAGTGTGTTCCAATAAATACAGATCAACATACATAAGTACAGATCAACATACATAAGTATAGATCAACATACATAAGTACCTAGCATTATATCATATGAGTACATAACAGATTAGATGCAAATGTCCAATGTTTATACTGAAGTTTACAAGAAATACCCTCCAACCTTACACCAATATGCAGTCCCCCAGAACTGCATCCATAAGGACTTACCCTAGGCCTGATGGGCGTAGGTGCCACCTAAGGGGGTGCCTTAGGTCCATAAGGACTTACCCTAGGCCCGATGGGCGTAGGTGCCACTCAAGGGGAGACCTTGAGTCCATAAGGACTTACCCTAGGCCCGATGGGCGTAGGTGCCACCTAAGGGGGTGCCTTAGGTCCATAAGGACTTACCCTAGGCCCGATGGGCGTAGGTGCCACTCAAGGGGAGACCTTGAGTCCATAAGGATTTACCAGCTTGATCAGGGCTGTACCGACAGAGACTTCATATCATAACCCAACAGTATACCCCAGACAGAATCAGTGTTCAGATTTCCAGACATGGTTAACAGAATATATGTGACAGATATTTTACTCATAACATCAGAAACAGAAGATTTCATGCTTTTGACTGATAATTGGGCATACTATTGCAGAGCAGACATTTCAGTATTCATCATGCAAACAGATTGTTCCATCATAGGTCAAGCAACCACATAACAAGTAAACAAATGAGCAAACATATACAATATCATTCATGATCAAATCATTATACAATCCATTAAACAGAATATAGCATACATGGAACACACTAGATGTAACAGATCATTTCTCAGAGATACTTGACATTTACGGAATGAGACATATTGAACTTGTGGCGATTTGAACGGATTTCTGAAACGTGGCCCCTATTAGGAGGGGTTCATACTAACGGTTTAACCCAGATATTCAGGAGATGATATACCAAGATCTTTGAGAGCTTTGACATATCCCGAGTGATTCAGTCATTTAGGCTTACAAGGGCATTATAGTCATTTTATCATACACAGACATTTTGGTAATTTATACCAACAAGGCATAAACAGTGGCTCGGGAATTCTGCTTGCTCATCAAATTTCCAACCAAGCATTCAGAGATTTCTATGTCAAGATTCTTCACGGTATCGGATACATTCAGAGCTATTTTGATTACTTGGGCCAACGAGGGCATCTTGGTCATTTAACTATCAGGGATGATTTTCGTAATTTAGCCCGTTAATGATGATATGATGATTCATAATATTTAATATTTCCAGAAGTTTATCGAGCCTCCAAAACCATCCGAACTAACATACCTCAACCTTATTTTAAAATCAGGAGTGATTATCGTACATGAGTGTGCTTCCTAACACTTAGGGGCGCTTTAGCCTTTAAAGTTTTACTAGAAATCTCAGAGTTTCATCAACTGCATAATTGCATATTTAGCTCAAGAGGGCTTTTAAGTCATTTTGGAAATTTGGGGTAAATCCACCATTTCTTTCTGAATTACCATCCAGTACCTTCATCATTCACGTACTCAAACGAGACTAAGTCGTCATAACTCTCCGCCCCTTTACAGACGATTCATTCAATACAGAACTTGAGGGTATAACGTCATCCAAATTAATCAGACATTTCGGTGCTCGAGGGCATTACCGTCTTTTTGGTCATTACGATCATTCTCATTTAATTCACGCATTACTATCATAAGGATCGACTTATAATTTCAACAATATCTCCAGAGAATTCTCATTCAAGTGTTATACAGAGTTTGATGGATTATCCGAGTTTGTATCACATGTATTGCATAATCAGGTCGAATGCAGATTTTAGGTCATTTCCTTTATCAGAGGGGTAGTTTAGTCATACTTATACTCCAAGGGCATTTTTGTAAAATTCATAATTAACATCTCTCACTCCGTATCCTGGGCCTCGATTCTTACACAATGTTGATTGAGTTGCAGATTAACTGAATTTAACTATTAGAACTTCTGATACTGTTAGCCCATTAGTAATCTTATTCGGATAATTTGGTCTTATTAATATCCATACTTATCGCTCGAATCTAATTCAGTTTAGGCAGAATTTACAGTATACGCCATCATAAGCATGCAAGCATTAACCGGATATCGACATGTACATAAAGCATACAAGGGGTAGTAGTGTATTACCTTAGTTCCGAGTTATACCGGTTGACTCGTGATACTACATTCGATCGCAATCGAATCCGGACTGGATGTCCCATGACATTTCGAATACCGAGATACTTGCATACCTTCAAAATACACAAATTAACATTTCAGTTCTTATCCATAGAGCTCTTAACAAAATTAAACACTTTCGGGTTCAAGGTCAGATTCGGAGGCCTTCGGGTCAGAATTTTGTAAAACGGGCTTCAAAATCGGACTCAGGACGTCGAAAAACATAAAATAGGGCTTTTCGGAAAAAGTTGACTTTTTGGTCAAAGTCAACGGTCAACGCTGACGCCAGCAAGTCAATGCTGACGTCAGCAAGTCAAGGTCAACGGGGAACAGGTCAATGCTGACGTCAGCGATCAACAGAAAGTCAACTGAGTCGACTCGGACTGACTCAGACGAGTTGACTCGGGTTGACGGGTTGGGTCGGGTCGGACGGGTCGGGTCAGACGGGTCGGGTCGGGTCGGACGGGTCGGGTCGGACTCGGGCAGACGGGTCGACTGGGCTAACCGATTCAACCGGTCCAGCCGATTCAGACCGGGTTAGACCGGTTTGGACCTGGTTTTTACCTTTCGATAATGCCTCGTCGGACGGTCGCCGGAGACACTTCTGGCACTGATTCTGCCAGAAAATGAGAGTTCATTAACTCTATAATTTAACCCATACGAAATAAACACGAAATAGGCCGGAATTCTTACCGATAAAGACCCAAAAGGTCAAAACTTCACCGGAAGAGACGAAGCTCCGACGAAGCCTTTATCGGAGTCGGATGAACGATCAGACATATGGGTTTTGTTCATCTCCTCACCAGGAGCCAGGATCTGGCGGCCGCTTCTCGAACAGACGTCGAGGATGGCCGGAATCTGCAGAAAACAAGACGCTTCAAACCCTAGGTTCGTCGAACCTTTATACGAGTCTTCGCCGGCGATTGGAGGCTCGGTAGCGCGCGTGACAGCCATGGATGAGGCCGGGACATCGCGGCGCTTCCGGTGATGCTGGCGGTGGTGACCACGGACCAGCGGTGGGGGCAGATCGGGCGGCCGAACAATTTTTGGGGAAGATGGGTTAGGTGAGGGAATTTTCTGGGTTCTTTCATTCGAATACGCAACAACAAAAAAATGGGGGGTAGCTGGAGAGTCGGAGTAGTTATTATTATTATTATTTTTTTCTGCAAATACTCAACATGATTAGTTTAAAACTAACCCGAGATAAAATTGATACCAAGGATAGTCTTAGCCCTGATGGCTAAGACATTCCTCCACTTTACCAGAGGGCACAGGTTCAAAACCCCACAACCATAATTCCTCCTTCTTCTTTTTTACCATTTTATTAGAGTGTTACATTTTCAGCCTCTCATCTTCAGGGGAGACACTTAGTGAAGATGAGACCCTAAACAATCTTCTCATTATACCTCAAGACTCTATCAGCCCTACCACAACTAGAAAACCTGCTGAAAATCCTACAGCCACTGTAATTCATGTTATCAACCCTACCACCACTACAAAACCTGCTGAAAATCCTACAGCCACTGTAATTCCTGTTATCATCCCTACCACCACTACAAAACTTGCTGAAAATCCTACAACTATTGTAATTCCTGTTTTGGACCCTGTTTTTCCTATCACCACTTTGCAGCAACAAGAAACAAGGGTGATTAACTATACTAATGAAGAAAAACAGCCCTTTCATTATGAAAAACAACAAGAAAAAACTCAGGGGCTTCGTGTATACTCTCGGAGACATCAGCTGCTCGAGACTGAAACAACAGTGCCAATGCCATCTTTATCCGAGGACTGTCCTGGGGAAGAAGTCTCACCTCCTTCACCTTTCATCTATATTCTAATTGTAGTAAGAAAAGGCACTAGAAGCTACACTCAACATCCCATTTCTCGGTTTGTATCCTATGGAAACTTGTCTAAATCCTACAATGCTTTTATTTCTAATGTTGACTCTGTAGAAACTCCAAAGAATATAGAAGAGGCTCTTAAGTCAACCAAATGGAGGCAAGCTGCGTTTGAAGAAATAAAGGCTCTTGAAGACAATGGAACTTGGGAAATATCTAAATTACCTACTAGGAAGAAGACCGTGGGTTGTAAGGGGATTTTCACCATAAAACTTGAACCAGATGGAAGCATTGATCGATACAAGGCTCGACTTGTGGCCAGGGGTTTCACTCAAACATATAGGTTGGACTACGAGGAAACATTTGCACCGGTGGTGAAACTGAATACTATCCGAGTGCTTCTCTCAATTGCTATCAACTTAGAATGGCCTTTGATCCAATTGGATGTAAAGAATGCTTTTCTCAATGAAGAATTAAACGAAGAAGTCTACATGGATTTTCCGCATGGATTCGAAGGAAGCAAGGGCCAAGTATGCAAGTTGAAGAAGTTCTTGTATGGACTAAAGCAATCCCCTAGGGCTTGGTTTAATTGTTTTGCCAAAGCCATGACTAGTAGACATTATATTTAAGGTGAAGCTGATCACACCTTATTTAACAAACAGACGGATAATGGGAGGTGTTGTATTCTCATTGTCTATGTAGATGACATAATATTGATAGGGGACAATTCTATCGAAATTGAAAGACTAAAAGAGTTCTTAAGTCTTGAGTTTCAACTTAAAGACTTGGGGAATCTTTGATATTTCCTTGGAATGGAGGTAGCAAGGTCAAAGACATGTATTTCAATCTCTCAAAGAAAGTATGTTCTTGATCTACTTTCTGAAGTCGGACTGTTGGGCTGCAAACCAGCCGAGACTCTTATGGAACCCAACCTTAAATTAGAAACTGATAAGGATGGAGAAGAGGTAGACATAGGGAGATATTAACGGTTAGTGAGAAAACTTATCTATCTTTCTCACACTCGTCCATACATAGCTTTTGGAGTAAGTGTTATTAGTCAATTTATGCATGCTCCTAAGAAGAAACATTTGGAAGCTACCTACAGGATATTGAGATACTTAAAAGGGACTCCTGGTAAGGAGTTGCATTCAATAAAGATGTAAATCGAAGCATAGAAGTCTACACTGATGCATACTGAGCAGGGGCAGTTAATGATAGGCGCTCTACAAGCGGTTACTACAATTATGTTTAAGGTAATCTCGTGACATGGAGGAGTAAAAAACAGTCTATTGTGGCACGCAGCAGTGCTGAAGCTGAGTATCGAGCTTTGTCCCACGATATATGTGAAAGAATGTGGTTACAACGGTTAATGGGAGAACCAAAATTATCCTATACAAAACCTATAACATTATACTATGACAACCAGGCAGCGATTAGCATAGCTCATAACCCTGTACACCATGATCGTACCAAGCATGTGGAAATTGATCGCCACTTTATTACAGAGAAAATTAACAAAGGGGAAGTTTGTGTTTCATATCTACCTACAAGACAACAAGTAGCAGATGTGTTAACCAAAAGCTTGAGTAGAAAAATGTTCGAAGAAATTATGGGCAAGCTGGGTTTGATTAACATCTACACTCCAGCTTGAGGGGGAGTGTTGGAATCCCTTAAATTAAGCATATTTTCTACCTTAGTTCTAGGAATTTCCTTGTACTATTAGCTATAATCTAATTACTAATTTTTAGGGATAGGCTAATTTCTAGAGATTATTTCCTTTTTATTTTTTTTGCTATTATTTAAAAGGATGTATTTAGATTAGAAGAAATAAGAATTATTCTTCTTCCTAAACTTGTTCAGAATTAATCTCGACCATTCATTGTAAGTGGATTCAACTATAAATAGAGGTCTGTCCTAGGGGTGTAAAAAATCGAAAAACCTAGACCAAGCCCGAAACTCGAAAAAAACCGAATCAAAAATTGGTTAACTGAACCGAAAATTTTGATTTTGGTCCAAGTGTTTTATTTTAAAAAAAGAAACTAACTCGATTGCAGTTTTTGAGAAAAAATGGGTAACCGAACCGACCGATCATATAATATATTATTATATTATCTTTCATTTTAATATCTTTTATTAAAAAATTGAATTTATTTTCCCTTCTCATTACCCAAAAGTAAAACCTTAGTTTCATTATATGCAGTTTAAGTTTTTAACTTGTTAGTATTAAAAAAGATGCTAATATCATATGTCAGTTTTTAAAAGTATATATGTTTTTCTAGCAAATTATTAAAATTTATATTTTTAATAAACAATGTAAAAAATCATTACCCGAATTGAATATTTCGGTTTTCCAAATAAACGATTAATCAATTTAATGGTTACAATTTAGGGTCGAGAATTAAATGATCCGAACTTATTGGTTAACCGAAATAATTTGCTAATGGTTAATTGAACCCGATTTTGCACACCCTTAATCTTCCTGTAAAGTGTCCACAAGTTCTATATTTCATGCACATTCTATCTCATATAATTGCTATTTTAAGCACATTTTAGGCATAATTAGGACCATACATTGCATTTTACAATATTTCTTTACTTTGCCATGCTTTTATAGATTATCGTTTATTTTGTGAAGAAAATGTACTATTTTAGTGTACTTTTGGTTTTAGGTACTAGAGGCTGACAAAGGGAAAGAGGAGCTGAGGATGTGATGGTGAGGCATTGAACCAAGGAACAGTACTAATGCAGTTCTAGACAGAGATAACAGCTGTCGAGTAGCTGTTGTTGGCCACCGTGCCACCTAAGACAACAAACTATGCAGTTGGAGAACCGGAGTGCGATTTGTATAGCAGAAAATTCTGATTCTATCGATGCTGTCCACTCAATTTTCAGATGTCTGTAGCAGCGTGCAGAGCCACCAAAGTTAAATCTCGAGATTGCTTGCGGAACAAGGCAACGTGATAAAGTCCACATTCAACCCAAAGAAGTCAGAGTTTAAAGTCACATTTAATGTGGAAAGCTACTTTGAAGACTTCTACATCAAGAAGAACTAGACCTAGCTAATGCCTATATATACTCATTGTAATTCTAATTCAAAACAGCTTAGGTTTTCCTTAGGCATAGCTTAGGTTTTCTTGCCGCCGACATGTTCTAATTCTCTCGTTGGGTTTGGGTTATATTTTAATTAGTTGTGAAGACGGTTGTTTAGGTTTTCAAGTTTGTTTTTGCAATAAAATACTCTTAGTTTGCTTAATTCATGTGCTTCACTTCCTTCAATTAGTTCCAAAAGGCCAGTTGAAGAATCCATTTGTCGGGCACGACGGTGTCAAACTCACGAAAGATTTAAGCACGGTCTCATCATGAAGAGGTGTTGACTAATTCAGCTTAGACATAAGTTAGAATTTCAACGACTAAAAGGAGAAACCAAACGTTGATTGTCTGTGTTAGGTTTACGCTAAGATTGCTAGGTATTACGTACATCACGCAACAACATAATCCTAGCCTAGACATAGGTAGGATCACTTCAGAATTGCTTCGTCGAACTTAGAGTATCTACCAGACTTGTCGCCGGGACTTCTCTCCATCTCACCTGCCGGGACAACGAAAGTTGCAAGAGCAGAGTGCCACCGAGGCAACGAAAGTTGTTGCCGCCTCAATCCGCCATCACCCGCCAAGGCAGCAGATCGTGGCAGCGCAAAGCAACTTGACCTATTCAACGCAGTTTCACACTAAGTAGCAACATAACTCTGCCCTCTCTATCAACCTGATCACTTCCTTTTTAATTACTTGTGTTTTTATTTTACTTTTCTTCTCAAACAACCACCTTACTTGTGCATTTTACTTTTCTTGTGCAGGAACAATAATTCGAATCAAGTTGTCTAATCTCTGTGGGAGACGATATCTTATATACTATAACTTGATAGGAGTGTGCACTTGCGCTCATAAAAAGAGAACACCATAACGCTCTACAAGTTTTTAGCGTCGTTGCTGGGGATTGGTAACAATGAATTTTGTCTTTAATTTCTGCACTTTTATTTCTTTACTTTTTATTTCTAATCAAAAAAAAGAAATTTTTTTACAGCTTCCTTTGCTAGTGTATGACCACGACAAATCCAAAAGGAGAAATCCTATTCTTCGATGATATCGAACGAAGAGCAAGAGAGCTCAAGAAGGAGATCAGCGTAACCCTAGGGATAACCAAAGAGGAAAAGGAAAAAGGAAAGGTAAACATGGACCCACCCAACAATGTCGTAACAGGAAGGGAAAGGCGGTAAGATTTGCTGCCCAGAGAACAGCAAGATCTACCAAGGCAACAACCCCCTCTTCCGCCCAGGCAGCCCTAGAATGTTCGAACCACTGGAGATTATCTGGAACATGATTTCAGAGGGTTTGATCCGATAGTGACAGAACTTGAGGTTGAGGTAGATCGCTTTGAATTGAAGCTCACTATGTTTAGCATCATCAACACGTTAGGGCAATTTGGAGGGACTGCCACAGAAGATGCTCGACAGCACTGGATAGAGTTGTGTAAGGATTTTCTAGACCGATTTAGCTCGTCCAATGTCACAGACAGACTATGAAACGAGATAACAACCTTCCGACAAGGGGATGATGAGCCGATGTATGAAGCATGAGAGCGGTACCAACAGATGCTGAACAACTGCCTGCTACATGGTTTCTCGTCTTGGACACAAGTATCAATGTTCTACAACAGGGTGAACTACCCAACACAGATTATGATTGAGGCCTCAACCAATGGAATCATCCTTGACAGACCACTAGAGGAGGCACTGCGGATTTTGAACCAAGCCGCTAAGAACGACTACAAGTATCCAACAACCCGCCGAGGCGGTGTTAGGCGGCTAGCCACTATGAACGAGGTAGAAGCCTCATAATCTGTTAATATCTGCCTCGACAAGCTGACAGAGCTGGTCATGAGCATCGCGAAACCTGCTAGGAAAGTCTATGAAGTAAAGGTCATGGAGCCGTTCTGTGACGAGTGTGGGGGCAACCATAACTCCTATGACTGCACCGCATCTACCAACTTTAAGGGAGGATACGAGAGGAAAAATAGACCTTCCTAGAACACCTACAACCCAGGATGGAAGAACCATCCCAACTTCTCTTGGAGCAACCCAAAGACTGTTGAAAGCCCACAACAACAACAAGGAGGCTACAAACAAAACATGTCCAGAAAGCAGGCTCAGCAGCCGTAAAACAATAATTCACTAGAAGCAACTCTTCATACTTTTATGTCTAGAACTAGTGATTTTATTGTTCGCACTAATAAATTTATTGATAAAATTGAGTCTTTCATGGACAGGACAGGGATGAAGATGAACAACCAGGAGGCTGCCATAAAAAACCTAGAAACCCAATTTGGGCAGTTCACAAAGATCTTCAGCAACAGAACAATGGGAGCAACATCCAGAAGCCATGAGGCATCAGCCAAACCCGCTTACGAACAATGCAAAGCCATATTTACCAGAAGTGGGAAGCAGTTGGATGAACCTTGGGTGAAAAAAAACATAAACACAGTCAACACAAAAAGAACAGCCTGTCGCGACATCATCAACACCAGCCGCCCCGGCTGCTGAACATAACATGGTCCTGAAGTAGATTATCCTCCACATATTAAGTTCCCATGCAAGAAGCGTATAGATGACATCCGTCTGCCAGCACCTTTCTCCTAGAGGCTTAAGAAACAGAAGCAAGAGCACCAGTTTAGAAGATTCCTGGATATTCTAAAGCAGGTGCACATAAACATACCTCTAATAAAAGCCATTCAAAATATCTCAGAGACATGGTTTCTAAAAGGAAAAGGATTGGGGAGTTCGAAACAGTTGTTGTAACAGAAGAGTGCATGGCAATGTTGTACAACAAACTGCCGCCCAAACAAACAGACCCGGGCAACTTTGTTATCTCATGCAGGATAGACAGCAAACACGAAACAAAATCCCTGTGCGACTTGGGAGCCAGCATCAAGCTAATGCACAAAGCAGTCTTCGATAAATCACGAACTGGGCCAGCCAAACCTACCCTCATCATGCTAAAACTTGTCGATCATTCGTTTGTACAATTGGAGGGTAAAATCAAAGACATCCTAGTGAAGGTGGGCAACCTGATTCTTCCAGCTGATTTCCTCATCCTAGGCTGTGAGGCCAATGAAAAAGCCCCTATCATCCTTGGGCGACCATTATTGGCCACGAGCAGAACATTAATAGATGTGGAAAATGGGGAGCTGGCCATAAGGGTAGACAACCATAGCATAAAGTTAAATGTACTACAACCCTCAGGAAAAGAAAAGAAAGGATGCCCAGATGCAAAAGTTGCCAAAATCAGCATAGAGATAGGCCAAGGCAGCAACTATCACGACAGGCCAGAGGGCAGGCTGCAAGACCCAGCAGCACATCACTTGAAGGAACAAGAGGACCCTTGAGGAGAGAAGGACAAGCTAAATTACGTCAGGAAGTGATTATGTCTGGGAGATGCACCCAAATGCAGTCCCAACATAACTTAATTGTTTTATATAATTTCTTTATTTTTATTTTATACATTAGGTTTAGAGTTTAATTTTTTTAAGATTAGATTAATTTCCAGATTTTTATTTTTCATAAGTTATTTAATTACTTTTATTTTTATTTCATTTTTTCATGATTAGGAATAAAATAGCAAGATCAAGAAGGAGGCCTAACAATGAGCCCGCCCACCATCCTGCCGAGATAGCCTAGGGCAGCCCTGCGTAGAAACATATAACATCTAGTTGACCGCTAATGGCTAGTTACCAACTGCTACGAAAATAACGGGCAAATATCCCGTAACGTGCGCGAGACAACTAGACCGTTAAGACATTTAATACCGCCACGACACCTCTTGGCAACCTCTATTTAAACCCTTCTCACTTCATTCATTTACTTTACTTTCACCTCCTTGCTATCTATTTCTTGCACCCGTTGTTCTCACATATTTTCTTTTAGAATTTTAGTAAACATCAACCGTCTTACATGGCTTCCTCATCGGCACCCAAACCCACCTTCCAACGCTTCTTCTCCCGCGCATCTGAAAAGAGATGCCAAACTCAGTTCGCAAAGCATAACATATGAGAGGAGCAAGGCTTTCACTACACAAGGCAGACAGGAGATCTTGGCCTAGAACAAAATTTTTTCGAAACCATCCACAACAAGGGATGGGAAATCTTTGCACGACAGCCATAGATAGTTAACATCACCATGGTCAGAGAGTTCTATGCCCACCATCCCCGCCCGAAGATGTCGTTCGTGTACGTCCAAGGGGAACCTGTCAAGCTCAACACTACCTTAATTAACAACTTCTATGGCCTAGATATGCATGACAACCCTCACGATGAGTGGAGGTAGTCATTGACGGCTCCCGATTATGAGAAAATCAAGGCCAAACTATGCAAACCCAACACGTCATGGTTGGCGAGAAAGCATGGAGGATCTGTCCAACGCTGCCACTTGCTGCCCGAGGCAATTCTATGGAACACATTCGTCAAGAGGCACCTACTGCCCACCTCTCACAACTCTACCGTTGATCGGCCGCGCCTTGCCCTAATCCACAACATCATGATAAACCGACCCATCAATGTTGGGGAAGTTATCTGCAAGGAGATCTACACTTGCTTCCGGAGTACGAAGGGCAGATTGTACTTCACGTCCTTCATCACAGGCCTTTGCGCCAACTTTGTTGTTCCGACCGACCCAAAAGATGAGATGACAACAACCAATAAAGGGTGGACCAGAAAAGTCCGCTCGTAGATGATTTAGGCCCCAGAGACAGAGCCCATAATGCCCAGCCAGCCATCTGCCGCCCAGCCTGACACTCTAGCCACCCCGGCAACACTGAAGCTGCCCCAGACAACGAAGTTCTCATGCTACTGCACACCCTTATCAACAGTAACAAGCGCATCGAGCATCAGTAGCTGGCCTTCATAAAATACGTGGGGGAAGTCCAAGAAGCCTTTTCTGCTTATCTCCTGCAGAAATTCCCTGATGGCGGACTCATCCTGCCTCCATATCCTGCAGACCTTGCAGCAGCAGCCCCAACACAGGGAACGCCATCCGCCGCTGTTGCCCGCCATATTGCTTCTCGCCACCAGATGCCCTCTCCGTCGCACTACTCATCTTACTCAGCCACCACCTCATCCAACACAGTGGCATACTCCCCTGAGAGGCATTAGCAACACCATTCACCGACCCGCACATCAGCGAAAGTGGCGAACACCTCCTCATTAGAGGAGATTGAGCAGTAGCCGCCGAAACCAGCAACAACAGTGGTAGCTGCAGCAGTAGCAATCCCAATGGCGATTGACCCTCCGACAGCACCCACGGAGAAAAGCACTAGGAAGAGAAAGCGACACATCATAGCCACCAAGCCTGTGGACGACGAGATAGAGTCAAAAGAGAGCGAAGCACCTCCTACCGCTCCCCCTTCCGAACCTCAAGAAGAGCCTCACCTCACGCCCAAAAGAATCCAGCCGCCATAGACAACAAAAATCTCATCTGCTAAAGCTGCTGCCAAGACATCTGTCGGCTGTCGCTTCATCATCCAAACCTCTTCTTCCTCCTCAGCAGCAAAGACTCAAGCCTCCTCTCAACCCTCAACCAATTTTTAGTTTTTTTCTCTCTTTTCTTCATTTTATTTTATGTTTTCTTTATCACTTGTATTTATTTTTCTATTTTATTTTGTGCATTGAGGGCAATGCCCATCTCAAGTTTGGGGGGGGGGGGGGGGATAGCTCTCACATCTTTTTTTAGGCATACTTAGTAGTATATAGGTTGCATTGTACTTGCCTTAGTGATAATCAGAATATAAAAATTTGTTATATAACTTGTGCCTATGATAGTTAGTTGATTACTTATTTTCGCACCATTAATAAATTGAACTTAATATGGGAAAAGCATGAAAAATGACTTAGAATTTTTTTTAATTGCCAAAAATGTCAAACACCAATGTTACTTGCTGAATTTGTTAGAATATCTAATGAACATTGCCTGTTTGTTTTTAGAATTCTTTGTAAAGTTCTAACAATGGTTGCAGGTAGCCGCCGAGACAGAAAATAGAAATAGAAAAATACAGCACTGCCACAGCAGTAGAAGTAAAAACAAAGAACATTGTTGTTTTACCCTAGTGGTGCCCGCAACAGGCTCTAGGAAGAATCATGTGCGAGGACACTCCGCTGCTATCAAAGTCCATGAATCTGAAAGTTTTGAACTGACGGACAAATTAGCATGAGTGAATGAAAGTCTTCACATGATGACTCTACTCATTGGGTCCGGGGTTTTGTAGTTTGCTCTCATCTTAATTTCAGACCTAGAAGAGTAGTTGTGATAAGTTGAAGCCCTCATTGCCATGATTAAAATATTGTGCTTAACTGTGCTGCCTCGGCAACAACCTTATATATCGTAACAACATATTTGTTTATTTAGTTATTATGCATATTCAGCCTATATACAGTCCTGCACACACTGCACTGCATTAGAAATTAATTATGAGTTATTTTCTTGTTAAGTTCCATTCACTAATCTAATATAGGTGCCACGGCCTTGAGGTATGAAATCAAGTTGAAAATAGGTTTTTCTTTCTGATTAATATAAGGGAAAGTATGTTTAGGTTGCATTGCTTGAGGACAAACAATAGTTTGAGTTTGAGAGTGTGTAAAGTGTCCACAAGTTCTATATTTCATGCACATTCCATCTCATAATATTGTTGTTTTAAGCTGATTTTAGGCATAATTAGGACCATGCATTGCATTTTACAGTATTTCTTTACTTTGCCATGCATTTATAAAATTTTTTTGGTGAAGAAAATGTATTGTTTTAGTGTACTTTTGGTTTTATATACTAGAGGCTGACTATGGAGTCTCAGACAGAGACAGTAGCTGCCACCGCCCACCGTGCCGCCCAAGACAGCAAACTATGGAGTTGGAGAACTGGAGTGCGATTTGTAGAGCAGAAAATCCTGATTCTATCGATGTTGTCCACTCAATTTTCCGATATCTGTAGCAGCGTGCAGAGCCGCCAAAGTTAAATCTCAAGATTTCTTGCGGAACTAGGTAACCTGATAAAGTCCACATCCAACTCAAAAAAGTTAGAGTTTAAAGTCACATTTAATGTGGAAAGCTACTTTGAAGACTTCTACTTCAAGAAGGACTAGACCTAGCTAATGCCTATGTATACTCATTGTAATTCTAATTCAAAATAGCTTAGGTTTTCCTTAGGCATAGCTTAGGTTTCCTTGTCGCCGACATATTCTAATTCTCTCGTTGGGTTTGGGTTATGTTTTAATTAGTTGTGAAGACGGTTGTTTAGGTTTTCAACTTTGTTTTTGCAATAAAATACTCTTAGTTTGCTTAATTCATGTGCTTCACTTCCTTCAATTAGTTCCAAAAGTCCAGTTGAAGAATCCATTTGTCGGGCACGACGGTGTCAAACTCACGAAAGAATTAAGCACGGTCTCATCATGAAGAGGTGTTGACTAATTTAGCTTAGACATAAGTTAGAATTTCAGCGGCTAAAAGGCGCAACCAAACGTTGATTGTCCGTGTTAGGTTTACGTTGAGATTGCTAGGTATTGCGTACATCACGCAGCAACAGAATCCTAGCCTAGACATAGGTAGGATCACTTCAGAATTGCTTCGTCGAACTTGGAGTATCTGTCAGACTTGACGTCGGGACTTCTCTCCATCTCACCTACCGGGACAATGAAAGTTGCAAGAGCATAGTGCCGTCGTGGCAGCGAAAGTTGCTGCCGCCTCAATCCGCCATCACCCGCCAAGGCAGCAGATCTTGGCAACGCAAAGCAACTTGACCTATTCAACGTAGTTTCACACTAAGTTGCAACATAACCCCACCCTCTCTATCAACCTGATCACTTCCTTTTTAATTACTTGTGTTTTTATTTTACTTTTCTTCTCAAACAACCACCTCACTTGTGCATTTTACTTTTCTTGTGCAGGAACAACAATTCGAATCAAGTTGTCTAATCCATGTGGGAGACGATATCTTATATACTTTAACTTAACAGGAGTGTGCACTTGCACTCATAAAAAGAGAATACCCTAACGCTCTACACTTCCCTACTTCAACTGGATTATCCAACTCTTGATTAATATAAAACATTTACTCCAAAATCATTTCTCTTTTTTTCGTGGTCTTCTTTGTCTTTCTTTGTTTTTACTTTCGCTAATCAAAAGTTTTATTCTTTTTAGTGTCTTGGAAGAGTTTGATCTTCCGTAAAGTGTTTTTAGGCTGATTTAGGTGTTTGACTCGAAAACATCTTCTAAGATAGCGTGGCTTGCTAGGTTGAAAGTATAGCCCTAACAATTCGAAAATGATATTTTAATAGTTTTTGTCTGATTAAGGGTGATACATTGTAGTGAAACCTCAATAAATAATTGTCCGTTAAAATTAATAATCTAAATTAATTAAGTCTTAATAGCCAAATATGTACCCAAACTATACTTGTGGTTCACTTTTGGTGCCTAAACTATTTTTTCTCTAAATAGGTGCCTAAAGTTTCATTTTGTTCATTTTAAATGCTTAACAATTAACTACCGTTACTTTATTTTTAATCTTTTATTTCTTTTTAATTGAGTTTTATTTTTTTATCTTAATTTAAAAAAACCCTCAAATTTCCCAAAACTCGTAAAATGACCCCCAAATTCGAAACCCATAACTACCCCAGCCAATTTCTCCGTTGATAATCACGTCGCCGCCCACCATACCTGTCGTCGGACCACCACAACCATTCCCTCAACCACCCATCACCGGTAACCGACGGTAGATGTGTCGATCGGCTTCGTAATGTCGAAGGAAGCCAAAGTCGCGAAAAGGAAGTCGGTCGGCACACTTACCATCAGTTGCCGATGATAGGTGGTTGAGGGAAATGGTTGTGGTGGTCCAGCGGCGGTAGTGGTGGTCTTTGGTGAGGCAGTCAACGGAAACAACGACGAACATTTAGGGATTTGAGACTATTTTGTTAAAAATTTAAAACTGTTATTTTTTGAAATTTTAATTTTATTGAAGAATTAATTAAAAGAAATTAAAATTAAAACATGCCACATGTCACATTTTAATTGGCTAACAATTTTTTTAATAGCTAGACACCTAAAATTAGGAGTGAGCAAAACTTGACTCAACTTGAAAAAACTGAAATTTTAGACTCGACTCGAGGCAAAAAACTCGACTCGTCTTGAAATTTCATAAACTCGACTCGACTCAAAAAAAAATCAAATAAAGTTTGAGTTGTAAAATAGAAATTCGGATAACTCGAAAATTTTAGTAATTAGTAGATTAATTTTTAAATTTACATCGAGTCCCTCATTTTTTCCTGATATATACCGATATAAAAATATATGAAGAAATATATGCCACGTATGAAAAATATATGAAGAAATATGTATATGCATATCTTATACGATTAGAAAAAAGTAGTTTAAATTGGAATCAAATCGTGCTATAACATGGTAACTAATTACAATTAAATTTGTATAGGAACTCGAAAACTCGACTCGAATAAAAAAATTCAAATTAAGTTTGAGTTGTAAAATATGATGCGTCAACTCGAATAACTCGAATTTTTTTACTCGACTCGATCGAACGCTCACCCCTACCTAGAATGACCAAAATGAAACTTTAGACACCTATTTACAACAACAAAAATAATTTAAGCACCAAATGTAAGCCACATGTATAATTTAGGCACATATTTAACTATTAAACCACTAATTAATAAAATATCACAATCCTAACTCAGACTAATGTATTAATAACCTTCTAAAACTAACACATAACCGAGAAAAAAAATTCTCTCATCTTATGTTCAAAACAAAAAACCTCCTCATACACTAGATTGAGGAAGCCAATCTTGGTCTCCTTTACTTCATCGGTTCCTTCGTATGTGACTTCAAGCTTGTCCCATACCTTCTTGGCACTCTCACAAGAAGACATCTTCTCATAGATGGTTGGGCCAAAAGCACAAAAGAGGATGTGCAAGGCTTTGCAATTAAGCTCCATCTTCTTGCGATCTTCGGCACTCCATTCCGATTTACTTCGTTGAGGCACGAACAAACCATCTTCTTCTATGTTCCATAGCTTGTAGTCCCTTGACTTTATGAAGAACTTCATCTTTGTCTTCCAATGGGCATAGTGAGTTCCGTTGAAGAAGGACGGTTTGTCGATGGATTGCGTCATTGAGCCGGTTGATTGAAATAATGATCGAGCTTGCCAGATATTCTCAATAGGATGTTAATCCTTTTCAATTGAGCCAATCTCTGATTCTAATTGTTGGGTTATTCGGTGCTCAATTCCTTCAACCGTTCTTGCTCGCCAAGTGGTGGAGAAGTGGAATTTTGGGTGTAAGTGGTGTGGAAGCTAAAAAGATTAATAACACAATGAATTATAGTGGTTCAACCTTCTAACCAAGGTCTACATCCACTACCTTAGCTTCCCACTACGTATTTCCAATCAATCCACTATTGAGATGTCCCCTTTTCTAGGCTTAGGAGGAAACCCTTATACACCGATCAAGCTTTCTACCCAAAGCATTGATCAAACCCTCTTTACAAGAGAAAATATAAGCAAACTCAAATATCTCTAATAGGTATTTGTTTGCACAATTTAGCTCTCACCCAAAACCTAAAAAAATTGAGCAAATCTAACAATTTTGGCTCACTAGTGTTTGTGTATACAAAGAAATGACAATTTAGCACTAAGACAATTTCTTGATCATTTGTTGTTTGACAATTGAAGCATTAACCATTACTAGATGCTTGGAGGTCCCTTTTATACTTCTTAATGAGTTTGTAGTCGTTACTAGCCGTTGGGGTTGAATTGGAGCCGTTGGAGACTTAATTTCCCACCATAAATGCAATTCTGCAGCTCTCCGTTTCGAAACGCTTGAACCCGTTTCGAAACGCTCTTCAAGTAGAAAGAGTCGTTACAGTATGATGCAACACCTGTATCGAAACGCCCTTGGCCGTATTGAAACACCCGTATCGAAACGCTTATCACCGTATCGAAACGATCTGCATTTAAATGTTAGTTGGGAAATAGCCGTTGGGGGTTTATGATCGTTGAGGCTGATGCCACGTAGGCGTATCGAAATGACATAGCCCGTATGGAAACGCTTGGCAAAATTCTCATCCAGGAAAGACTGTTTCGAAACTCATTTCGAAACGTTTTGACACTGTAAGACCCCGTATCGAAACACCTGGATGGTTTTGTTTATTTTGGCTTTAAAAACATGTAAAAACCTTTTAAAACATCCCCTAAACATAGTTTCAAGTTGTTTGGACTTTAGAAATAGTTTTGAATTTTTTTTAACTTAGTCCAAAACATTTTTCAATTATTATATCAAAACATTAGTTCTACATATATGCAAAAGCTTTTTGCATCGCTATAATACACCAAAAATGAACACTCAACCAAGGAATGTCATTTCTTCATTTCGTCAAGCTGATGACGAGTCGATGTACGAGTGTTGGGATAGATATAAGGGACTGCTTCGCAAATGAACAAATCATGATTTTCAAGTTTGGACGCAAGTTGTGATGTTCTACAATGGTGTGAATGCTCCCACAAGGATGATGCTAGATGCTTCAGCAAATGGAACTTTCCTGGACAAGTCACCCGAAATAGCATTTGATATCCTTGATAGAATAGCTAACAATGACTACCAATTTCCCACTATTTTTTCAATAGTTGTTAATAGTAGTTTTTTTTTCAATATTTAATATAGGGGCGTACTCTTAAAATTCAACTTTTTCTAATACTTGTTAGTAGGGGCACAACTTTTTTTTAGTATTTGTTATTTTGGGCAAACTCTTAGAATTCATTTTTTTTTTTTAATTTTTGTTATTAGGGGCCCAAATTTTCAATGCTTATTATTATGTACCTACTCTTAAAATTATTTTTTTTATTACTTGCTATTAGAGACTAAGGTTTAAATAACGACATGCAACCGCAACAACGACCGTTACATATAATAGTGGTAGTGGCGGAGCCAATATTTTTTTATAGTGGGGTCACGAGTGAAGTATGAGATATTAAAGATTTCTATGACTATAATAAGCATTGTTGACCCTATGCCCCAACAAATTAAGTGGGGTCAACTCAAATATTTCTTTTGAAAAATTCTATATTATCTCATTGAAAACCTCATACCCCAACAAATCAAGTGGAGTCAATTGCATCCTAATTTATATGCTACATTCGCCCATGGGTGGAGACACCATATGAAACTGCGATACCTGCAACGATTATGTTCACAATAGCGTATGTTATTAAGAGATGTCACAACTGCAATACTTGCAGTGACCGAAATATCATCTATAATGTGCGCAACACAACTACAATTTAAATTTTTAATTTAGGGCCTATTTTTTATATTCGTCCCGAACAACCAAAAGTTCAGGACCGGCCCTGGTGTTCACTTGAATGTTTACGTGTGTTGGTATGATCAAAGATCTGAAGGCTAAAAGCAGGGATCATGTCATCATCACATTAATCAATGTTGAAGCATGATTCACATATACATGCAAAATACAAACTTCGATTATTAAATAAAAATAAAAGCACAGTTACACAGAACTCGGATGAATTGACTCATGTTAAAAACGTCGCCTGAGAGATTCGAACTCTCGCGGGGAAACCCCATGTACTTAGCAGGCACACGCCTTAACCACTCGGCCAAAGCGACTCAACGTTACTTTCTTCTTTCATTCTTTAAAAACCGGGCTATGATTCAACCCCGAGTCAAATGTTCTAAGCTGGATGACAGCTCTGTCTTTATTGAGTAATTTATAAGTCGATACTTTTATATAAATAAATGAAAGGTTAACGTCAAACCACCGGACCACACGGATATATTAAAATTAATGATATCGACTTATCTAGGTTTACCCATCACGGTTGCTCTGAATTTCCGAGTTTTAGTGGGCAATGGCCGGAAACTGCAAAAATGGAGGTTGCATTAAGGATTTGACATTGTTGATTCAGGGTACTGATATCACCACAGAGATGGTGTTAGGTGTCGCGTGGACGCTACTCTGGGGCATGTAACCATGGATTTCGCCAAGCTACAATGAGAACAGCAAAAGCCCAAAATTTGAGTGGGATAGAGGCTTGGGCCAAGAGTGTGAGGGCAGTCTCGACGATATACATGTGCTTTCGCTCGATAGAAAAAACCCAATCTGAGTTATAAAATGTAATGTTAGGCACCAAAGTAGAAGAAAAAAAAAACGTTAAGCATCAAACTAAAAAAAGTATAAGTTGGATATATTTTTCAAAGCCAATGAAAATCTGCAATGATGTCTTAAAATCAATGGTGGATTAGGGTTAAGTTTTCTTCTCTGTGTTATATAAAATGTGGGTCATACACATACTTGGATTCCAATACACAATCCCAGCACGATCCAACTTTATCCGACCCGTACTAGCAATAATATAAATAATAATATAATATAACTATTAAAAGATTATATTTATAACATAAAAAAATATAAATATTAAAAAATATATGTTAAGTTGTTTCTGTTTAAAATTTTAACAAAATAAAAGAATAATAAAAGCATGTCTAAATTAGTTTGGGACAAGTTTTTATTGTTACGACGAATTTAAATAAAATTGAAGATTTAAATTTTGAGTTGAAACCAATATTTTTAGGATTTATGTGTTTATATGTTAAGGGTTTAATTTAGAGTTTACATGTTAGGTGTTTAATTAAGAGTTTACAAACTAGTCTAGAGTTAGGGGTGAGCGTTTGATCGAGTAAAAAAATTTTGAGTTATTCGAGTTGATGTGTTATATTTACAACTCAAACTTTATTTGAAATGATTTTCCTCATCCGAATTCGAGTTTTCAAGTTCCTACACAAATTTATTTGTAATTATTTATCATTTATAGTACAATTTGAGTCTAATTTAAATGAATTTCTCTAATCATATAAGATATGCATACATATTTTTTATATTGGTATATATATACTAGAAAAATTGAGAGACTCTACTCGAAACTAAAAATCAATCCACTAATTACTAAAATTTTCGAGTTATTCGAATTTTCATTTTACAACTCAAACTTTATTTAAATTTTTTTCCGAGTTGAGTCGAGTCAAGTTATTTCGCTTCGAGTCGAGTCAAAAAAATCATTTTTTTTCGAGTCGAGCTAAGTTTTGCTAACCCCTATCTAGAGTTTACATGTTAGGGTGTAGGGCCTAAATTTTAGACTTTAACCCTTACATGTAAGCCCTAATTTAAACCCATAAGAGTAGGTTAAATATTCGTCCATAAAAATGTACGTGTGGTGTGTGTATATAAATCCATTTAAAACTATTTAGTATAAACTATAACACGTTGTATGGATATATAATAAATTACTCAATAAAGACAGAGCTGTCATCCAGCTTAGAAGTTAGAACATTTGACTCGGGGTTGAGTCAGCCCGATTTTTAAATTATGAAACAAGGATGAGTTATCTCGTCGCTTTGGCCGAGTGGTTAAGGCGTGTGCCTGCTAAGTACATGGGGTTTCCCCGCGAGAGTTCGAATCTCTCAGGCGACGTTTAGAACATGAGTCAACTCATCCGAATTCTGTGTTTTTATTTTCATTTAATAATCTGAGTTTGTATTTTGCATGTATACGTGAATCATGCTTCAACATTGATTAATATGATGATGACCAGATCCATGCTTTTAGCCTTCAGATCTTTGATCATACCAACCCACGTAAACATTCAAGTGAACCCAGGACATGTAGAGTGGTCGTCTCTTTAAATTTAAAATTTGTATATGATTTAGAAATTTTTTATTAATAATTTATTTTTTATCTCTAAAATTTTATAAACTCGTCCCTTAAAATTTTTTAGGCTCACCCCCGTAACATAAAGTTTTGTGTTCGTCGAGTGAACCCATTTGCAGTTTGGTAAACTTAAACCCTAAACTCAAAACTCTTTACTTGATTAATTAAATTTATAAGCATATTTTTATGTTTTATAATCGCAATAGATTGATAAAATTTTCAATTAGGGTTTAGAATTTAAGTTTTGTGATTTAGAATTTGAGATTTAAAAAAAATTAAGGTTAGAGTGCAGAGTTTATTTTTAAGTTTTGATTTTTAAATATTTTTTAATTTTTTAATTTTTATTCATATATTAATAAAATATTATTAAATATTTTATTAATTTTTTTCATTTTAGTATTTTCTTAAATTCATATTTTTTGCTTAGAAAATCAATTTTGCCCTCAAACTCGGTCAAAAAAATCAATTTTACCCCTTTACTACGTCATCTTCACACATGGACTACCACGTCATCACGCATAAACAACCACATCAAAATCCTTGACCGCCACGTTAGCATTGTTAACTGTCACGTCAGCACCGTAACAATCAATATTTGCTTCTGTTAGTCAAGGGTGTAACATCCTAAAACGTACCCTAGTTAGAACAATATAAAAATGACGATGATAACGTAAATGATTACAACTTAGTTAAGATTGAAAATGTTTAAAATGTGTATAACATGTATAAGAATACATCACAGGGTGAAAATGATATCGAAGCAATGAAAATATATATATGTAAGTATACACATGTATACTCGATAGTATGTATGTATAAGTATAGAAGGATAACAAATACTTAGAGTATATATATGAATTATATAGGATATATGGCTGATGATTAATTATACGAATAATAGAAATAAAATTAAAATACATTAAATTAGTAATTGGGATTACATGGTTAATGCACAAACCATGTGTCTGTTTTCTAGACCATAATCAGCCAACTGTTAAACAAAGGCTTAGTACCTTGTTTCTAACCATTCATTCTTCTTCATTCTCATCAAAAATCAGAGAAAAAGAGTGAAAGAGGACTGATTTTAAGCTGCTGGAAAATTTTTGGAAATTGAATCATTTATGCATGCATGTTTTTGTAAAAATTCAAGTATAATCTTGTGTTATTTTCATTAGGGTTATTTTAATGAGTTGATTATGATTTCTTGCTGTAATTAGGATTAGAATCAAGTTAGTATGTTGTTTGATAGCTGGGTTTAAGAAAATATTGTTGAATTTCTGGAAATTTAATTATGAACATGAACTTAGATTGAATCTGCCCAGATTAGGTTCATTACACTGCCCTGTTTTAAATTGAAAATTCGAATAGGTTAGGATTCGAATTAGCAAAAGTTTTGTAAGAGAAAGTTGTAGACCATTAAAACTACTATAAGATAGAGACTTTGGAAGCATGAAAATAATATTGGAAATGGCTGGAAAATATGTTACAAGCAGACTGCCCAAAAATGAATGAAACTGAACTTAGGTGAAATGTGTTAAGTAAAAATAAAATTTAAGGGGTTTCAATGATCAAATAAAAATCTGGAAAATTAATCTTGAAACAGGGGATGTTTTAAATGAATGAAAACATATAGGTTTATACGAAAAAATTGCTTAAATGAATGGTTAGAGTGAGCTAGAACACATAGAAGCCAATCTAGAAAAGTCTGGAAAATGTGCTATTTAGAGTACTTAGATGTCCTATTTTTGAAGTTGCTGAAATGTTAAAATATTTATGTGAATGTGGTTAAAATCTTAGAATTAAACATGTAGTGATTGTAGGTTAATTGAACACTAAAGTTGTTAGTTGAAAACAGTGGGCAGAATAAGTTTCTGGAAATGCCCTGTATTCAAACAATAAACTGTATTGATAGGCAAATGATAAAAATATGTTCTGTACATGGTTGTAAAGGTGTGTGAATAAGATTTCTAGAATGGTAAAGAACTCCTAATTTGGAGTTGTGAGTAAAGAGTTATGGCCAGTTTAGTAGGTGTTAGTCAAACTGCCAGTTTAGGGGGCATATTCATATGTTTAGGTGATTTTGTTCAAGTAAATGAGTTTATAAGCTTGAATTTAATTCTAATGTGTCATTTATGTTGTGTTATGATCTAAGATCACATTGGTGAAGAAATCCAAGAGGAATCAAGGAGTGAACAAGCTAGGAAAAGGGGAAAGTGCATCACCATCAAGGAAGCAAATTGAGCTTAGAAGTATTTGTGAGTGTAGTTAATTTAGGGTTGAGATTATTGTCCTAACCAATGTGTTTTTAGTTCTTTGATGATTTAAAATGAAGCATGAAATGAACTTAATAATGGATTGGTAAATTTAAATGCTAAGGAAGAAGAACTAAAGGAATAATTTATGTATTAGGTGTATATTGCTATCTAGATAAGCTAGTTGATGCCTATATGTGTTGCTTTGAGTTATGGATTGAATGAGTTACTTTAATTGAATTTAAATGATGATTTAGCTACCGCTTAGTGAAGACTTATATGGTTGAAAGGACGTTAAATGCTTTCTTGAAATTTGATTGAACATGACTTTGAATGTTCACATTGTAAACATGATTGAATATGTTACATGGCTTAGTAAATTGTTTGAAAAACAAGGAAATGAACTTGTGGATATAAAAGATAAGTTAAAGTATTTGGCTGATTAGAGTCTATAGGTAGAAGGACATGCCTTAGAGTCATTGAGCTCCTCTGATCTTTGTTACATGATGGTGGTTAGTCACCTAGCTATAAACCTGATAAAGTGGTTAGTCACCTTGGTAATTGAATGGTGGTAAGTCACCATTGATGCCTATGCATCCTCTGTTATAAGTTGAAATGAGAAATTGATACTTTGAGTATCTAAAGTTACATGATACATGAAGACTTGATTACCTATTTCATTAATCATCCAAGGCAAAACATGAATAAATCAAAGATATTGTGTAAATGAATAAGTTGAGTAATAACCCTAAAGAATTGACATGAATCATGTGCATTGTTTGTTGCCAGTATGACTTGAATTGTATGTGTTACTTGATGCCAAGATGAAAATGTTTATATGAGTTGCTTACTGCCAAGTTTAGTATGATTTACATGTGTTGGTTGATGGCCAATTTTATATGACTATGAACGTTGCTTGCTGTCCAATTTGACATGAATTGTATACGTTGCTTGCAGCCCAAATTGAAGTAAATTATGTGATTTGGTTGCGGCTCAAATTGATATGTTTCATATGAATGCTTTCTGCCTTGTTGATTAGCTTATGAAACTAGTTAAGTTAACTTGATTTTGATGGACTAGCTAGGTGAACTTATATATCCTAAGCTTAGCTAAGTAACCTTAAAGATTGAATAAGACTTTAAAAGATTGAAACTAGTAAATTTTAGGGCTGCCTCACTAAGTACATTATGTGTACTTATCACTCTCTTTGTTTCTTTCTTCCAAACTTTCAGATGCAAACTTCCAAAAGCTATCCGATTGATCAGTGAAGTCATTGCAAGCTTACGAACAAGTATGATATAGTCTTGTAATCTCCTAGTTGGTGGCATAGAATATGATAATATCATGCATTGTTAAGCATGTAACTTTGATAGTTGTTTTGTATAAACTTAGCAAGTAATGTTATGTGTGAAACTAAATGGTTGTTATGTATATAAGTAAGGGATTGATTATAAGTATATTATGTGAAGTTGATCAAGAATATTTTGTTTTAGAACTTGTTCATATGTTCTATATGTTTTAGGTGATTCGAATGGACTTATATACAGTTTAGATTGTTTGAAATGGTTATGTAATATGTAAACATGACATGGTTGTTGTTTGAACTAAGTTATGCATTTAGATATTTCTTGAATTACTTATGTTAATCGAATAGGATAGTGTAATCTAAATGATAATGTTGATTGAATTAAAGATTTATATGTGTATAGGTTAATTGCATCTAAAATGATTGAATGATTATGTTTATGTTTTCTTATATGTTTGTTAGGTCTATGTTTGATTTGAAAATTTGGTTTTGGTCGAATGCTTAAGGCCTTGTAATATCTCATGATAATTAGAATTGAAATGAAATGAACATGTTAAAGATCTTTAGATATATTAGCCGAATTATAGTTAAGATAATTTGGATTGTTTTGTTTGATTATATTCACTTAGATGTTATATATGGGATGAATATTAGAAAAGTTTTAATTAGCCCACCTATTTGTGTATTTGGAGGTATAAGTGATCATGTGATTCATATGTGATTGTGTGTTTGTATGTTTACATTGATAAGTTTAAATCTTTCCATCGCCCGAAATATAACGTCTCTCGCTCGTAATCGGGCGAGGGGTGTTACAAAGGGGCAAATAGTGATATAATTCGATTAGTTCAGGAGCCAAATTGATGCAAAAATATCATAAGGACGAAAACGATAAATTGGGACTACAAAAAGGACAAAAATAACCATTAAGCTTTTTGGCAACAATTTAAAAATTACATAGTTTGACCTAGAGGTTAAGTATTGGACTTACTCCAAGTCTCCACTTTGATCCCTAGTATATTCATCCATATTTTCTTAATTTTAACCAATAAAACGATGACACATGACATCATCTTATTGGAGTATTAAATTTACTAAATTATTCTGTTGGTTTTGAATTTAAGTATTTTTTATATAATAAATATTTATAAAAATATTTTTAGGCTTAATCAAATATTTCAAAAATAATCTAAAGTCTACAAACTTGAAAATATGTTTAAACATATTATTAATTATTTTCAAAATTTTAAAACCTCAAAAACATGTGTTATTAAATGTCTTATATATATATTAAATATTTTTTAGATGATTAAAACATTCTTAAAGTGTATAAAAATGTTTTTAACTCTTTTGAAACATGAAAACACTATTCAATCACTATTTGGCCTTGCTCACAATATTATTCATTCACGAGTGTTGTTTATATTAGTACCGGTTTCGAAACCACCCTTGTTGGTTTCAAAATCAGGCTATCAGAAACTCAAATTTTAGCTTGTAACAAATATATTTTGAAGGAGTTCTGATACCTATATCATAGTTTTGAAATCACTTAGTACAGTCCGCGGGACCCAAAAAGTCATGAAAATTCATCTTCAAACCATTATAATTCGTCTCAACCGCTAAAACCTCATTCCACACTATAAAAACACCCCAAGGACACTTGAAGAATGTTACTATACCAATCCAAACTTAAAGAAAGAGTCTTCTATTTTTTATTTCTTCATTTCTCTTAAATACTTGTACAATGTTTCATTATACATCCTTTTATTTTATTCTTTGTGAGATAAATCATTGTAAATACCCACCTAGAGGGGTATCTCTTATTTACACAAATCATACTTTGTAAAAAAGGAGTGGTTCCAGTTTAGCCATAGAAAACGAAAGAGGTTCTAGCTTAGCCTTTGGAAAAGATAAAGTTGTAAGCAGGGGCAGATGCATGCATCCCTAGTGTGGCGCAGTTGCATCCCAATTTTTGAAAAAATAAGTCTAGTTTATTGATATTGTTTCTAAAAAAATAATTTAGTTTATTGTATAAAAGGATTTTTTTTCTGCATATCCATTTGAGAAAAAAAAATTATTTTGGATTTCATTCTTGAATTTTTGGATTTGCCATTGGTTGTAAGGTCACATCTTGTTGTTAAAGGTAAGCAATTCAAGTCAATGAATTGAGAAATCTTGAGGGTGGAAAACTAAGATAATCGATGTAGACTTTGATTGAGAAAGTTGAACCGCTAATCGTGCCAAAAATTATTTACTCAAGCTTCCGCAAAATTTTTATAAAGTCAATTCACCATCTTCTTGGCAGTTTTCGGTTGTTGGATCAAACTAATACAATGAGATGATTAAAAAAGAGTTCTCGTCAAATAAAACTTCTCCATTTAAGTTATACAAAAAATTAAATTCATTTATTTATCATTTAACTTATATTAATTGAATTAATTAGATTTGAAGATAATTTAATTTAGTTAAATTTAATTTAATTGATTATAAGATTGTAAAACTAAAATTGATTTTAATATAACAATTTACCTTAAGGAATAAATTGTAAAATAATAAAATTTTTAAATATTTTCAAAGACTCATAATTTGACAAGCCATTTTGAACCAAACATTAATTCAAGTCAAAAAATATTTAAAGGTTCAATTTTCACTAAGTCTTTTCATGTGTTTTCAAGCCAAATTTCAACAAAACGCCCAGACGTATCAATACCCTTATGCGTATCGATACGGTTTTTCAACACTAGAATTTTAATCGTTCATAGCGTATCGATACAGTCTCACCCCGTATCGATACGATTGTCATATGGGCAAGACTTTAAGCTATAGCGTATCAATACGCATCGGGACCATATTGATACAGTTTTCATATAAAAATATTATTTTGCTATAGCGTATCGATACAATATGTCACTGTATCGGTACGATATGCTGACCTTTGCAAAAATCTTCGCATTTAATATTCGAATGTTGGCTTGTCAAATATTAGAATCCAAAATTTTAAATGACCGTTGAACGGTATCGATACGCTAAGGTAGCGTACCTATACGCTTTTTAGCAAAACTCAATTCAAGATTCCAGTGAGAAAAATCTGTATTAATACACCTCTTAATACCAAACCGATACGCCCTTCAAGCGTATCGATACGCCCTGTTTTTCAGTCACAATGACTCTTTCTTCGTTGAGATAGGTACCGATACGCCTAACGAGCCGTACTGATACAATAGGTTGTTGAGGAGCATTTATTGCGGGAAATTGCAGCCCAGCGGCTCTATTGATGATCTCAACCACCCAAATGGCTAGAAATCAATTTAAGGGTATAAAAACAAGTCTCAAATGCTATAGCAACAACTATTGAGCCTTAAAGCAACATCAAAGCATTCAAATCCAAACATTGATCAATTTAGAGTCAAATCTTTGTACCAAACTCAATTGAGTTTATCATTGTATTTTTATTGAGAGTTTGGGGAGTGTTTGATTGTATTTGGGTAAACATCAACCTTTGAGAGGTATTTGTAAAGTTTACCAAATTATTTCTTTGTGAAGAGTATGTTGGATTAAGCTTTGGGTAGAAAGCTTAATCGGTTTTGTAAGGTTTCCTTCTCATCCAAGAAAAGGGGAAGAATCAATTAATGAATTGGTTGAAAATCCTTAGTGAGAGCTAAGGTAGTGGAGGTAGAGTTCATTTAGGAACTTGAACCACTATAAATTGCCTTGTGTCAAATTTCCATTCATTCAATTTCCACCTTCAAATTTTTAATTGCCAATTCACCCCCTCTTGCCCATTTGCAATCGTTTGATCAACTCAACAATTGGTATCAAAGCTACACTCATTGGAAGGATTACAACCCTCTTGAGCCGATTCTAGGAGAGTTTGATCACCTACAATTGAAGCAATGACATCCACCTCTGGCCCCAACCTCTATGAGTCTCAATCCACCACCAAACTACCATTATTGAATGGGGATAACTACTCATATTGAAAGAATCGTATGCGTCTTTTCATCAAATCCAACGACTACATGGTATAAGACGTTGTAGAAGACAGACCAAGCATTCCTATGAAGAGAGATGGTGAAGGAAGATTGATCTCAAAGATCAAAGCCGAGATGACCGATGAAGATAGAAGATCGTTGCAAGTCAATGATAAAGCCTTGCATATGATCTTTTGCGTTCTCGGTCTTGATATCTATTCAAAGGTGTCTACCATTCGAAAGTGCCAAGGAAGTTTTGGATACCCTTGAGACGACATATAAGGGAACTAAAGATGTTAAAGAGACAAAGATTAGGCTGCTCAATTTAAGCTATGAGAATTTCAAGATGAATCTCGATGAAAGCGTCTCCAAGATGTTTAAGAAAAATTCAGAATTGGGAGAGAAGAAAGTTGCTGAAATTTAAGGATAGTTTGAACGTTAAAGATGAAGTTCTTCAAGCATTCAACAATGGCAGCAACACTCTTGGGACTTGACACGATGAACTCGAAAGAACCTGCATAATCTGTTATGCAAACCCGAATTGAATATGTTCTTCGTAGTCGGAAAAAGATGAACAAACTCCAAGGAAGAACTTGAACAATCTGTTGAATGAACCCGAACTTTATCTTGAATTTGTTCGAATACAGACTTGGACCTTCAATTATCGAACAATTGAGAACCCGGAATATCAAAGAAAAAGTTCTAAAAAGAACCAAATTTGAGAGAAAATTTCACAAAATAATTTATTCATCAAAGAGTCTAACCTTTGCTTTGTTTAATTACAACAAATATATAGGATACAAGGGAGGGGCTTCCGAATCAGTTTTGTGGCTGGAAATTAAGCAAAAATAATAACAATAACAACAAAAACAACAACAACAACAACAACAACAACAATAATAATAATAATAATAATAATAATAATAATAATAAAATTTGAAGGAACAACTACCCTAGGAGGCGACAAGCAATTCCTAACCATGTATTCAAAGTTTGGGTGACTAAGGGATGAGAGCACATGTTTAATGTGTTGATCATTTGAAATTCAAAAGAAAAGCACATGTAAATTTGTTTCTCTCTTATGTTTATCCACCCACTCAAGGAGGAACAAGGTTCGGCTGCCATGTTGATGCTCTCTGCCACATCAAAGTAGTTTAATTCCATGCAATCCCAATGTGCAGCACATGGGTAATTAAGCACAATCATTCTCGGCTGCAACATTTCCTTTGATGGTCGAACTTGCATGGCACATGCAAGGTGTTGGTCATGTATAATGCATGCACACTTCATCACACACGTACACTTGGTCCTATCAAACAAATATATAATAATAATAAGTCACCATATAATAATCCAAAACTAAACTAATATAAAAACATTATAAATCATATCAAACACATCTAATAATTAATATAATATAAATATGTCACATATCAACATGCAACACATTAAAAATCCTATCTTCTAAGGCACAAATGTTATCAAATGATTCAGAAATGTAAGTACACGTAAGGAAAAAGAGCTTCCCTGAAGCGTTTAGCCCTAGATCGTGTAATTGGTCCTAACGGTAAGACCTCCGGATCAGCAACATGTGTTGGTGAAGGTGTGCTCACATCAACATATAAGGGAACTAAAGATGCTAAAGAGACAAAGATTAGGCTGCTCAATTTAAGCTATGAGAATTTCAAGACGGGTTAAAGGGCTTCGGTGAAGTCATCCCCGAAGACAAGCTAGTTCGGAAACTCTTATATTCTCTTCTGAAATCTTTGGATGGAAAAAAGAAAAGCTATCATCGAAGCTAGAGATTTGAAGACTCTCAAGCTTGATGCCCTTGTTGGATCTCTACCCACTCATGATATCATAAAACAAGGGAAGGACGAAGAAAAGAAGAAAGAAGAGAAGAAAGTTGAGAAGAAGAATATTGGAATCACACTTAAAGCTTCATACAACGATAGCGATTTGAGTGAAGAGGAAGATGAGGAGATGGTCATGTTGGCCAAAAGATTCACACGATTCATGAAGTCCAATCGAGGAAAAAAATTCAATAGAAAATAAGACTTCAAGAATATGAGTAAAGAAGAAGAGAGGGACCAAATCACTTGCTATGAGTGCAAGAAGATCGGCCATATCCGATCCGAGTGCCCTCAATTGAGAAATAAAAGCTTTGGGAAGAAGAACAAGCTCAAAGCTCAAATGGAAACTTGGAGTGACGAGGAGTCATTCGAAGAGGAGGAGGAAGTGGCCAACCTTTGTCTTATGGCATTTGAGAAGGAACCATTAGTAAACCCTAAATCATCATTTTTTACTTACAATGGATTATATGATGCTTATGATGAGTTATAAGATGTTTCTGATGAGTTGGTTGAAAATACAAAGAGTCTATTTTGAAAATATTTTCGATTTGAAAAATCAAAATGATCTCAAAAAGAAAAATCTTGATTTAGAAAAACTTCTTTCTGATTTTCAAAATTATCACACCAAGGAGGTAGATAATCTTAAAACTTCTCTTGCTATTGGGAAAATGATTTTGAAAAAGGGAGTTCTTCAAAAACCCAATATGTTAAGAGAAAACCATTTTACCCCAAAGAAAGAGGTTTTCAAAAGCAATCTAAAGTAAAAAGAATGAGGAGTGTATGGGTTCCTATGGAACTCATTGTTTCTAATAATATACATGATATTACTTCTTGGATTTCTAAGGGAACCAAGCTTTTGGGAGCTAACACTCATGGACCCAAAATGATTTGGGTACCAAAATCAAGAAACTAATATTTGTTTGTATGGGGAGCATTGCTACAAGGCCAAAGCTTCAAGTCAAAACACATAGTACCTTGATAGTTGAGGCTTAAGACATATAACCGGAGACAAGAGTAGATTCAAGGAGCTCAAGTCAAATCATGGTGGAGTAGTGACATTTGGTGACAACTCCAAAGGCCATATTGAGGGTATTGGCTCCATTGGTAATCTCTCAACCTTGCTTATTGAAGATGTATTGCTTGTCAATAGTCCAAAACACAACTTGTTGAGCATTAGTCAATTATGTGATAAAGGTTTTAATGTTCTCTTTGATCAAAGTGGTTGTAAAATAATGAACATGAAAACAAATCAATTGATGCTCATAGGGCATAGGATAGACAATATTTATATGGTGCACTTAGATGAAATAAAAACATCCAATGCATTCTTAGTTGAATACGATGAACATGATTCATGGCTTTGGCATAAGAAATTAGGACATGCTAGCATGAGTGCTTTAGAACTTCATTTAAATCCATTAATGATGTTTCTACTAGTAGATGCTTATAATTGATTCATATGAATCTTTTATGGACAATTAGAACTATGAGCTTGGGTGGTAAATCATATGCTTTTGTGCTTGTAGATGACTATTCTAGGTTTACTTGGGTTCTATTCTTAAGTACCGAATATGAAGCTTTAGAAAAATTCATCACATTTATAAAATAGCCCAAAATGATCTTGAGCTTAAAATTACTCACATTAGAAGTGATCGTGGATCCGGATTTCAAAACTTGGGTTTTAAAGAATTTTTAAATGAAAATGGGATTAACCATAATTTTTCCGCACCTTGCACTCCTTGACAAAATAGGGGTAGTTGAGAGGAAAAATCGAACTTTAGAAGAAATGGCTAGAACCATACTTTGCAAAAATAATTTACCTAAATAATTTTGGGCGGAAGCCACAAATACCGCTTGCTACAGTATAAATCGAGTAATAATTAGGCCTATTTTAAAGAAAAAATCATATGTGATTTTAAATATAAGAAGCCTAATGATTAGTGACTAGTTTTGTCATTATTTTTGTGTTAATTATGCTTAAGTAGTGGCTTTGTGATGAAGAATTATGGCTCATTACGTGATTTATTGTGCAGGACCTCGCTACTGTGAAATATTACGAAAAAGGCCAAAATTTGCATTTTTCTGGATTCATGGATGGGTTGGTGGGCATGAACTGGGCATGAAAATGTTGACTGGGCATGACACGTCAGCGGATGATATCAATAGCACGGGAGGATGACGTCAGTAACAGTGATGATCAGATGATTATGTGGCGACAGAAGTGAAAGCTTATCAGGATATTCCAATAGCTTATTGGATTCGGGATGATAGCTTATCGACCAGGATTTGGATAAAGACTTGGGATTTATCTCTTTTATTTAATTTAAATATTTTTTAGGATTTATCTCTTAGGATTTATCTTTTTTAATTTGAATTTATTATCTTATCTCTTATTGCTTAGGTAATTTCTAGGGTTTTAGACTAGTATAAATACCCCCTTGGGTAAGACTCAGATCATCTCATTATTTTGTTCTTCACTTTTTTCTACTTGAGTTTTATAAAATCCTTTTCTCTTTCAGTTTTAATTTTCTTTACTTTATTTTCTTTTGAAAATGATGCTAAGCATGGTTAATTCAATAATCATGCAAAGCTAAACTTTCCATAAGTCGTGGGCTACAACAATGACTCAAATCCAAATTGAAAAGCTCTTTCAAAAATTTGGAATCTCTTAGTTTTCAAAAGCTAAACTTCAAACCAAAACGGTTTTCGAAACAAAAGACTGACTTTATTCGAAATCTAGTTTTCGGTTAATATGTGGGAGGAAGGATCAGCTATTAAAGCACATTCGACTTCCTGGGAACACACTTAATAAATTGATTACTAAGGAAAACTGAGATCGAAACCGCTATTATTGAGATAACATAATTCGAGTTGGTTTTTACTGAACTTAAATGATTTTGATCTACAACATTGTTGTTGACTAGATCAAATTCATAAATCAATATCAAAGATAGAACTTGGGTATTCGGTTACAAAAATGCGGTCTCAAGGATTGACCCTTGTAGGCAATTAACCGACGTGAATCCCGAAGTAAAAAACTTTTCCAATGATCCGAGGAAAGTAAGTCAAAGCCTAAGGCTTATTTAAACACATTAAATTTATTTCTTTCTAAACTTCGCTTTAATTCCTTTGTCTTCTTGTTTATTTTACAACCCCCATTTTCACTTGATAATACTCAACTCACTTCTGCGCTCAGAGATCAAACGAATATAATCAGGAAGTTTCTTAGTCTATGTGGGATCGACCCTTACTCTCTTTTACTATATTTAAATTAATTTATTTATTTATTATTTGAGAAGAATGAATTATTTGTGACGCATACACGACGTGTGTCAAATTACATTAGTTATTTTCATCCATTTGGTTGCAAGTGTTTTGTTTTAAACAATGGTAAAGACAACTTAGCTAAATTTGATGCTAAAAGTGATGAAGGTATTTTCTTAGGATATTCTTTAAACTCTAAAGTCTATCATGTATTTAATAAGAGAACTTTAGTAGTAGAAAAGTCTATGCATGTTGTTTTCGATGATAACCACCTTCCGAGGAAGGATTCTTGTGATGATGATGATGTAGGGATCATTGAAGCCATTAATGGAGAACAAACATCAAAGGTGGATGAGGTTCCAACCAAAGAAGAAGATGCACAAGATCCACCTCTTGAAGCCTTGAAGGACTTGGCTCTTGAGGAAAAGGAGGAGACATACCCAAGGGAGTTCAACTATGTCAAAGGTGGTGAAATCTTGAGTGATCCATCTAAGGGGGTAACTACTAGATCCTCGCTCAAATTAATGAACCATATTGCATTTATTTCATGCATTGAGCCTAAAAATATCAAAGAAGCATTAAAAGATGATTTTTTGGATTTTGACCATGCAAGAAGAACTTAATCAATTTGATAGAAGTAAAGTATGGACATTAATTGAAAAGCCTAGTAATCAATCTACTATAGGAACTAAATGGGTCTTTAGAAATAAACTAGATGAGAGTGGTAACATAGTGAGAAACAAGGGTAGGCTTAATGCTCAAGGTTACACTCAAGAAGAGGGAATTGATTTTGATGAAACATATGCACTCGTAGCTAGAATGGAAGCTATTAAGATACTTCTAGCATTTGCATGTTACCATGATTTCAAGCTTTTTCAAATGGATGTAAAAAGTGATTTTCTAAATGGTTTTATAAATGAAGAAGTGTATGTTGAACAATCACCGGGTTTCGAGGATATTAAATTTCCAAATCATGTTTTTAAATTAACCAAAGCACTTTTATGAAAGACTTTCAAACTTTTTGATTGAAAAGGTTTTGAAAAAAGCAAGGTGGACACTACAATTTTCATAAAAAAGATATTGTAATGACATTTTAGTAGTACAAATTTATGTTGATGATATCATTTTTGGTTCTACTAATGAATGTTATTGCAAAGAATTTTCTAAGATAATGCAAAGTGAGTTCGAGATGAGCATGATGGGGGAGCTCTCATTCTTTTGGGGGCTCCAAATCAAACAAAGGAAGGATGTCACCTTCATCAATCAAGCAAAGTGTGTGAATGATATGCTCAAGAAGTTCGACTTGGAGAATGTGAAGCCTCAAGCCACTCCTATGAGCTCTTCCATAAACTTGACAAAGATGAAAGATATAAGTGTGTCGATTCTATGCTTTATAGATCTATGATAAGTTCTTTGCTTTTATCCTTCAGCTCTTTGATCATACCAACACACGTAAACATTCAAGTGAACCCAGGGATGTATAAGAACTAAAGGGGTGGTCCCCTGAAAATTTAAAATTCGTATATGATTTAGAAATTTTTTTATGTATTTTTATTAAAATTTTTATTTTGCCCTTATCTCTAAAATTTTATAAGCTCGTCTCCTATAATTTTATAGGCTCGCCCCCATAACATAAAGTTTTGTGTTCGTCGAGTGAACCCATTTGCAGTTTGGTAAACTTAAGCCCTAAAATCTAAACTCTTTACTTGATTAATTAAATTTATAAGCATATTTTTATGTTTCATAATCACAATAGATTGATAAAATTTTCACTTAAGGTTTAGGATTTAAGTTTAGCGATTTAGAGTTTGAGATTTAAAAACTTAGGTTAGAGTGCAGAGTTTATTTTCAAGTTTTGATTTTTGAATAATTTATAGATTTTTTTTTATTTTTTTATTTTTATTCATATATTAATAAAATATTTTTAAATGCTTTATTAATTTTTTATAACATTTTAGTATTTTCTTAAATTCATATTTTTTGCTTAGAAAATTAATTTTACCCTCAAACTCGGTCAAAAAACAATTATACCCCTCTGCCACGTCATCTTCACACGTGGACTACCACATTATCACACGTAGACAGCCACATCAACATCATTGACCGCCACGTTAGCACCATTAACTGTCACGTCAGCACCGTAACAATCAATGTTTGCTTCCGTTAGTCAAGGGGCAAACAATGATACAATTCGACAAGTTTAGGAGCCAAATTGATGTAAAAATACCATAAGGACGAAAATGATAAATTGGGACTACTGGAGAGAAAAAAATAACCCTTAGGATGCGTTTGGTTCTCGAAATGTAAGATTACCTTTGGGAATAAGATTCCCGGAATTTAATATTACTTGACACATTACTGGGAATGTTACATTACCTTGTTTGGTTTATTATGTAGGAATATAAGATTATTGTGTTTGGTTGGAGGTATATAAAGTTATCTGGAAGTAAAATTTACTAAATTGTCCATATGTTATATTTTGTTTTTGACATGTTAAACTTTCAAAATTAACTTAAAAATACATGCACAAAAATTAACAGAACTATTTTTGTTACACTATCTAAAATTTGTAAAAAATTATATATTTATCATATTTAATATAATTATTATATTAACTATTCTTTAAAAGAACCCAACAAGTGGCCTCAGTGAAAAATGGATGAGGTTCGTCCTAGAAGACTTGAGTTCAATCACTTTGTCTATACTACATTGTAATCACCTTTAGACTATTAAAAAACTATTTTATATTTACTTACTCTCATTATCCTCTATTAAAATATTTTTGTGAATTTTTAAATGCTAGACATTTATTATGTTCAAATTTTTAATTTTTTTACTACTTGTGACATGTCAAGCAAATTAAAGTAAATAATAAAATAAATCTAAAAATTGTATAATACTGATAAGAATTTATATCATAAGTTTGACCTACTAAAATATTTTATAAGATCATAAACATAAGAATAAAATTAAAAAAATCAACTCTAAACTTATTAATTTTTAAGCAATATGCTACCGCAACATATAACCTATAAACATCAAAATATAATACTAATAAAAAATATATTAAATATTTAAATAATATTTAAATATTTGTAACACCATTTAAATATTAAATTAATATTAAATAAAAATATTTAATTAATTCACATCACGCATATTTAATCATCTAATTAAATTTTACAAAGGAACTATATGAACAAAATCTAATAACTTAGGGGCAATATGGTCCAAAGGGGAGGGAATTGACAAATACCTAAGAAATCCAAGGGAATCACATTCCCACTCTTTAATGAAAAATTGCTCATGTTGGGGATGCAAAATTACCCTTTGGAGGGAATGCTCTCCAACCAAACGTGGGTATGTCATTCCGGAAAAGATTATTCCCCCAGGTAATGAACTTTTCAACGAACCAAACGCTCCCTTAAGCTTTTTGTCAACAATTTAACAATTTCATAGTTTGATATAGAGGTTAAGTATTGGACTTACTCCAAGTCTCCACTTAGATCCCTAGTAATTTCATCTATATTTTCTTAATTTTAACTAATAAAACAATGACACGTATCATCATCTTATTGGAGTATTAAATTTACTAAATTATTTTGTTGGGTTTTGAATTTAAGTATTTTTTATATAAAAAATATTTGTAAAAATATTTTTGGACTTAATCAAATGTTTCAAAAATAATCTAAAGTCTACAAACTTGAAAATATGTTTAAAAATATTATTAATTATTGTCAAGTTTTTAAACCTCAAAAATATGTGTTATTAATTATGTTATATATATATATATATATTAAATCTTTTTTAGATGATTAAAATATTCTTAAAGTGTTTAAAAATATTTTTAAACCTTTTAAAACATGAAAACACTATTCAATCATTATTTGGCACTGCTCACAATATTATTCATGCACGAGTGTTGTTCATATTAGTACCAGTTTCGAAACCAGCCTTATTGGTTTCAAAACCAGGCTATCATAAACTCAACTTTTAACTTGCAACCGCTATATTTTGAAGGAGTTTCAATGCCTATATTATATTTCTGAAACCACTTAGTACAGTTTGCGGGACCCAAAAAGTCATGAAAATCCATCTCCAAACCACTATAATTCGTCTCAACGGCTAAAAACTCATTACACACTATAAAAACACCTCAAGGACACTTGAAGAATGTTACTACACCTATTCAAGCTTAAAGATCAAGGGAAAAAATCTTCTATTTTTTATTTCTTCATTTCTCTTAAATACTTGTACACTACTTCATTATGCATCCTTTTATTTTATACTTTGTGAGCTTAATTGTTGTAAACACCCTTAGAGGGGTATCTCTTGTTTACACAAATCATACTTTGTAAAAATGAGTGATTCCAGTTTAACCATAGAAAAACTAAAGGGGTTCTATCTTAGCTTTTGGAAAAGATAGAGCTGTAAGCAGGGGCAGATGCATGTGGCCCTAGTGGGGTGCACTTGCATCTCAATTTTTGAAAAAATCTATTTTAGTGTTATTGTTTTTTTTTAAATAATTTAGTTTAATGTATAAAAGGACTTTTTCTGCATACCCATTTGAGAAAAAAATTATTTTAGATCTCATTCTTAAATTTTTGGATCTGCCACTGGTTGTAAGGTAACATCTTGTTGTTAAAGGTAAGCAATTCAAGTTTGTGAATTGAGAAATCCCAGGAGTGGAAAGGTAAGATAATGAATGTAGACTTTAATTGAAAACTCGAACCGCTAATCGTGCCAAAAATCATTTACTCAAGCTTCCACAAAATTTTTATAAAGTCAATTCACCATTTTCTTAGCAGTTTTCGGTTGCTTGATCAAACTAATACAATGAGATGATTAAAAACAGTTCTCGTCGAATAAAACTTCTCTATTTAAGTTATACAAAAAATTAAATTCATTTATTTATCATTTAACTTATATTAATTGAATTAATTAGAGTTGAAGATGATTTACTTTAGTTAAATTAAATTTAATTGATTATAAGACAAGTATTACTTATCTCATAATTAATTTATGGGTAAATTTAATAGGAGGTCCCTTTTATTTAGAGCTTGTTATATTTTGGTCACCTAGTTTGAAAAAAAAATGATTCTTGCCACTTATATTTTCGATCGTTGTCATTTTGGTCACCCAATCGTTAACCCCGTTAATTAATTTTTAATTTGACCCTCAAAATTTCAAAATTTTATATTTTCACCATCTTCACACAAAAAAACTCTCTTCCTCTCAAAATTCTCTAACTCAAACCCTAATCTCTCCTCTATAAGTAAATGTCAGTCGATTCCATTTAGGAATTGATTTCCTAGTCAACTTCTTACAAATATCAGCACAAAAATTATTGCAGTTTTTGGCAATTAAGTGACATGTATCTTCATTGTACCTTTGTGAGTACTTCTCCATGAATTCCCTCACCTGCAATTTCTGAGTTTTGTTTAAACAAAGATGTTGCAATGAATTATGATCCATTAAATCTCAATCTTTCTTCCCACAATTTCTTTCATTCATTTCTATTCAAAGATTTGTCATTTTTTTGTAAGTTTCATTTTGGAATCTGACATATTACAGCTTCAAAAAAATCTGTCATTTTCTCATAGATGCAGAGTCATCCATCATAAAAAAACATACGCTTTGAAGCCTACCAAAATTCTTAATTCCCCCCGCCCCCCATAAAATATAAACACTTTATAATTTTAAAACACCCTTTGATTATTTAAGCACAACCATGTATATGTAGACAAAAAAATTTACAGAAAATTTCACCAACCCACCTCCCCCATCTCACTCATGAAATAAAAATTTAACCTTTAAACATTTTTTCTCAACAACCCCAAGTTATTTATGAAAAATGTCAGATTTATTATTATTATTATTATTATTATTATTATTATTATTATTATTATTATTATTATTATTATTTGAAGCCATGTATCAGATATATTTTCATATCAGATGACAGAAGCCATGAATTGCCTTCTTTTCGAATAAAAGTGTCATACTTTTGAATTTTTGGTAGATAGCATTTTGGTTTAGAACAAGGAGTATTTACGGATGCATGGTACGTGCCTTACGGCTCAATTTATTTTTCAGAAACACCCGTTAAGTATCAGAAAGATACATTCGACAATCTTTGGATGGATTTTAGAATGAGGTCCCTACGAATAGGGGAGTTCGATAAATAGCTCAGATCAAACATAGGAAATTGATGCATTAGGATTATCGGGATTTCAGATATACCATGAGCGAATCAAATGTTACAACTTACGAGGGTATTATGGTCGTTTTAACCTTCACGGGTAATTTGATAATTTAGACAGACTAAGCATATGCAACGATACACAGAATTCAAGAATTCGAGTTGCTCTTCAGGTTTCCGGGCCCCTTGAGCTGGTCAGAACCCAACAATACGATTTTTATTATTTAACCGGATAGGTACGCCTTTAACATTTGTTTCACAGAACTGACCACAACGTACAACCAAAAGTAGTTCATCTTCACCAATCACTCGCTAAACTTATTACCAGGAATCGAGCATATATTCGAACGGTATTTCCAAGTATTCGAACATGTGCATTGCACTTGAACTCATTCCAAAACATCGAATGTTCCTTATAAGAACAGATCTCTCTTACTATTAGCTATGTATTTTCTCCCAATAAAGTGTACGCCTTCATATGGTATTCCTCCAATATCATCTTAGTATCATAAACGACCAACAAACACGGGTTGTATATTACCACTTTTTGTTTGAGTCATTACATGGTTGGCCTTATTTGGAGTTCTCAATTCCATGTCTTAAAACATTCTCAATCATTATGATATCTGAGGGTATTTCAAACAATTCGATGCTCGAAAGTGTTACGATTGTTCAGAGTCTTTCAGTTCTTCCAACTATTCTTTCAATTAAGTTCTAGAGGGTAAAACTATCATTTTGATCAATTTGGCACTTGGTGCCGAGGATAGAGTATTCTTTTTGGTCATTATGGATACTCTGATCAGTTCAAGATCATCAATATTTCCAAACATTTTTTGTCATTTTAATCAATTCAGCAATTTACGAAATTTTGACTAATTCAACATACAGATATTTTCTCGCAAGTGTCTTTAGAGATTTATTCAATTTCAAAAAGAATTTGAGCAATTTACAATCTCAAAGGTGAAGCCTCGCTATTATAACTTCCCAAGCCAGTTTCAAGATTTTCAGAAGAATCAGTTGATATACCGGATCTAGTGTAGATTCTTAGACCACTTTCATTAATAGGGGTATATTAGTCATTTTCATACATCAATGGCATTTTCGTAATTCATTAGCCAACACAATCAGATTTGGAGATCAACTGTTTTTATTAATCGCTTACTGAACTCGAAAGCTCTTTCGATTTATCAAACTTCTTATTCGAGTATTTGTACTGCCATTATTATTTTTATCTCATAAATGATCGACATAAGTGGAAGTAATCACATGCTCAAACATGGTCGTGCAAACGTTAACCAATTACCAACATGTTGCAAAAGCATGCAGAAGGTAGTAATGTATTACCTTGGCTCCGAGCTATAACGATCGATCTGTGAACAACATTCGAACACCCTTGAACCCAGATTTGACATCCCTCAACAATTCGTATTCCAATAACTGCGAGTACCTTCAATTACACAAATCGCAATATCAAACCTTATTCACAAAGCTCTTAACCAATTAATTAAGTACATAAGCACTCTCGGGTTCAAGGTCAGATTCGGAGGCCTTCATGTAAGAATTTTGTGAAACAGGCTTCAAAATCGGACTCAGAACGTCGAAAAATGTTAAATAGGAGTTTTCGGAAAATTTGACTTTTTGGGTCAAAGTCAACGCTGACGTTAGTAGGTCAACGGGGTCAGAGTCAATGCTGACGTCAGCATGTCAACGAGCTGAGGTCAACTGAGTTGACTCGACTGACTCATTGTGCTGACTCGAGCTGAGTTGACTCAATGGCTGACTCGGACTGAGTTGACTCGACAAACGGGTTGGGCGTCGGGTACGGGTTGGGTCAGACTCGGGTTGGACTCAAACTGGGTTGGATCGGTTCAGATCAGGTTGGACTGGCTCAGACCGGTTCGAATCTTTAGATCGAAATAAAACCGATCCACTTACCCTAAATGAACATGGTCGTCGGACGATCGCCGGAGCGATCAATAGAGAGACCTTTGGCGACGAATCATCATGAAAAACGAAGATCCAGAATTTATAAAATCACCCAAACCAAAAATTTCATCTATTAAAGTTGGAAAATACGTCAAAACTTACCCCGAAAAACACAAGGCGGACGGAAAACATCGCAGCTCCGACGAAGGCTTTAACGGAGTCGGATGAGCGATCGGTTCACTAGGTTTTTGTCGCATCAACTTCGGGAGTCCACCGGAGGTGTCGACGGCACGAACGGGTAACTCAAGCCACCGGAAAATTCCAAAAACAAAGGTGACCGGTGAGTTACTACCCGAACTTGATCTAACTTTCTCGACGATCAACTAGGGATCTCCGCGAGTGGTCGGTGGCAACAGATTCGCTACTCGACGATGAGCATGTCGGTGGTGGCAGTGTACGCCACGAGCTAGTTGTGGTCGAGATTGGCGCAAGGCCGAAGTGGGGTGGGAGGTGATGGGTCGCGAGGGATTAAGGTTTTAAGATCTGGTATTTCTTTTTAAGGGGGCTGAATTCACACAAGGGGGAAAAGATTCAGACCTTTATTATTTTCGATATAACAGAAGTGGATAAGTTAAAAGTAAGTTGAGGTAGATTATAGCTAGATATTAACTTAGCCTAAATGGTTAAGGGTTGCACTCTCTAAGCCTAGGTCGGGGGTTCAAACCCTAATGCAAGCATTATTCTCTTCTTTTTTGTATTATTTTATTTAAAAATGGGGTGTTACATAGGGATGGGCACGGGTTGGGTTTTTGGCCCACCCGAACCCGACCCGAAACTAATTATCCTAAAACCGAACCCGACCCGACCAGATCAAATTCTTTAAAAAAACCCGATCCGACCCGACTCGAAAATAAATATTCTAAACCCGACCTGACCCGACCAGATCAAATTCTTTAAAAAACCCGACCCGACCCGACTCGAAAATAAACATTCTAAACCCGACCTATAGAAAAAATTAATTTTAGGGACCTAATTGTAAAAAAAATTAAGAGGCATAATTATAAAAAAAATTATAAATTTAAAGACTAAAATGTAAATAAAAAATTAATTTTAAGGACCTAATTATAAAAAAAAAATATATAGAGGGGGTACTATTACAAATATCCCTAAAAAAATTAGGGAAAAATTATACTATTAGTCCTAGGTCGGGTCGGGTCGGATTTTTTCACCATAAAACCCGGCCCGACCTCACCCTACACAAAAACCCGACCCGACCCAACCCGAAGTTAACCTTTAAACATTTTTTTCTTTTTTTCTCAACAACCCTAAGTTTTTTTTCTCCTTCCTTGCATTTCCATTACAAAAACTCTTTCATGGAGAAGGCAAGGAGGTTGGCTAACAGGGCAATCCTGAAACGCTTGGTTAATGAAGCCAAGCAATTCCACAATGGCGACATGAGCTCTAGATCACATGTTTTTTACATTCCTTCAAGGTATGTGCCTTCATTGTCACCTTTTGGTTCTAAAGTTTACAAAAGATCAGATTTGTTAGATGTAATGTTTCAAACAATTTTGGGTCACAAATTCGATCCATATCTGTTGATGCATTAAAACCGAGTGATACTTTCCCCGCCACCATAACTCTGCTACCTCTGAATAGCATACCATTATGGTTGAATCATGTGAATTTGATAGCATGAGTTCCCTTATTGATGCAACCGTGTCTAAAGCAATACGTATAGATTTCATGAAGTTTTCAAAGTTTGATGGAGGGTTAACCGAGAGCCAAATGATTGCACACATGAAAGATTTGGAATTGGGATGGGTTATTATAACACTCAATACACTCCTTACCAAGCTGAGATATCTCAAAGGAGGCTGGAGTCTTTGCTTAATTACTAGACTTTGATTATTGATCTCATCGGTTTGTTACACATAATGGAGATACATATCACTTGATTGCCAAGAACTGCAACTATTTTTGTGCTGATATTTATACGAAGATGACTGAGAAACGAATTTCTAAATGGGTAAATTGACTGACACTTTACTTATAGCGGGAGGGGTTCGGCCTTGAATTAGAGAATTTTTAGAGAAAGAGAGGTTTTTTTTGAAGATGGTGAAAATATAAATTTTAAAAATTTTGATGGTTATATTGAAAATTAATTAACGGGGTTAACGTTTGGGTGACGAAAATAGCAATGGTCGAAAACATAAGTGGCAAAAATATTTTTTTTTCAAATTAAGTGACCAAAATAAAACAAGTCCTAAACAAAAGGGGCCTCCAATGAAGTTTACCCTTAAGTTATATTTGAAAAAAAACAGTTTAAACTTTACAAAATTATTTTCAATAGGCTATGGCCATGTATGGTAAAAAAACATTTTGAGCTAAAATTAGAGGTTTGAAGCACTTTTAGAGGTTTGACCAGACAAATTCGCTAATTTAGATTTTTGGTAAATAAAAGATTATAATAGTGAATTGATGTGAAACCTATCATTTTGAAAACTCATTTTAAGATTTTTTGAGTTAGAGGTTAGATAAAAGACTTGTAAAGACTATTTTATCTTTGATACTTATAAAAGTTTTTTCTAAATAACATAAATTTGATTAACTAATAAAATTAAAAAATGAAATTCATAAAAAAGAAATTATTATATAAATTAATAAATACATATAAATTTAATAATTAATAAAATTATATTCAAAATATAATTTTATAGATAAGAAATTAATATATAAATATAAATTTAATAATTATTAAAATTATATTAAAAAGATAATTTTACAAATAAAAAATTAATATGTACATCCTCATATATGATAAGTAATGATATTAAAAAATTAATTTTCACAATCTAATTAAAGTAAGGATTTATATCATATACATTGGCGGTGGAAACTAAAAGTTTTCACAAACGTCTTAATTTTAGGGTTTAGGGTTTTAGTTTAGGGTGTAAGGTTTAGGGGTTCAAGTGTAAGAGTTTAGAATTTAGGGATGGTAGTTAGAATTTAGAGTTTAGGGTTATAATTTAGGGCTTAGAGGTTGGGGTTTTGTCTTTATGGTAATATGGTTAGAATTTAGGTTTTAGCTTATAAAGCTTGAATTATAACCCTAAACTCTAAATTGTAACCACTATCCTTAAATTTTAAACCCTTACACATAAACCCTTGAACCCTGTACCCTAAAATTAATACGCTTGTGGAAACTTTCAGTTTCCACCACCAATGTATAGGATAATAATCCTTAAAGTAATAGGTGCAAAATGTTAATAACTAATAAATTATTCAAACAAGTATAAAATATAATCATGTCCTCGTATGTCATTTTGCTTGTTCAAATAATCAAACAGTTATCAGCTAATTTTACCAAATAATTTTATACGATCAGCTAATATAATCCGCTAGCCAAATCAGCTAACGCTGTCAACTAATGTAATCCGCTATCAGCTATTCGCTAATCATCAGACATGACCAATATTTGTTGCACACTTGGAATAAGCCCTTAACTTTTTTATTTATATTCTAATAAATCATTAACCTTTAACTTAAATAAGTTCCTAGTTTTAACTTACACATAAATAAATCCTTAACATAAATTAACATTTCACCTGAAATAATGACTTCTTTACGAACAAATTAAAAGAAAAAAAAAGTTTATTGAAGCGTAAAAAACATAGAATAAAATTAGCATAATTCAAAGACTTTCTTATATTTTTTCAATAAATATTGTGTTCATTAATAAGGCACATTACACTTCTAAAAAAAGACGCGAGTTTAAACCTTGAATACGACATTATTGTAAAGAACAACCTCGCACCGGTAAGACAAACATACATATTATCAACTTTCTTAGTGGTTAATTGCACAGACATCCTCAGGCTATGGCTTAAAATTTAAATTAGTCCTAAATTTCAAAAAATTCTAATTAAATTATTTAAGTATATCAAGTAGGGAATTCTGTGAGTCTAGTTGTCTGCTTGAACTTTAAATGCCAATTCAGAATTAATGTAGAGCATACTTAAAACATGCGAATCAAAATGTGCATCTACTGCACGAACAATTTGAATACGCTATGTTACGCTAAACCAATAATTTAAGTGATGATTCAAAATGTAGAAACTCAGATTTGTTACTAAAAGAAATCCAAGACTAATGCTGCAATTGCATCTGTGATTGCTACCCAGTAGAAACAAATCAGACTAGGCTGCATGTAAAAGCATAGATACAACGAGATTTACTACTGTAATTCCAGATCATATGGGAGGTAAAAAAAAGATTACCCTATTGATATACAGATACAATTTCTGTTGGTTTTTCATCTCCTTTCCAAATACAAGTTATGATTGTTTAGAAAAAGTGAAACTCGGAATGTCGAGAGCTACATGTTTGCTGTTGTTTCTTTGATTTCTTCCATTGTGATGGACTGCACAGCAAGAATATACATATAGTTAGAGCAGAAACTGCAAGAAAACATCTGCTACATATATGCTGCTAGTTAATTCCAAATACGACTCGGACTCAGGTCAGTTAAACTACCTTGCAAGTCCCTTTACCATAGGCTCGAGTACAAATTAGTCACATAAAAGCTCACAATATAACCCCTTTATATCTAATTTTAAACCAAAGATATTCAGTTTAAACGGCAATAAGTTTGAATGTTAACAATGTCATTTATCGTGTTTTAAAGTGAAAGTGGAGAAAGAACTCCAAAATCCAACATTTTTTAAAACATGACTAGACTAAATTTTTCACAAACGTAGCACCATTTACCTGTGTACGAGTGTTGGATATGAGTATAGGTATGTTTAATTTTTTCAAGATTTCCATGTGATTGGAGGATTACATTTCCATTCCCATGTCCGTAATTATGATGGTCACGGGTGCTTCAACAAAAATTAAGAGCAAAAGCAACATAACAGAGGAAAAAGGTCTAAGAAGTGGGAACCAAAATAAATACCTGATCTTCTCCGGCAAAATCATTATCTGGAGTGAGAAAGAGCATGCAGTGACATTCTTTCCTGCCAAATAGTTGTATACATTGAATTAGAGAACTTAGATTAAACTAATAAAATTGACATAGTAACTATAGAAACTAATGAGAAAGAGCATTTAGTGTCAGACAAATGTGTTTCAAAATCAACACAGGTAGGTTCAACTTTTTCTCAAGTTTTACTGTGTCTTTGGAGGACCCTTGAAAGGGTCATATCCTCATATCCACGTCTTAAAATATATCCGACACAATTCAGGAAAAATGAAGAGTCGGAAAAACATGCTTTAACTGTTATCATTGAGAATATGAACAGCAAACATTCAAACCATACAATATCTTGCCCTGCTATCAGAAAGAATAAAGACTAGGCACACCGAAGCAGTTCTTCGGTTTTTTGTTCCCAAAGACTGTTTGCCTTCGGAAAAAAGAGAAATATAGCTTGAACTACTCACTGTACAACTCAAAATGCAAGAAACAAAAGTACAAGTCCATGAATCAGAACTCAAAGCAAGTAAATACTTAACACCCTTTGCCACAATATTAACAATAATACAAAACAAAATCTCATGCTCCAAAGACAATATCAACCTCGACGTAAATCCGCTTTACTTTGCACCAAGTTTCTTTTTCAACATGTTATTCTTTTTTTTAAATGTTCAACATGTTATTTTGATATTAAGAACATTGTATGTGATAGCCTGGTGTACAATTACTTTGAGTTGTGAAAGCATCATGAAAATCTTTCCCCACTTAATACCTTCAATGCTACAACTATCTTCCAAAAGTGCTTTGAAATCAATCTCAATCATGATTCATGACATTAAAGTTCAGTTCCTAATTTCAAGAAACAACTAACTAATTCATCAGGAGAGTGGGCTCCAGTTCAGAAGCTTCCACTAAGTCAATAATCAGCAAAGTGAGAAGCAGCCATTGTTATATAAGGGATCTCAAAAGTCAGAAGGTTCTATACAAATAACGTTAGCACAAGTCCCCTTGTTAGAAAGGTCAATATCGACTCTGTTTTCGTAACATAAATCGAAATTTATATCTACTTCCGGACTTCCCATGCAACTCAAGCAGTGAGAGTGTGAGACCAATTTACAGGAGGAAAATACATAAAAAGATATTGCGACAATGTATTCACCTTTCTCTCATAGGAACGCATGGACAGTTCCAAAACCCCTGCCCTACCTCTGCAGCTTTGTCGTCATAATGCCTGTAATAATTTGGAATTACACTTAAAATGTTATTGAATCTTATATATATATGTACTTGATAGTAATGGGGTTTAAAATTTGGAACAAGATTGAGAGATCATAAAGGAAATGATTTACCTACAAGGGCAGAGAGGGGCACCCAACGTATCTTTATGCTCAGCCAATCCCTGTCCAAATATCCAAAATGAGTTTTTGTTTATCATGAACTGAAAAGATAAGTGAACTTGATGGATTTAATAAAGAGTCAGAGATAGAACATGCTTTATGCTATGTTCGAGTAGGAGTTAGATTTCATGAGAAAATCCAACATTCAAGAAGATCCAAACTAAGGTATGGATTAGTTGGAATAGTAAATTATAACATTTATTCATTCTTCAATGTATCTTCTTGTATATGAATGGACAAGTTGTAGTTCCTTCGTCCATTTAAACACAAAGCACTAAAAATTGTTGAATTCAACTTCTCCAATAGAGTAACTAATGTTTCTGCTTGAGACAGTCTTGGATAAGATACTGAATGATAGGACAGTTTCGGATTACCATTCACATGATGTCGCTTATTGATGCCAAAACTAGGTACTTACCCCTTGAATTTCGGTGCAAACATAATAGATACGGCCCAAACAATAGCTCTTAGAAAATTTCTTAGCTAAAAGTAAGATCTTGCAACTGAAAGAATATCATATAGTTTCCATTGTCAACCATATAACAATCTTCAATTCTAACTCAAATACTAATATGTGAAGCTTTTTGAGCTGCCATAATAGCAGAAAATCTAAAGGGTGGATCCTCTGCAATTCAGCCCTTTGAATGTTTCACTTAGGGCAGGATCGAAACCGGTTAATAACTCATTTGTGAAGATTTTTCGAAACCGAGATGCAAAAAAAGGATATTTAGTTCAATCATTAAAGAGGTGAGTCTAAAGAATACCTTGATAACAACAGAAGTCACTCCTTTATCCATACAGAAATATGTGCCTGAACGGCGAGCATATTGTTCAGAGAATTTCCTCGTTATTTCTACAGATTTCTCAGATGGTTCCGCTGAAACAAAAAATCAAAGAACCCCAAAAGAAATTAACAGAAAAGAGACAAATTTGACACATAATATTGAAACCCCGGGACTTTTATCAAACAGATAACAGAGTAGCCCCAATTCATCAAATTCAAGCTAAAAACAAAAAGGGGAGAAACCCCCAATGCAGCTCAACCACATCAAATTATAGCTAAAAATGATGATACAAAACTTGGGTATTCATCAAAACAAGCAAAGGCATTACCTTTAGCTCTGATTACAAAGCGGACACGTGAAGTTTTTGGAGGGCAAAGAAGAGAAATGCCTCCAAAGTTAAAGGAACTTGCTTGAAGGGCCATGGCTTTAAGTGCAAAGGAAGCTTTCAGTTTAATCTAGTTTGTACTGAAGTGTGCTCCTTTATAGTTTGGGATATTTGATTGAGTCATGGGGATTATCTGATTTTGGGTTTTACAAAAACTTTGAAGGGCTCTCTCTCCACCACCTGTTTGTGAAAATGAAAATATCAACCAACAAATTACATAAGCCACTCATCGCTTTGTCTTTCAGCCATTAACCACTGATCGGCATCCATTGGAGTAGTTTTTCATCCATTTTTTTATTGGGCTTGTTGGGCTGTCTTATTTAAATATGGGTTTTATTTTGATGCACAAGCTGTGTAAATATTTTTTACACATTTCTTTTATAAAAGGGTTTTATTTTGATGCACAAGCTGTGTAAATTTTTTTTACACATTCCTTTTATAAAATTTAAAATCTAAATCACAAACCCTAGCAACCTAAAACCTAAGCCCTAAATCCTAAACTCTAAATTCTAAATTCTACCCATAAACCTTAAATTATATACCCTACATACTAAACCCCTAAACCCTAACCTAAAACCCTAAACCCTAAACCCTAAAATTAAAGGGCTTGTGTAAACTAAAGTTTACACAAGCTTGTGCATCAAAGTATTTTCCTTTAAATATTTATACTATGATAAATTCATTATTCAATTATTATAAAAGGATTAGTATCCTATATACTAGCGGTGAAAATTTATTTTTATAAATGCCTCAATTATAGGGTTTAGGGTTTTAGTTTAGGGTTTAGAGTTTAGAGATTTTAGTGTATGAGTTTAGAATTTAGAGTTCATGGTTAGAATTTAGGATTAGAATTTAGAGTTTAGAATTAGGGTTTAGGTTTTAGGGTAATATGGGTAGGGATTTAGGTTTGAACATATAAACCCTAAATTTTAACCCTAAACCCAAAATTCTATCATCAGCCCTTAAATTTAAAACTACTAACGCAAACCCCTAAACTTTAAACCTAAATGAAGTTCTAACCCATAATACTAAGGCGCTTGTGTAAAAAAAATTCCACGAGCACTTGTATATAGAATAATTACCCATTATAAAATGGCATATAGTATAAATTTTTTATTCAATTATTATAAAATATTGTTAAATAATTTAATTACTATAAAAAAATTATTAAACCATTTGATTGTTACAAAATAATTAATAAACTATTTAATTGTTACAAAACATGGATTATTATAGGTTGTACTTATAGTTGATTCTAAATGATATATAAAAAAACATTCCAAATAAAGGTATTAAGTGATTTTGTGTTTTCAGAAAAGTTTCGAATAAAATAAATTAAGTTTTTTTGTGTTTTTAGAAATCTTCTGAATTAAAGTCTTTTTAAAGAGAATTCAACAAGTAGTCTCAATGGAAAAACGAATGATGTTCATCTTAAGTCACCGTGTTCAATCACAATGTCTGCAAGGTGTGTGCATACCAAAAGATTAAAAATATCTATATGAGTAGATACTACATTCTCATCACCTTTAGAGAAATCATTCAAATGAAAAGAAATTAATGTTTTTATTAACAAAATTCGACGATCATTTTATAACTAATATAATACTTTAATTGCATGGCCAGTCGTTAGGTTGTTAATAACATCTAATTATTTTATGCCTATTTTGTAACAAAAATCAAATTTTAGTGTTTATTTTATAACTTTTTAAAGTTCAAAGACCAAAATATTTATTTTAAAATAGTTTAGTGACCATTTGTATTATATAGAGAAATTAATTAGATAAAGTGTTATTATTTTATGCATTAACCGTAAAAAAATTGCTAGTACATGGGATAGCAATTCTATATTCAATCCATTATATAAATAGATATTATAAAAAGACCAGACTAAAATAATATCTTATAATCATATTAGAATGTTAAAAAAATAGATTATATTAACAATAGAACGTATAGATCCATTGAAATTATGTTGAGCAATAATTTATATCAAATTAAAAAATCATTAATATAAAAGTTGAACGAGTACACATTACAACAGCTTGCTTAATATGGGACCAAAATCATACTCATAATTAAAGGCTGATTGTTGATCTTCTGAATTGGACCTACAAAATTAATGGGTGCATGCTTGAAATGAAGTCTGCATAATGAAAATTTAGCTGATAAACTATAACAATAATACTGTTTTTAACCTTCAAAATTCCGGCAAATCAAGGCTCATGTTCCAAAATATAGAACAATTACCCATTATAAAATGGCATATAGTATAAATTATTTATTCAATTATTATAAAATATCGTTAAATAACTTAATTGCTATAAAAATTATTAAACCATTTGATTGTTAAAAAATAATTATTGAACTATTTAATTGTTACAAAACATGGATTATTATACGTTATACTTATAGTTGATTCTAAGTGATATTTTAAAATAAAAATATTTCAAATGAAGGTATTAAGTGATTGTGTTTTCAGATAAGTTTCGAATAAAATAAATTAAGAGCTTTTTTTCTAAAAATCTTCTGAATTAAGGTCTTTATAGAGAGAACTCAACAAATAGTCACAATGAAAAAGCGGATGGTGTTCATCTTAAGTGACTGTGTTCAATCACAATGTTTGCAAGGTGTGTGCATATCAAAGGATTAAAAATAACTATGAGTAGATATTACCTTCTCATCACCTTTAGAGAAATTATTCAAATGAAAAGGAATTAATGGTTTTATTAACAAAGTTCGATGATTATTTTATAACTAATATGATACTTTAATTGCATGGCCAGTCTGTTGTTAGGTTGTTAACATCTAACTATTTCATGCTCATTTTATAACAAAAATCAAAATTTAGTGCTCATTCAAAGACTAAAATATTTATTTTAAATAGTTTAGTGACCATTTGTATTCTATAGAGAAACCAATTAGATAAAATGTTATTATTTTATGTATTAATCGGAAAAAAAAACAACTAGTACATGGGATAGCAATTCTAAATTCAATCCATTATATAAATAGATATTATAAAAAGACTAGACTAAAATAATATCTTATAATCATATTAGAATGTTAAAAAAATAAATTATATTAACAATAGAACGTATAGATCCATTGAAATTATGTTGAGCAATAATTTATATCAAATTAAAAAATCATTAATATAAAAGTTGAATGAGTACACGTTACAACAGCTTGCTTAATATGGGACCAAAATCATACTCATAATAATTGACAGCCAGGTTAAGTTTGAATCAGCCTGATAAACATGGTTTAAAGTGGATTTTTCTGAAATTTTATACTTACAAATAAACCGAGCAAGACATGTCTTATACAGGGAAAAGGCAAGACCTATTAACTGCACAAGCTGATTAACAATTATCAACAATGATTCGTAACTATCGACATCGGAACACAAAAAAGATCCCTAACCTTGTTGATAGTTACGAATCATTTGCTTCGTTATGCATGTGGAAGCGAGTAGTTCGGAAGCAGTGAGAACACACACACGACACCGATTTGTTTGAAGATTTAAGCTCGAAATCTTGTTTCTCGATGAATATAACGGGAGACTGCGGGGAGCAGGGTCGAGACAGCTTGACCTAGACAAGTGTTCTTATGTTCCAGTTGGAACACTGATAAATATACCTGCAACACAGTTCTTGCATAATTACAGGCTGATTGTTGATCTTCTGAATTGGACCTACAAATTTAATGGGTGCACCTGTTCCTCTTGGCAATGTTGCAAGCCACATTCAAATTTGATTGCTGCAACTGCAATAAGCTCAGGGAACAAAGCATGCCGATTCTGAACCGATGCATCTTTTACCCTCCTCTTCTCATTCACACCCCGACCCGACCCGACCTCGATACTGTACGACTTTGCTAGGTTCTTGAGACAGTAGAACTGCACCGGTTGCTTCCTGTGAATTTAATATCGATAACTTATCCCAATTCGGTATTATGTTTTCCTCTGCTCACAGATTCTGACAAAGACTCGGACTCTTGATCCCATTATGTGTTAAAATGGCTCCGAGAGCTTTTGTTCATACATACTGCAGGAACCATTATCATTTTTCATGGAAATCAACTCCGATCCATCTTTGTCTGTTGATTTTCCTTATGAATTGTAATCGTGCTTTTGCTTTGCTTTCGTGTTTTCTGAATGTGTGTACTCTTTTCCTCCGCCTAAGCTTAGGGAGGTTTTTAATGAGGCTCATTTCTCAACAAAAACCTCAGGCATTTAATCTAATGTTCAAGGTATTGATAGAATCAAGAAGTTTTGATTCAAATGAAGATTGAAAGATTGTAAAGTTTTGGTTAGATGAATTGAAAGAGAACAACGAAGCGTATACGAGAGAAAGAAACGACGATTTGGGAATTAGGGATTTAGACGAACAGTAAAGTAAAAGAAACGTGCCTTATTCTTTATTAATCCAAAAGTTAATTTAATACAATATAATAATCCTTTGTATAATAATAAAGAAACAAATAAAGATAAACAGCTGTAACCTACTAAACTATTAACTAACTAATAACAATATAACCAACTAATAATCTTGATACCTCCTCAAGGTGGAGCATACACATTTTGTATGCCCAACTTGGACATAGAAGCCAGAAAAGATGAAGGATGGAGTGCCTTTGTGAAGCAATCAGCAAGTTGGTTGCTGATGGAAACAGGAAGAAGCTGAATGACACCTTTCTGAACCTTTTCACGAACGAGATGGCAATCAATCTTGATATGTTTAGTCCGTTCATAAAAAACAGAATTTTCAGCAATTTTAATAGTGGATAAATTATCACAGAAAACATTTGCAATAGAAGGTCTAATTTGTAAATCAGATAAAAGGAAATTAATCCACTGCAATTCACAAGTAACCGAAGCCAAAGCTCTATATTCTGCCTCACTCGAAGATCGGGAAATAGTGGGTTGCTTTTTAGATTTCCATGAAATTAAAGCTTTTCCCAAAAAAAACACAAAAGCCCGTAGTAGACTTTCTGGAATCAGGACAAGAAGCCCAATCATAGTCTGAGAAAGCATTTAAATCAAAAGAAATAAAAGCAGGGGAAAAATGCCTTGTCCCGGTGATCCCTTCAAATACCGAAGAACACGATGAACAACAGTTAAATGTACATCTGTTGGAGCAGAAACATACTGAGAAAGTTGTTGAATAGCAAAAGATATATCGAGTCGAGTATGAGTAAGATACAATAATTTTCCAACCAATCTTCTATAGGTAGTAATATCAGTCAGGGGAGTACCATCAGTTTTTGATATTTTCAGATTAGGAGCAATAAGAGTACTAACAGGTTTAGATTCTTGTTGAGTGTGTAAAAGTTCTATTATTTACACCCTTTTAAACCCATATTTCTGCTGCATTCAAGCATTATTCATTGCATTTAGGTTAGTTTACAACAAAACATCACAAATATATTAAAGGCACAGATTCTACTAAGAATGGTTGTTTTTGCAGGTTGCCGCCATAGCAGACAGAGAAGGCAGGCGCTGGGCAGAGAAGCAGAAGAGCTGAACTGGACAAGCAGACAAAGAGAACGATGCTGCCATGGTGATGTCGTGACAGCAGAGGACGATAGCAGTTTTTGTGGAGAAAAAGCAAAGTGGACCTCGACAGATAGAGAAAATTCAGCGCGTCTGTCGTGTGAAAACCTTATATTTTGCCAAGCCCCAGATCGAAAGATATGTCAAGCCCAAAGTTCAAGGCGGGAAAATCCCTAGCAAGAAGATGACGGCTGGAAAGTAGATTCCTTGAAGATTTAGTCTTTATTAGAATCAATTCTAAAAAACCAGAGTCAGTTAGTAAATCCAAAGTGTATTTCTTTTGAGACAAATCAATTCCTTTTGAAGACCTCGCAATCTCAAGCCCAAGAAAAAATTTTAAGTCACCTAAATCTTTTATCTTAAAGGTGTCATGAAGAAAAGACTTAACAGATTGAATTTCAGAAATATTTGGACTAGCAAGGACAATATCATCCACATAAACAGCCAATGCAATGAAATTTTCTTTTTGACCTTTAACAAACAAAAAACTATCAGAGGATGCTTGTTTAAAACCTTTTTCTAACAAAGAAATTGTCAACCTCTCATTCCATTGTCTACTTGCTTGTTTTAGCCCATATAAACTCTTATTAAGTTTACAAACTAAACCAGATTTAGGACTATTAAAACCAGGTGGTAACTGCATATAAACATCTTCATCCAAAAAACCATGTAAGAAAGCATTGTTGATGTCCAATTGATGAAGAAACCAGTTTTTAGCAGCAGAAACAACAATTAAAGTCCTAATGGTGGTGAGTTTAGCTACAGGACTAAATGTGTCAAGAAAATCAATCCCATGTTGCTGAGTATACCCCTTTGCTACAAGTCTAACTTTATACCTCTCTAGAGTACCATCAGACCTAAGTTTAGTTTTATACACCCATTTGCATCCTATAGTTTGTTTTCCAGAAGGCAAAGGAACAAGATTCCAAGTTTTATTTAATTCAAGAGCTTTAATTTTCTCATTCATTGCATTTTTCCAGCAGTCATGTAAAATGACCTGTTTATAGTTCTTAGGTTCTTTCAAAATCTCAGTAGTATTGATATAAGTCTGATGCGTGGAGGATATTTTATCAAAGGAATAGACTTGAGCAATAGTATGAGGAGAAGTTCTGTGTTTAGGAAGAGAAACATGATAATGAATATATTTTTGTAGCATGCGAATTTGCCTAGAAGGCCTAGAAGAAATAGGAGGGAGAATAGCATCATAATTAGATATATCAGTAGCATCATGTTCTGCTGGAAAAACAGAATTAGGAAGATTATCAGTAGCATCATGTTCTGCTGGAAGAATAGAATTAGGAAGATTATCAAAATTAGATATATCACCAGTAGCATCAGGAGGATTAGCATAATTAGGAAATTGAAGCCCAGTAGTATTAGGATTATGAACATCAAGAGAATGAATGTCAATATTGGAAGTGGAAGCAACAGAATGAAAAGGCTGATTATCAGTAAAATGAAATTCAGCAGAAGAACTATCAGCAGGAAGATCATTTGTATCAGAAATATGACTTTTAACATTAAATTTGTTATTGGAATTTCTTAAAGGATCATCAAGATGACTATTATCACAAGATGGAAAAATTCTTGTAATTTTAGAACAAGATTTTAAGTTTTCAAAAGGAAAAATATTTTCTAAAAAAGAGACATCGCGAGAGACAAAAACATTTTTCTTCTCTAAATCAAAAAGTCTATAGCCTTTTATATTTTTAGGAAAACCAAGAAATAAACATTTAATAGCTCTCGAATGCAATTTTGTTTTAGGCTTAGGCAACACCAAGGCATAAGCTAGACACCCAAAGACTTTTAAACTATCAAATTTAGGTTGTTTATTAAACAACGGTTCAAAAGGGGTTTTGCCTTGAAGAACAAGGGTAGGAGTAATATTAATGAGAAAAACAGAATGCAAGATGCAATCCACCCAGAAATGTAGAAGCAAATAAGCTTGAATTGGCAAAGATCTAGCAACAGTTAAAATACGTTGATGCTTTCTTTCTACTGTGTTGTTTTGCTGAGGTGTATAGGTGCAAGAATTCTGGTGAATGATTCCCTTACTAGCATAAAAGGAAGACATATCAAATTCTTTTGCATTGTTAGCCCGAATGCATTTAATTTTTATATTAAATTGTGTTTCAATCATATTATAAAAATTCTCAACTAAACCTAACTTCAGACTTATAAGCCATGGGATAAACCCAAACATATCTGCTCCTATCATCCACTATAGTAAGAAAGAAAGAATGGCCATAAGTACTCTTCACAGAAAAGGGACCCCATACATCCATATGAACAAGATCAAACAAAGATTCAGAAACAGAATCACTTATTGGAAAAGGCAAACACTTATGTTTGGACAAGTGACACACATCACAATCCAGCATATGACCAGTAGGTATAGAAGAGTCCAAAACAGAAAAAGACTTCATCCTTTGAGATGAAGGATGGCCTAGCCTAGAGTGCCAAAGAACTAAGGAAGAAGATACAGCACTATTACAAACAGAATCAGAAACAGGATAAGAAACACCTGAAGCCTCCAGCACATATAGTCCCTGCACCTCTTTAGCTGAACCAATCGTCTTCAAAAGAGGAACATCCTGTATGTAACAGAAACCAAAATAAAAAATTAAACAAATAGAAGAAGACTTGGTCAACTGAGAAGCAGATATTAAATTAAAACCAAAACCAGGAATATGCAAAACATTGTACAATATTAAAGAATGGGAGATTTTAACAGTACCAATGTGAGAGACTTGAATGGTTTCATTATTAGGCAACTTAACACATTACAGCACGATAATTAGAAAACAACTCTAAAGAATGAGCAATATGGTCAGTAGCACCAGAATCAATAACCCAGGAACTTAAAACATTCTTTCTAACTAAAGATTCAGAACAATAAAGAGTAGAATTAAGAATGATACTTGTATTGTCTGCAGACTTTTTATCAAAAGAAGCAGTAAGCATATTCACCTTTGAATCAGACCCAGAAACACCAGGATTACCAGAACCATTATTCCCAGACTTATCCCTCTCTTGCAAAAGACCAAGAATACTGTCAAACTATTCCTTAGTAAAACTATGGCTACCAGTACCACATCCAGTAGAACAATTAGAAACAGAAGCACCATTAATATGATCAGAACTCGTAGAATTATCACGAAAAGGACCACGGACAGAACCACAATTATTAGAATTACCAGAAACACAATTTGCCCTAGGAGCTTGATTTCTATTTCTATATCCTGGAGGAAACCCGTGTTTACTATAACACTTATCAATTGTATGCCCAGCCAAACCACAGTAAGAACATATGAGCCTCTTATTAACAGAACCACTATAAAATTTCCTAGGACCACCAGAATACCTATTATCACTCTCAGAACCAGCATCAGAGGAATTACGAAACCTATCAACCAACAGGATATTCGATTCACTATGAGAAACAGACACAATTAAACGTTCATGTTGAAGGACAACAGCAAACACCTCATTTATCTTAGGAAACGACTTCATCATAAGCAACTACCACTTAGGCACATCAAAACTATCATTTAAGCCACACAAAAAAAAAACGAATAAAAAAATCTTGACGGCGATACTTAACAGCAGAACAATCACAACCAGACAAAGGCCGCAAGTTACACAACTCATCCCATATCACTTTTAATTGAGTATGAAAACTAGTGACGGAAAGATTACCTTGCTGTAAAGTAAAAAACTCATGCATCAGATATGATATACGAACCAGATCCCCTTGATGAAAACGGTCATAAAGATCCGTCCACAGATCGGAAGCGTTGTCTACCCAGAGAACACTCTGACCAATCTCCGGCGAAATCGCTCTCTGGAGCCAAGAAAGGACTAAATTGTTGCATTTGATCCACGCGTTGTGCTTAGAATCACTGGATCGGGGTTCTTTGATGCTGCCGTCGATGAACCCAAACTTATTTTTGGAAATGAGGCTCATCTTCATAGATCGGGCCCAAATATGATAGTTAGAACCGTCGAGCAAGGCGGAGGTAAGAACCAAAGCGGGATTCTCATTGGGATGAATATAGAAATCATATGTTGGGTCATCGTTTCGAAAAGAACTCGAATCGTCAGTCGACCGAGAATGAGAAATAGAATCTACTGATACCATGATAGAATCAAGACATTTTTATTCGAATAAAGATTGAAAGATTGTGAAGTTTTGGTTAGATGAATTGAAGGAGAACAACGAAGCGTATACGAGAGAAAGAAATGACGATTTGGGAATTAGGGATTTAGACGAACGGTAAAGTAAAAGAAACGTGCCTTATTCTTTATTAATCCAAAAGTTAATTTAATGCAATATAATAATCCTTTATATAATAATAAAGAAACAAATAAAGATAAACAGCTGTAACCTACTAAACTATTAACTAACTAATAACAATATAACCAACTAATAATCTTGATAGGTATATTGAAACCAACACTTCAAGCAATTGAGGTCGAAGGATTTAGTTAATGTGAGAAGCATAAAACATGAAAAGAAAAGTGTCCCATTATGTTTATTACACATTCTGGGTGTTAACTTTGCTGGGTTCGAGTCCCCTTAGAGGCAATTTCCATTTTAGTTTTTCACCAGTCGGATGGTGAGTGGAATAAATATTAAATTATTTCTGATTTAAATTAGGACCAAATTGAAATGATCTGTAAATACTGAGGTTAAATTTATTATTATTTAATTAGAAATAAATTGATTACTTGTGTAAATGTGAAGGATTAAATGTGTTATTATACCATTTTCCTAACTACCATGTCACCTATTTAACGGTTGTTAACGGTTCAGTGGCCAAATTGAAGCAAAAACGAAAGTTTAATGGTAACATTGAAGCAATTGAAAGTTTGATTGTCAAATTGAATAATTGACTAAAGTTTAGTGGCCGTTTGTGAACTTTACCCTTTTTATATTTGTTATTAGAGGTCTACTATTAATTTTTGGGTAAAGTTAATAAATAATCACTTAACTTTGTTAAAAAATTAAAACGGTAACCTAACTTTCAAATATTATAAAATAACAATTAAACTTTGGTTTGCCACAAGTTTGATAAGAGTTGTATATTAACAAAAGAACACCAAGCAAACCATTCAACATCCAAAGAAACACTCAAAGCAGGTGGGATGGACCAAGCAGGTTAACGAGGGAGGGCGGTTGACCTCCCTCAAATTTTATAAGTTTATAATAGAAAAGGACCTCAAAATTTAATTATAATATTAGAGAGACTTCCATTTTGAGCCATAAATAACAAGTAAACGAAATAATAATTTGGTTATAATATTAGTTAGATGCCCATTTTTTTTAATTTTTATTACTTAAATAGTTATAGTTTAATTTTTTTCCTAATAGTTAGTACTAGGGGTCTAATTTTTTTTAATACTTATTATTTGGGACCCAAATTTTTTCAATATTTATTATTAAAGGCTCAATTTCCCTACATATTTGTTATTATGAGCTTACTCTTAAATTTCTTTTTTTTTCAATATTGTTATTTGAAGCCCAATTTTTCTTGATATTTATTATAAGGCACACTCTTAAAATTCATTTTTTTTCAATACTTGTTATTTGGGGTCCAATTTTTTCAATATTTGTTACTAGACGCTTAATTTTCTCAATATTTTGATATTATGAGCTACTTTTAAAATTCATTTTTTCAATATTTGTTATTAAGGGACCAATTTTTTCAATACATGTTATCTGATGCCCAATTTTTCTTGATATTTTTTCTTAGAGACCTACTCTTAAAATTTAATTTTTTTCAACACTTTTTATTTAGGCTCCGATTTTTTCAATACTTGTTATTTAGGGTCTAATTTTTTCGATACTTGTTATTATAGATTCATTTTTCCGCAACATTTGTTACTATAGATTCATTTTTCAATATATATATATATATATATATATATATTCAAAATTTTCACAACAGTAAGATTTATAATGTTATTTATTCCAATAAATCAAATATCATCTAAAATTATATATTTTTTTTCGTCCCATTAAATTTGTCCATTATTAATTTTTTGCTTAAATGATATTTGGCCCTTGAAGTATACATTTTTTCCCGAACAACACCCTAAAGTATTTTTTTTAAGGTCGTTTTGGCCCCTGAACTAAAAATTATTATCCTATTTGGCTCCTCCGTCTAAAGTCGTTTAATAAAAGATTCATAGGCCAATCAGAACGCTCCACGACTTAAATAAAACAGGTAAATTGCACAAATCTTCCAATAACATTGAGCTCGGATTGTGACTGAACTTTGCTTTGAATCCTCCTTCTTAGGCTTGCCTTCTGGTTTTAGAACACCCTTTGAACAACTCGGGATGATGGATCTCCAAAATAATCTTCACCACTGTCATTTTCCCCCAGAATCTGCAGATTTAGTTTTTCAAACTTGTATTGAAAAATATCCAAACTTTAATTACCAACTTTCTTACAATTCTCTCAGCTTCGTTCTATGGAAATATATAGGGGATTCTTTATATTTTATATATGCTTGTATTGGAAAATGTCCAAATTTTAATCACCAACTGTAATTATTTAAGCTTTTTACATCCCCTCTCTCTCACCAAACAAGTCGAGTTAGAAGATGAACCGTTCGGGATTAACATGAAAAAAATAGCATATCTAACATGTAGGTTACTCTTTTTATTTAAGTTGAATTTTTTAATGGCACGTTTTGATTGGCCCGTGATTTTTTTAAACGACATTAGACGAAGGGACAAAACAAGGTAACAATTTGCAGTTCAAGGGCCACAACATCCCAAAAAATACTTTAAAGTATGTTCGGGAAAAAATATACTTTAGGGGTCAAATGGGCCTTTAGGCCTTATTTTTTAAAAAATCAAATTTTAAACTTTAACAATAATCATTTTAAATATTTTAATTAATTAAATTTTATAATATATATATATATATATTTATATAAATACTTGATTTAAGGCTTTTAAAACATTTTTAAAATTTTTATCAATAACAAATTTAAAGTATTAAGAAACTTGACAAAAAAGTCAAAAAGTGATATATTTACTGTAACAAAAGAAGTAATATGTTTATATATTGTTTTTTTAAAAATGATTTTGAGAAAAAAAATATTGATAAAAGTATAAAGAAGTCAACGAATTGATGAAAAGAATGAATTTACAAACAGTTGCAATCAAATAATTAAATTGAATAAATTATAAAGTTGAGAGACTAAATTGCAAAAGGAGGACATTCACTCAAATTCTCAAGTTATGTGAGCCATATTTTATCATTTAAACTTTATTTGAATCTCGTTGAGTTTATAAAATTTGAGTCAAGTCTCCAAAACTTATAAATAAAATTTGAGTCAAGTTTATAAAGCTCAAGTCAATATAAAAAATCTAAATTTTTAACGGAGTGGAGCATTGCTCACCCTAACTATAATACCACTTTTAATCTCAAAAAATTATACATTGTTTCAATTTAGTCCTAATTAGAAATAATTCGATAAGTTTAACCCTTCATATTTAAAATTTTCGTTAGTAAAATGATTGTGTCTAATAGTAGGCGGCGTTACGAGTCATAATGGATATGTTCCATCAGTCAGTCAGTTGTCTAGTAGTGAATTGATTGTGCCTATCAAACTATATCATTTGTTGATTATCGAGTTGATGGACAATAACATGAAATGTTAGTGGTCAAAGAGTGCAATGTTAAAAATTTTAAATATAAAGGGTTCTATTTACTGAATTATTTTAAATTAGGACCAAAGAATATATAACTTTTAAAAAAAATTGTTATTATATCAAGTTATATTAGATGTCTATTTCGATTTTAACAGTCTTATGATTTGTTCGTATCAAAACTTTAATCGAGTGCTTAAATTATAACTTTTAAAAGAAAAATAATAAGTTTATAACCGAACACATAACTGAGTGACATAGAGTGTATTATACCTTAAATTTTTTTGACAAATGCTACACCTACTTCTAATTCTACATAAAGGGAGACAAAAAAATCTTAGGAGAAAGAAAAGGCTCCTGATAAGTTTTGAACTCGAGACTTAAGGAAAAAAAAATAAAAATAAAGTAAGTGACCAACTCTGACCAATCGACCATCAACGTTTTATATAAATTTTAATTGCATGTAAATTTTTTTATCAAATGTACAATGTAGTACATAAACTTTGATTTTTTTACAATTGTATATATAAATTTTGATTTGAATCAAAATGATAAAGTTTATGTGTTATATTATGCATTTTTATGAAAGTTCATCTGTAAATTTAATATTTTTTTATTTAAAGCGTGAATAATTGGTTAAACCAATTTATTTAATTGATTTAACTGAGTTTGATTGATTGCAGCTATGAAAATGTAGATCGAATATTTAATTAATTCAATCTAAATATAAATAATTCAATCGAATTATTTAATTAATTTCGTAAAAATGTTTAATTTTACAATATTGGTTTTTATTTTAAAAATAAAAAATAAAATCAACTCGATTTAAATAATTATTTGGATTCGATAAGAAAGAAATCTTATTCACTTTTTTACAATGACATTTTGGAGGTCAATCCTACTAGTGTAACATTTGCAAAAGATTGCATAAAACAGTAAGCTCATGGCACTGGCTACGGCTAGAAGCCAGTACAGTTTGTCCAATCCATCTTCCCTCATGTCATCGGAGAACCAGCTTTGTCTTCCGCCAGAACTCGTAAACGCTTCGATGACCGAGATCATCAAGGCGCTAAGGAAACTTCCGACTCCGAAAACACTGGTGTATAGAGCGAATCCCATTGTCCGCATCCGGACCGGGACTTCGTTGTAGAAGAACTCTTGCATCCCAACAACGGTGAAAATGTCCGAGATGCCTAATAGAACATACTGAGGAAGTAACCAGAGGATGCTTAATGGCACTGCTTCGCCTTCGGATTCCCGGTTGCCCATTGTCCTGCTGATCTCGAGCCTCTTTGTTTCGACAACTGCAGCGATGATCATAGCGAAGACGGAAAGGAACATCCCGACTCCCATTCTTTGCATTACGGTAATACCTTTGTCGTTACGAGTAACCATCTTCGTGATTGGGATAAGAACTTTGTCATATAAAGGCATCAAGAGGATTATAGACAATGTAATGGCACTCTGTAGCGTCGCGGGCGGGATCTTTAAGTTCCTACCGATGCTCCGTTCCATTGTCATCCCTTGTTTTGTAAAAAAAGTTGCAGGCTGTTGGAAAATTACTGCAAACATCAAAAGCATTGTCCATATAGGCAAAAGCCGGAGGACTATTTTAGCATTTTCAATCAGGTATGTATTCGAATCCGAGCCCTCATTGCTGCAATGCTTTTGATCACAAAGTGGTCTTTCTTGAAGCCTATAAACAAGTTACAAACCTAGAATTACCATATAGAATTCATGCACATTACCTAAGCATACTCGAAATTGAATAAGGAAAAACTCACTCTAGCTCGACTACATCAGACTCGTCATTCACCAAGGTGATTCTGCCTTTGATTAATCTCGACACCATCTCTTTCATGGCTCCAAGTATGTTCAGAAAGGGCTTATTGTACAAGGTTCGATCCGGTTTATGAGTGTAAATCCGGCTGCCGCATACGAAGAGGACGACGGATATAATCATGGCTAACATGGGGATGGCGAATCCGAGTACCCAACCGAAGGTATCTTGGATGTAGGACATAAGGATCACACCCAAGAGGCTGCCACTGCAAACACCAAAATACCAGCATTGGAAAAATAGACCCTTTTTCTTGGAGCTTATTTTGTCATCAATGGTGTCATGGCCAAGTTGGTCGGCTCCAAAGGCTTGCAAAGATGGGTTGTAAGCACCTTGGCCTAATGAAATCAAGCAAAGGGAACCAAAGAGGAAGGCTGAGGAGCTTGGAGGTGTATATGTCCATAGCAAGGCTGTTGATGTCACTGCCCCTAGGCCCTTCAATTGTAAAATTAAATTAAAAAAAAAAAAAAAACTATATAAACTTTCACCAACTGAATATGAAACTATGTTATTCGAATTCAGATGTAATATGTTAATTATATCTCCGTATCTACATCTGAATATAAATAAGACATAAATATCTAACATAGTACTTAAAACACCATAAAATAAACACGGGTCCACCTTAAGTGGATAAAATCCATCTTCAGTTTCTAAAAGAAATGAGATTTTTTTTTATTATGTTAGTGTGATTACATATAGTATTTGTTTAATTTTTTAGTCATTTGATAACGCGCACACACTGTGTACATATGGTGCTTGAACCCGGATCACTTGAATAAAACACATCAATTTTTACTACTGAGACCACTCAAAGGGTTCAAATGTAGTTCGTTCGAGCAATATAGTGTGTGTGCGCAGCAGTTTTAAAAAACTAACAATAAATAACATATACTACCATGTAATCACACCAGGATATTCAAAAGAATTGTAAGATTCTACCGCCATATTTTTTTCGTATAGACTATTAAGAAGAGTTATAAATCTCAGACATAAATCATAAAATAAATGTGAAAGATACCAAAGTAACACGCATAATCATGAAAAAGAAATTAATAAAAGAAAAGTGGTGCTGAATGAGGGTCCAACTTGTTTAATGGCTAATGGTGTAATCCATTAAGCTTTGATGGACATAAAGAAACATGAAATTGATGAATCAGGGAATGAAGAAGAGAGAAAAGACTCACCAAAACATAGAGGAAAGAGGAGGTGAAAATGGTTGAATAGCTATCCCAAAAGTAGTCAGCCAAAGGTGCCACCAACAATGGCAACATGGAAGTGAACCCACACCAACTGTTCACTGTCTTGGCTGCTGCACAATTGCTCATCTTCACCACATCTGTTAGGTATGTCACCAAATTTGATGCCACCCCTTTAAATGCAAACCTCTCCACTCCAGCAATCACTGCAAAAAACCAAAAAAAAAAAAAAAAACATTAAAATTTGGCCATTTTTTGCTAAGAGATGAGAAAATGGTTACCTATAAGAAGAATACATGATTTGCCAAGTCCTTGACCTCTTCCTTCTTCAGCCATGTTTAAAGACAAACCAATCTGCTGAGTAGCCATGAATTAGAGTTTATAAAGCTAGAAAAGATATTTTACTTGATGTTGAGTCATGAAACACCAACAACAAGGGGATGTAGGGCATATGTATGATTTTATTTAAAGAGGTACGAATTATTAAAAAGTTATATTAAAAATGTAGGGTTATATAATTATAGAACTTCATAGAGTATGAAATTAGATTGTGAATAGAAAATAAAAAAAAAAATTAAACTGTAAAAAAGTTTAATTTATTAAAGGTGTGCGACTTTTCCTTTCTGCGTCCTGTGCGGAGTTTAATGTACAACAGAGAACAGTATGATTACGGTGCGATATTAACTGAAATGATATAAAACACGGAACTTAAAATGTTACACACAAATCAAATACGTTACATTTTTCTAACATTTTAGGTTGGAGTTAAGTATCGATACTTGCAACTTCTGATAACATTTCAAGTTGATGTGAGTATCGAAATTTTGTTTTTAAATATCGACACTTGTCGTGAGTCTACCAATCTAAAATGTTATCAAAATATGTAACATTTTAAGTTAAAAAATAATATTTTAAATCTTATATTTTATAATATTTTAATTAGTATCTCACTATAACCGTATCCTACCCTGTTGCACCCCGGATCGCTCCAAAGCTTGTGTTACCATAAACAAACAAAAAGGGAAGCCACTTTCGGTTTGGGGTTACCAAGAAAAATGCAGAAAAGGAGACCGATTTTTAGCAGTTTTGATGCAGTGAGGCAAACTCGTATGCTTCATTGACACATGGTGATCAGTGGCTAAGCCAGGTTATGCCAGATGTTAAGTTCCAGATGACAGAAAATAAAGCTGCTCAACAAAAATGGTAAGAGGAGGAAGAGGACGATTTCACATGAATGTTTCTGGTTTTTTTCCTTCGGATTCTATTTGATTTCTAATCTTGTCTTTTAAAGACAAGCATATGCTCGAATATACCTATTCATATTTTAATATAAACTAGAGATGAACTGGTTGAGTCGTTTTAGTGGAAAAGAAAGTGTTATTATTAAGGATGCTTATTATGTAAGTTGGTCACGAGATAAGTAGTGATCGTCTCGAGTAGAAATTTTTTTATTTGTGCTTGACGTAATACTTGATAAATTCGATAAAATTTTACTTGATTCATGCTCGTAAAAATAACTTGTTGCTTGTTAATTAAGTTTGTCCGAATTTTTACCTTATTTTTTAATATATGTAAAATCTAGAAATTTTATATAGAGTTTAATATAAACTTAAATTAACAAATTTAATAAAAAAATCCAATTTCAAAATCTAAATTTCAATGTAACAATCAACAAATATATCAAACTAATATATTATAAAAAAAATTAACGAGCTGCTTGCGAAATTATTGACTATGTTTAGGTATGTTTACATTTTAGTTCATCTTCATCATTGATTTTTTTTTTTTGCAAATATTCTCTTTTTATTTTTATTTATTTTATAATTATATTTGGTTTTAGGGTGTAAGGACTCCTTGAACTTTTAGAAAAAACAAAAAAAAAAACAATTAAGTTCCTAAATTTTTTAGCACCCACGCGAAGGCTCTCTCAAGTTCAATGTAGACGGGGCTGTATCGGGATCGTTTGGGGCAGCCGGGATAGGAGGCGTTCTACGAGATAGTAACGCTAAAATTTGGGCAACCTTCTCGAAATCAGTGGGCCACATGGATGTGTCCTCTGCTGAAATTCTCGCCGTTGCTGAAGCGCTGAAGTGTTACAAGTCAGTCCCGAGACTAAGAGAGTATCCGCTGGTTGTGGAAAGCGATAGCAATGTTGTTGTCCAATGGTTCAAGGCCCCGCACTTAGCTCCGGATATTTTTAAGAGGCTGATAACCTCTACGATAAACCTATGTTGTGATTTACAGTGATCGATCGAAGCAATTTACAGGGAGGCGAATGTGAGTGCTGACTTACTCGCAAAGAAAGGAATCCACAGAAGCAGGGATTTTCAGCTACTAATTGATGGAATCGCAAGCGAGGGAGGAAGGATTGCTGATCAGTAGCAAGTGATGTAATGTTAGAGCTCTCGAAAGGGGTGGTAGAGCAACATGGCTCTTGGAAATCTGCTGCCAGGAGTGCGTAATCAACAGCAGGGCAGGCCAGCAGTAGTGTACTTTTTAATGAGTGTTTAGTTCTCATGTTGAATATACAATTTTTGCTTGGCCGTGTATGGAGTCCCAGGTCTTTCGAACTTGTGTATTTATCCAAAGTATTGTTCCGCGCACTCTTTTTCCTCCATAGGTTTTAGGGAGGTTTTTTAACGAGGCCGGGACAATACGCAAACTAAATAAAATAAGCCTGTTTCAAAAAAAAATTAAATTATTTAAGCCATTAACCAAAAGAATTGAATCAATTAAGTTCTTTAACCAATTTTGACCATTAAATCTTTGCAGTTTTTGGATCTATTAGTACATGTGGTGTAACACTATTTTCATAAAAAGATTAAAAATTTTAAAAATTCTAAAAAACTTGTAAAATTTATATAAAAATATTTTTTGAAAAAATATGTAAATGCAAGATGATAGAACTGTAATATATCATGTACCAGTAATATCTAAAAAAAACTGTTAAAATTTAATGATTGAAATTGGTCTAAAAACTTAATTAATTTAATTTCTTAGTTTAAAAACTTAATTAGATGAACAAATTAAGTGGCTATATTAATTTTTTTTTCAAAAATTGAAGGGCGTCTTAAATTTTTTTTATCGAGGCCTCTTACACCCTTAAATAAACCTATATCTTTATGAATTCTAACTATTATTGTATTAGATTTTTATAATTCCAATTATTGTTTCTTTGTTGATTGTGGGTTACCTTTATTGGACAACTACTTTATGTGTTACGTTTAGAATAAACACATACTACTTTATAATTACATTCATATATTAAAAAAACCAAAAATACTACAAGCACATATCAAAAGTTGTACAGTCACAACTATCTAATACATGGCCTATGATGGATCGTACACATAAGTACTCGAATAAGGTTATGTTATAGGTGTTTTTAAAATGTTTTCGGAGTTAAAAGTTGTTGAAACAAAAATAATAATGCAGAAACATATATTTTTTAGGTTAAGAGTCCTTTCATTCTAGTTAAAAGAGTTTTATAATATTAATTTGATATTTAATGTATCGTATTATGAAATTTAATATTTTTTTAATATTTAATATCTATTCATATGTATTGAATATAAATCCTATGTAAAAGGGTAATTATTCTAAACACAGACCATGGAAACAAAAAATTTCTATAAGTGCCTTAGTTTTAGGGTTTAGGGTTAGACTTTAGGGGTTTAGGTTTAGTGGTTTACAATCGATGGGATGTGGTTAAAATTTAGGGTTTTGTGTTAGGATTTAGGATTTATAAGTTAAAACATAAATCCTTAACCATATTACCATAAAGTATAAACTATAACCTCTAACCACGATCCCTAAATTTTAAACCCCTAACATATAAACCCTAAATTCTAACCATGAACCCTAAAACTAAGATGCTTGTGAAAACTTTTTTTTTGTTTCCATTATCTATGTATTGAATATAAATCCTACATAAAAGGGTAATTATTTCATACACAACGGTGGAAACAAAAAGTTTTCACAAGTATCTTAGTTTTAGAGTTTATGGCTAGATGTTAGAGTTTAGGTTTAATGGTTTAGAACTAATAGGTTGTGTTTAGAATTTAAAATTTATAGGTTACAAACTAAATTTTTAATCATATTACTATGAACTCTAAACACTAACTTATAAACCTTAAATTATAATCCTAAACAATAAATTCTAACCAGATTCGTAAATTCTACACTCTAAATAAGACCTATAACATTAGAATCGGACACAGGACATATGGCATTGAAATAGATAAAAACAACTACATGTATAAAACTATCTACTTCAAATTTAATCTTTAAAATTTTAAGTCTAAAACTCTAAATAGGACATATGATATTGGAATAGATAAATTTGTGTCAATTTATTTTTACACATCCTGTGTATTAATTATTTTTTAAATTTTAAAAAAAGTTAAAATTCATATTACAATTTGAACTGAACTAAGACAAATATGATATAAACTTGACTCGATTAGACGTATGCCACATGAGGTTTGTGTACGAATATCTTTCGAAGCACCCAATAAAAACAGAAACAGACACTCTTGAAAGGAAACACAAAACATTGGGTGGTAGCTGACGAGATTCTCCACGGGAAATAGAAGCAAACCAGTCATTAAAAGAAAGAAAGAAATCAAGCAGATATCTCTACGGAAAAGATGAGCAATCATATTTTTTTTGTTGCACACTCGGTTGTAGAGCTACACCTGATTGATTCGGACCGACCTATGTTACACATTTAGTTTTGGTGGATAAATTTTCAAATAAGAATTTTTTTCATATACAAGACCTCAAACTCGAAACTTGTTTAAACGATACTAAGTTGCTTACCACTTGAACCAATCCATATTGGTTATGAACAATCGTACTTTGTTTCTTTTTTTTTTTTTTTTCTATTGGGTTTTCTTAGCGCCCTTTGGCATGGCTTAAAAAAAGAACTTTTCACCCATAAGCAATGCTAAACAATTTCTTTTTGGTGTGACAAGTCACTTAAAAAAGTGATTTTTTTACCAAACCTCAAAAGCTAAAATTTTTAGTTTTTAGGGTGAAAAGTCACTTTTAGATGTGAAGTTACTTTTTAATCCTTAATTATTAATACTAATATTAATAGTAATATATTAAAATAATTATTAAATATAATAATTCAAAAAAGATTAATATTTTAAATAAAAATAAGTAATAAAAACTTTAATATTATAAAATATTATATATATATATATATAAATAAGTAATAAAATATTTAAAATTTATATTATATATATATAAATTACTAATGAATCGTCATGATTTTTATATTTTTATTATTTAAGTTGATTTTTCCGTATATAATAATATTAATAAATTTTATGATAACAAATTTAAACATCATTCGTGTTCATTTATTTTTACTTTACAATATCATGTCTAAAATTGACATTTTATCTTTTTAAAAGTATTTTCTGACAACAATGTCAAACACTATAATCTTACAATTAACTTTTCAAAATCACTTTCTAACAACACTTTTAAAAATATTTTTCAAAAGCCCTTACAAGTTCCTTTAGAGGTTGATGACACATAATGAATGAGTTGGGAAAATTTTCAGTGGTTAATGAGATGGATATCACTTTGCTCTTAAGAATATACCACCAAAAGATAAAGCAATGATCAAATGAAATTCAAAGATGTGGCTCGTGAGATTTGGTGAAAGAGTGGGGTTAATTTAAAATTTTGAAAAATTAAAGTTGAAATTGAAATTTTCAAAATTTTTGAAGGGTGTACTTTATAATTTCTTTTTAAAAATGAGGTTTAATTAAAATTTTTAAAATTTCAACGGATTTAATGGGAATTTTTAAAAAAATAGGAAAGAGATTTAATTTAAAATATTAAAATTTTAAAAAAATAATTGGGGTCGAATTTTTTTAAAAATAAAGACATTAAATTCAAAATTTTCAAAAATAAAATGGTAGAGGTCAATGCCCTCACATATCACCATTATATTATGTTTCGCCTTTTGCTCAAAGTCAAAGCCTCCCCTTCCAGCTTTAGCTCTGTTTATGACAGAACTTAATCTCATTTGTTGGGATTATTTAAAGGAGTAATAATTATACCGTCTATAGTAGGTAGAAACATTTTGTTTATACATACGTCTAAATATAAGGGGTTATAAATTTAGTTTAAGGTATTAAAGATAAAGATAAAATAAGATTTTGTAAAAATTTAGTTTTTCATTCTCGTATGAAGTACTTTGCACTTGATTATTTTTTTATTCGTGACTTAGTTGTTGCGAGTTCACTACTTGTTCAACACATTCCCTCCAAAGCTCTAATTGCGAATACTCTCATCAAATCGCTTGGTCGGAATTTCTTTATCCATTTTCAGTCCAGGATTGGTCACTCCGATGGGTCCTCTATCTTACGGGGCGTATTAAAGATAAGATAAATCTTAATCAATCTCATTTAAATCTTATCTTATTTTATCTAAATCTTATCTTGTATTTAATATTTAATTTCTCTTATCTTTGTATATTTAAACATCATTATAATCCTATATATACTCCAATTGTAAATATTATGGATTATACAATAATCCAAATCATTTACAATATATTTAGGGTTATGTGATTAGAATTTAGGAATTGCAATTTGAATTTAGAGTTTAGGGTTAAAATTTAGGGGTTATAGGTAAAAATTTAAATCTCTACCATATTACCATAAAGCATAAACCTTAACCTTTAAACCCTAAATCTTACACTAAACCCTAAAAATTTATCATAGACTTTAAACCATAAACTATAAACCCTAAATTAGATCATTAACCCCTAAAATCAAAATGATTTAAAAATTAAAGAAAACTAAATTTATTACGGATCATTTAAAAGTTTAAACTCATGAAACCATATATATAAAAGGAGGGGCTATGTCCCACATCGGTCCATTCTTAGTTCCACTATTATCTAGTATACTTTGGTAAAATTTTTTGTTCTAATTTTCTTTTTCTTTTTTTGAGTAGAAATGAGAGTGAGGCAGGTACATTAGTTGATTAATCTAACATGGAGAGGACCATGAACATCTTAGTATAAAATATCGGGGGACTAGCAAAGGTGTTGAAGTGAGCAGGAGAATGAGACACAATCTTAACCATGTGATCGGCTGCAAAGTTTGCTTCCCTACGAATAAGAATAAATTCAACAGCCTAATTATTGTTACAAAGAGCGAAAATACGAGGGACTAAAGAGTAAGAGCTCTCCATGGAGCAGCTCCTGAACTGAAGGCAATTATGGTCATCGTCATAAGATCTTACCAATCGCAAACCTTCATAAATCCTCGAAAGCTCAACATGAATAATCGATGTGGGGTGAAAAGCCACTACGAAGTTACCATTATGATCTTGTTACGACTGCTGCACATAGGAATACAGTGGAGGAGCCTACAGAGGATACCGGGGCAGAGAATGTTGTTAGGGTGGGACCCGAGCAAGCTGACTCAGCAACAGAAACGGCATCTCTGCGTAGAAGCACGAGAGAGAGGCGCGCACCTACCAAGCTAACCGATTTTGTTACACCTTGAGCATTCGAGTGAATATAAATAGCGAAATGAATGTATAGAGAGGATGTGTGAAATCTCTTAAAACTTTATCTGGAAATACAAATTCCTTCTTGTGCCTCTTTAAACCTTTTCCACAAGCACGAAACGTTAGCTAGTTCTAACATTTGGTGCTTTCATTGACCCGTTGACAATGGTCAACAACTCCGACGTCCTCAAGCAACTCCAGGAGACCTCCGCACGGCACGAGCAAACCCTGGTCGCCCTCCAGACGACATCGACCAGCAATGCCCAGGCTCTGCAGGATGTTCTTCGTCAGCTCACAGGTATTTCTGAACAACTTGGTCAATCCTCACAGCACACAGTAGCTCCCGAAGGGGCCAGTGGTACTAAAACATCACGAGGGAAGGAACGGATGCGTCCCGAGGGTGAAGATGGTTTTCCGTTTCCTCCGAAACCGGTCGCCGTTGAATTACCATTGTTCACGGGACAGGATCCGGAAGAGTGGATCGCATCGGCACAGGATTTTTTTGAGTTTTATGGTACAGAGGATCATCATCGCGTGACCATGGCTTCGTTTCGCATGGACGGCATCGTGAAACGTTGGTACCGTTGGATGCAACGCCGCCGGCAGTTGGCAGGGTGGGACCATTTGGTCGACGCCATCCGTAAGCGGTTCTCCGTCACTGAAATCGAATCCCCTGAAGGACAGCTTACAAAGCTTTGTCAGACGACAACGGTGGGTGAGTACCAAACCAGGTTTGAGGAATTGTCCTTGCGTACGGCGAACTTGCCGGAAGTTTTTCTGATTCAGTGCTTTATTTCGGGTCTTCGATCTGACATCAAACATGAAGTTTTGGCTAGTAGGGTTTCTACCATGGCAGAGGTTTTGGCCATGGCCCGTTTTCACGAGTCCAGGCTTGCTGACGCCAAGCGGGCTTTCAGCCGCACGAGTGGGCCCAGATTTCAAGCCGGATTACCTAGCCCTAATTCACCTCCACAGGGTCCTAGGAGTTTGCCCGGGCAGCCTCCTCCAGTTTCGCATACAACCCCCCCACTGCATCCCCGAAAAATTTCGTCGGCTGAGATGCAACTCCGACGCGAAAAGGGCCTATGTTTTTACTGCGATGAAAAGTTCATACCGGGGCATAAATGCAAGACGCCGCAGTTGTTTCTTCTCGATGATGGCGGCGATGATACAGTCCCTTCCGCTGAAACAGAGGCTGGCATCGACAATGAGGAGGGCACCGAGCAACCGTGGGTATCGTTCAACGCGTTGGCCGGCTGTTATACTCCCAACACGCTGCGCGTCACGGGCCGCGTCCAGGGGCAAGATGTCCGCATTTTAATCGACGGGGGCAGCACCCACAACTTTATTCAGACACGGGTTGCAAACCATTTGGGACTCAAGCTGACGGCGGCCCCTAATTTTCGGGTTCTGGTGGGGAATGGGGCTAAACTACACAGTGATGGATGGGTGAACAATCTGCAGGTAAGAGTCCAAGGAACAGCTCTTCAGACAGATTTTTATGTCTTGCCATTAGAAGGGACTGAGATGGTCCTGGGAGTTGCCTGGATGGCCACCCTCGGTCCGGTGACCATGGATTTTTCGGCCCTCACCTTCGAATTTCAGTCGGGGTCTAAGAAACATCGATGGCAGGGTGAGTCGACAACGGGACCTCAGGCTATCCAACTCCAAGCCTTGCGTCGACTGTCGGACACCGATGGAGTTGCGGAGTATTTTCGATTGCAGCTGAATGACAGTCCCGAGCTCGCTGCCAGTGATACCAGTGACGTGATCAACGAGTTGTTGCAGGATTTTGCTCATGTTTTTGCAACCCCAACTACATTACCCCCAGCTCGAAGCACTGATCACGCGATACACTTAGAACCGGGACAAAAGCCGGTGAATGTGCGACCTTACCGTTACCCCCACTTCCAGAAACAAGAAATTGAACGACAAGTCACACAGATGTTGGAAAATCAACTCATTCAGAGGAGTACTAGCCCTTTCTCATGCCCGGTTTTGCTTGTCCGGAAGAAGGACGGAACGTGGCGGTTTTGTGTTGACTACAGAGCGCTGAATGCAATCACAGTGAAGGATAAATTTCCCATTCCGACTGCGGATGAACTTTTCGATGAATTGGGAGGCTCACGGTATTTCTCCAAACTCGATTTATTGGCCGGTTACCACCAAATCCGGGTCCGAACGGCAGATATCCCAAAGACGGCTTTCCGCACCCACGAGGGACACTACGAATTCCGCGTTATGCCTTTCGGACTCACGAACGCGCCCTCCACATTTCAAGCAACGATGAACAGCATTTTTCAACCATTCTTGCGGAAGTTCGTATTGGTATTTTTGGATGACATCTTGGTTTTCAGTAAATCTTGGGAGGACCATTTGTCGCACCTTAGGCAAGTGTTACAGGTTCTCTCCGATCAGAAATTAGTCGCGAAGCGATCAAAGTGCTTGTTTGGTCGGGAATCGGTAGAATATTTGGGGCATATAATCTCGGGCGAGGGGTTGGCTATGGACCCTGGAAAGGTGCAAGCAATTCGAGCATGGTCCACACCCACGAATGTCAAGGAGGTTCGCAGTTTTCTGGGTATTGCCAGTTATTACCGCCGGTTTATTCGTGGCTTTGCTACCGTCGCCGCCCCTATCACTGACTTGCTGCGACAAGGGCTGAAATTTCAATGGACAACTGCTGCACAGCAAGCTTTTGCAGAATTAAAAAAATTGCTCAGTGAGGCCCCCGTTCTCGGCTTACCTTGTTTTGATAAGGAGTTTATCGTGGAGACCGATGCCTCCGGAGTTGGTATTGGAGCCGTGCTCAGTCAAGGCAAACGACCATTGGCATATTTTAGTCAGAAGCTTAGTCCCAAAATGCAGAACGCCTCGACTTATCAACGGGAGATGTATGCTATTACCCAGGCCGTCGGCAAGTGGAGACAGTATTTATTGGGTCGTCGCTTTCTGATCATCACAGACCAGAAATCACTGCGTGAACTGAATCAGCAGATCATTCAAACACCGGATCAGCAGCGTTGGCTATCCAAGCTGATTGGGTTCGATTTTGATATTCAATACAGACCGGGGCGTTTGAATTCAGCGGCGGATGCCTTGTCTAGAGAGGTGCATTCAACTTTTCTGGGTTTTACAAAAACCACATTTGACATCATGGAGGAAATTCGGGCTGCTACCACACGCGATACTCAATTGCAGACAATAAAAACACACATCACGCGGGGCAGTATGGACCATAGCGAGTTCACTGAATCGACTGGGTTGATCCTACGGCAGGGAAAGGTTTGTGTGCCTGAAATTGATAGTCTCCGGGCTCGACTGTTAAGAGAATTCCATGAGTCCGCTGTTGGGGGGCATGCTGGGGTCCTGCGTACATTTCATCGTCTTGCCTCGAATTTCTACTGGAAGGGGTTACGTCGAGATGTCCGCAATTGGGTTCGCGAATGCCAGACTTGTCAACGCATGAAGACGGAGAGTTTGACACCAGCAGGTCTGCTACAGCCATTGAACATCCCTAATCAGGTATTCGAAGACATTGCCTTGGACTTTATAACTGGGTTGCCCAACTCCAATGGAAAAGAAGTTATTTTGGTTGTGGTTGATCGTTTATCGAAGTATGGTCATTTTTTTTCGTTGCCAAGACGTTTTGATGCAGCAACTGTAGCTCAAGTGATGATACACGGAGTTATTAAACTCTACGGCATCCCTCGTTCGATGGTAAGTGACCGCGATAAGGTGTTTATCAGCGACCTATGGAAGGAAATGGCACGATTACAGGGCACCACTTTGCGTATGAGCACAGCCTATCATCCACAAACCGACGGACAAACGGAGGCCCTTAACAGATGTGTGGAGATGTACTTGCGATGTATGGTTGGCAATGAGCCTAAACAGTGGGAGAAGTGGTTGTCATGGGCAGAGTACTGGTACAATACCTCGTACCAAGCGTCGGCGGGGATGACACCATTTAAGGCACTTTACGGCAGAGACCCTCCAGCAATCGTCGATTATTTGGAAGGGAGTACACAGAATGATCAAGTGGCCCGTGAACTCCGGGAGAGGGATGTTATCCTACGTGAGCTGAAGGCCAATTTAGCTCGCGCTCAGACACGTATGAAGACCTACGCCGACAAGCATCGCAGGGAATTGGAATTGGTCGAAGGCTCTTGGGCATTTGTTAAACTTCAGCCATATCGCCAATCTTCCTTAAAGTTGACCAGTAATCAGAAGCTTGGACCAAAATTTTTTGGACCCTATCGTGTACTGCAACGCATCGGAACGGTCGCTTACAAGCTGGAACTGCCACCCGCGTCTCGGATACACCCCGTATTTCACATTTCCCAGTTGAAAGCTTGCAAAGGACAACCCCTGGAACAGATCACACCTTTGCCTCTTATTACTGAATCCACCTTACCACAGGATATGCCAGCTTCTGTGAACCTTGAGGACAAGGTTCTCGAAAAGGAGGGGGGTAATGTTACGACTGCTGCACATAGGAATACAGTGGAGGAGCCTACAGAGGATACCGGGGCAGAGAATGTTGTTAGGGTGGGACCCGAGCAAGCTGACTCAGCAACAGAAACGGCATCTCTGCGTAGAAGCACGAGAGAGAGGCGCGCACCTACCAAGCTAACCGATTTTGTTACACCTTGAGCATTCGAGTGAATATAAATAGCGAAATGAATGTATAGAGAGGATGTGTGAAATCTCTTAAAACTTTATCTGGAAATACAAATTCCTTCTTGTGCCTCTTTAAACCTTTTCCACAAGCACGAAACGTTAGCTAGTTCTAACAGATCTCGGATAAGACCACCAGCCGATCCGAATGCCGATGACAACGATGCCACTCCATCGGTGTTAACACAAACCCAACCATACTGCACTGGTTTTCAATGATATTTCATTCTACAAACTTTATTAATCATTTGTTAAATACAGGGTGATTATGGGTATGTGCAAGATGTGTGATCGCACAGAGCCCTGAAAAATGAAAGTCTAGAAATGAATTATTATACATATAATTATTTAAAAAAGCAGCAAATCTTAATTTAAAAAATTGATATTTTTGAAAATTAATAAGATGGGTAAGATATGTGTCGGTATATATCGTGACAATTGGAAGATTAATAAAATGATTCCTTTAATTTCACATTTTCTAAAAGCTTGTCCGTGCGTGCAATTTTACTTAAAAATACACTTTCAATTTTCGATTCGGGGGAAATTGGTGGTTTATTTCCCTCCAAAATTTTGTCTTTTCCCTCTCTATTTTTACCAATTGTCTTTCTCTTTTTTTTAATTTAATTGAGTTTCAATTTAGATTAATTTAATTGAAATATCACATTTAGTTTTAGAATTATTTTAATCATGTATGTGATTTATGTTTCTAGATTTTAGTTAGCTCAATTAGATCCTAAGTTTAATAAATTAATTCATTTCAGACATTATTATTATTATTATTATTATTACATATAATAAGCTTTGATTTAATATAATTATACACAAAAATTTGATATGGATACACGAAGCTTTGATTTAAATATTTAATCAAATTCAAATGCATAGATTAACAAGTTGAATCAGAATCAATCTCATACACCAATAACTCTAAACTAAACCATAAATACTAAACCTCAAACCCTAAACCCAACTCACATCGAGTTAACCCGAAAATTCAAATGTTGTCCCGACCCGAACAACCCAATTTTGGCCCGAACCAAAAGCGATCGATCTGATATTGACCCGGTCCGAAAACAATCGATCCGATTTTGACTCGATCCAATACCCAAACCGAATCCGACTCATCACAGACCTGAATTAGACCCGAACCCAAACCTAAATCGATTCTAGATAGACCCGAAACGACCCGAACCGAACGACCTGATTGCCACCCCTAGTGACAAGTCACTTAAAAAAGTAATTTTTCACCAAACCTCAAAAGCTAAATTTTTTTTAGCTATTGGGATGAAAAATCACTTTTAGATGTGAAGTTCCTTTTAATCCTTAATTATTAATGCTAATATTAATAGTAATATATTAAAATAATTATTAAATATAATAATTGTTATATTAAACTAATATTTTAATATTAAATAAATTAATTATAAAAAATTAATATCTTAAATAAAAATAAGTAATAAAAAACTTTAATATTATAAAATGTTATATATATAAGTAATAAAATATATAAAATTTATATTATATATAAATTACTAATGAATCGTCATGGTTTTTATATTTTTATTATTTAAGTTGAATTTTTCGTATATAATAATATTAATAAATTTTATGATAACAAATTTAAACATCATTCGTGTTCATTTATTTTTACTTTACAATATCATGTCTAAAATTGATATTTTATCTTTTTAAAATTATTTTTTCACAATTAACTTTTCTAAATCACTTTTTAACAGCACTTTTAAAAGCATTTTTCAAAAGCCTGGTCAACGGGCAAATACCTTTAAAGGTGATAACACAAAATGAATGAGTTGAAAAATTTTCGGTGGTTAATGAGATGGATATCACTTTGCTCTTAAGGATACACCATTCAAAGATATGGCACGTGAGATTTGGTGAAAGAGTTTGGGATTAATTTAAAATTTTAAAAAATTAAAGTTAAAATTAAAATTTTCAAAAAATCTAAAGGGTGTAATTTATAATATTTTTAAAAAATTGAGGTTTAATTAAATAATTTAAAATTTCAACAGCTTTAATGATAATTTTTAAAAATTAAGGGAGAGATTTAAAAATTTTAAAAATAAGAAAAATTTTAAAAAAACTGGGGTCGGTTTTTTCTAAAAAAAAAGATTAAAAAATTAAATTCAAAATTTTCAAAAATCATAGAGCAGAGGTCAATGCCCTCACAGATGACCATTATATTATGTTTCGCCTTTTGCTCAAAGTCAAAACCTCCTCTTCCAGCTTCAATTTGGTTTACGGCAGAACTTAATCTCATTTGTCGGGACTATTTAAAAGAGTAATAATTATATCGTATATTGTCCGTGAAAATATTTTATTTCTACAAGCATTTTAATATAAGGAGTTATAGATTTAATTTAGGGATATCAAAGGTAAAGATAAGATTTTACAAAAATCTAGTCTTTCATTCTCGAATGAAGCACCTTACACCTGATTACTTTTTGTTCGTGACCTAGTTGCTACGAGTTCACTACTTTTTCAATACATTCCTTCCAAAGCTCTAATTGCGGACACTCTCACAAAACCGCTTGGTCGGAATCTCTTCATCCATTTTTGGTTCAAAATTGGTCACTCCGACGGGTCCTCTATCTTGTAGGGCGTATCAAAGATAATATAAATCTTAACCAATCTCATTTAAATCTTATCTTATTTTATCTAAATTTTATCTTGTATTTAATATTTGATTTCTCTTATCTTTGTATATTCAAATCTCATTGTAATCCTGTATATACTCTAATTGTAAATATTATTGATTATTCGATAATACAAACCATTTACAAGAGATTTAGGTTTGTGTGCTTAATATTTAGAGATTGTAATTTAAATTTAGACTTTAGGGTTAAAATTTAAGAGTTATAGGTAAAAATCTAAATCCTTACCATATTACTCTAAAACTTAAACCTAACATTTAATCCCTAAACCCTAACACTAAACCTTAAAATTTAATCATAAACTCTAAACCCTAAATTAGATCACTAACTCCTACAATTAAGACTATTTAAAAATTAACTTTATTACGGATCGTTTAAAAATTTAAACTCATGAAACCATATATCTATAAAAGAAGGGGCCATGTCCCATATGGGTCCATTCTTAGTTCCACTATTATCTCTTATACTTTCCTAACATTTTTTTGAGTAGAAATGAGACTGAAGCTGGTACATTAGTTGATTAATTTAACACAGGGAGGACTATGAACATCTTGGTATAAAATATCTAATAAAGATATCGGGAGAGTAGAAAAAGTGTTGAAGTGACCAAAAGAATGAAACACATTCTTAAGCATGTGATCGGCTGCAAAGTTAGCTTCCCTAGGAATAAGAACAAGTTCAACAGCCCAATTATTGTTACAAAGAGCGAAAATACGACGGAGGGTAGGGAGAGCAGCTCCTGAACTTGGAAGTTATCGTAGTGAAGGAAAATACGATCATAACCATAAGATCTTGCCAATTGCAAACCTTCATAAATCCCCAAAAGCTCGAATAACACCAAGAAACAAGAAACAAAATACCCTCAGTTATCGTATATACAGTAACATAGATTTCTCAGTGCTAAAACCTACAATATACTAAATTGTACATGAAACAAGAAACTATGCTGCTATCTTTCTATGGGAATTAGATGAGGGTAATCTCTTACCACTTTTTACTTAGATCACCCGTCCCTATGTTACATACCATGGACAATTATTTACTTTACGAGGCATCTTCGAGGCTCTCGACTTGGTCAGTTATCGTATGAGGTAGCAGCGTATGGTTTAAATCTGCCCTCGGCATTTACTGTTGTTGTGCTCTCAATTCTAACTTGTATGTTTGTATTTCCATAGGAGGAATAACTACTCGACCTTGAGTGACATCGCCGAACTGCTCTGCATACCCTAGCATCTCGGTGTCCTCGTGTAGAAGATTTAAGGAAGTTGGTTTAACATTCAGCACGTCAATACCCTTGAACATGTTGAATAGATTTACAGGTTCATCAGCCAAGCTGGTGCACTGCGATCTGGCCTTCTGGCAGTATGAAGGATCCCAGCTTCGCCTATGCAACATTAAAATGAACCTTGGATCTCCCAGCTGCTGTTGAGAATATTTTGCTGGTCGAGGGACTTTGAAACTCACAATATGCAGGTCACAAGGTAAGGGAGTGGTTAACGGCGAAAAGGGACTGCAGTGTGTCTGTACAGAAATGTCTTGTGGCTTCTTGGCAATGAATGCCTGCAAGGGATGATTCAAGTGAGCACTAATGCGATGAGAGAGAAGTGATGGACTCAGAGGTTGCGGGTTGGAAACGGGATTTGAAGTCGAAGAAATATTAGATTCGAGCAGGATACTGAAAACAACATTCATAACACGATTGTCCATCACTCCTTGCCCAAGGCCACGCCCGTCGTCTTTTGTCAAACGACGATCAAGCATAATCTCTAGCCACCCCTGTTTAAGGCTTGCAGCACCAAGTGACTGCCGAGAATGGACAGAAAACCGCTGGCCGTTTGACCCTTGCATGAATGCAAGAGAGGGCATGGGGTAGTAATTCCCCTGCAAAGGGATCTTATCATATGTTTCTCTTCGACTCATCTGAAAGCCATTCAAGTCAGAGTAGAAAATTCTTTTGTTATCAATATCCGTCTTATATCGAACAATCAATTCATTGTCCATAAAATCCTTGCCAAGAAGCTCAACATGATATTCCTTCTCAATCAGAAACTCCTGTATTGTATTGCCTCCATTATAAATACGAGTACTATGGGAGATCGGAGTTTTCTCCCATTCGGTCATTGGATAAGAATACACCTCCTGCATCAAGGGACCCTCAGAGATGACCAGATGCCCACCAGACTGAATTATAGGCACAGCTTCACCATTGGGTACGAATAAGTATGCACCTCCAGTACTCGAGTAAACGCTTATCTCTTCAGCCACCGTATTTTGGGCACCACTTTTTTGGATTACCTTTCGCAACAAACCATGCTTGACATCAAAGGTGAGAGTTTGATGCGGATTCTCAATTTCAACCACATCTCCTTCTACTTCTGAGCAAGTATATGGTGTAGGGCACTGTATTGAACTCGAGTTCGAAAAGAGTTTGAGTTTTGCCGGTTTAGCTTTTTCACACCCGACAAAGCCATTGGCAATATAATATGTCTGCAAACCCAAGGCAGGAACAGAGGCTTTCCAGTGGACACGATGCCTGCCTGTAAAAATCTTACTTTTGTCATGCTGCAGTTCGGGAGAAACCTGGCTTTGAACACATGTCCGGTTTGAGTCCAAAACGGTAACTTCAGGTCTATTAACAACTAACACCACAACCTCTTCTCTCACCTGCTCCAGAGGATTAAAGAGTACAACCGACTGTATAGTTCCTTCCCGAGCACTGACCGCTCTATGCACAGGCAGAGCATCGTACTTAGATCTCATCTGTTCGGGATCGAATTGGGCAGGAGTCTGATCCGACTTATCTTGGCGAATTCCAAGTAATACTTCAATTGCTTTAGACATGAAAATCTGCAGGTCCTGTAAAGAAGTGTGCATCCGAGTTGCATAATCAAGAACAACATGATCCGTAGCAGTTCCAGTCACCCCATCATGATGCTGGAAAAGAGCTAAATTCCTCCTCGCAGCTGTGAACTTGTATGCGTACCCCATAGGCAGCTTTTCACATTGTACTCTATTGCAATAACAAAATAAAATTGCCATCAAAATTTCCGATGCACGAAGCGTTTGCTCTAATACCCGATCAACTGCTTTGAAGAAAGGTCTTGATACATAATAGCCACTCCAATAATCCTGCTGCCTATCAGCATAAGTAAAGAAGTCACCCGATAAAGAAGGAAAACCTACAACCTCGCCCGAGCCGATTTCTCTAGGAAGGGAATAATTTATTCTGTCAGCCTCGTCTCTAAGGGTCTGGAAATAGTCATCCAAAGTACCAAATCTTGCTTCCGCATTTAAACTGGGATTAGAGTTGATGTAATCAAATATCATTTGATAGTTTCTAAACTGAACCTCGGCTTCATCAATGCTGACATAGCGGAAATCATCTCCAAGAGGTACCAGAAGTGTATTCGTCCGGTACAGGGTCGATTTCTTCTTATACTGATCTAGTAGTTTTAGTGCCCTCTCCTGCACATTTTCCTGGTCAATATCTATAGGAGGGTGTCCCCACGGGCAGCGTTCATAAAAAAAGCCATTAATACGGGCAAAATCGAACTGACAACAAATGGCAGGCTCTGGTCCGCAAGTATGTGGAACATCATATGAATAAAATGGCATCATATGCACAAATATGTCAGTAGTTTCGTCAGCATCCCAGCTTTGACGCCATATGTATTCCAAATTTTTATTCCAAGCAAGTTCCTTCTTCAGCTCGTAATGGGTTCTTTGTATAAGCATATTCTCAAAGCCCATTCGACGGAGGAGATAAGCCATTGTAGGTGAGTAACCAAATGGATCTATTGCCCAAGAATTTTTCGGAATAAACCCAATAGTGTCATTCAGCCACATATTCCCCTCAGTCACCTGCTTATACAAATATTAAAAAAAAAAAACTGAAAACATGAGGCATTAAAGAGTTTTTGAGGATAGAAGCTACGATAAATAGAAACTTTTTATGATCATTGATGTAAATGAAAAGAAAATGAAACAAAACAAGAAGCCCTATGAGTATTAGATCTCAAAATGCAAGAGTAAATCCTGGCTTTGAGGATGTATACTACAACAAGCCTAGCATCTTTTCGAGTGAGAATCCAAAAATATAAGACAAGTTGATATTTTTGCACGATAACATGGCTCAAAGTTAATGGCAATGTGCAAAAAATCCAAGCTGTCAACGTACCAAAGTGTTCCGAAAATACAGTCATAAAAAGCCAACTACAATCACCAAGAACAAGGTTCAAGGTATACCTGCTCAATTATGGCAAAGTAATGTGAATTTGCCTGCATTAGGGAAATGAAATTTGTTTAGACAACATCATAATCAGAAGTAGCTACATTGGAGTGTAATTCGAAACACAGAACTAAAATGACCAAAAAGAAATCAAAGCTCTAAGCCCCCACCCCATATGCATGAATTGCTAGAATTATACAAGTGTGTCGGAAACTCGGAATACCTCATCATTCATCACCCAGCCACCTCCAACTATTTCTAACTGACCATTCTTCACCAAATTTGTGAAAGACTCCCTTTTCTCCTCTGAGGCATCTCTCCACCACCTTTCCAAATATGACATCTCTTCCCATATGAACTTCCGCCGACTATCCTGAAAATCCAATTCAAACAACCTTTTATAAATTTCTTGTTTCTTCCTCGAATTCACAGTAATAACGATTAACAAAGTCTCTGTGCAGAAAATAACCTGTGTAACATATACAGTCCATTAAGTAAAACCATAATCAGAAAGCTCGAAAATCGAAATGCCAATCAAAATTCTCACCACAATTAACCATTTCAGCAGTATCCAAAGATCAACTTCTTAAAACAAAACATCATAACCGAAAACCAGCAATCCAATTCAGTATTCGAAACGAAAGAAACATCAAAACTTAAATCCCATTTCTATCCAAAAGAAAGCCAAAAAGAAAATTCGTATACTATTCAATTCAGAAAACCTGAATCCCAATGTAAATTCCAACTTGATTGAACAAGTTCACCCCATATGAGCAAAAACCCATCAAGAATTAGCCTGCCAAGAACCCAGATAACGAAGGAAAAATCACCTTTGATAAAGTTTCAACAATGGTGTCAAGTATATTCCTTGATTGCTTCTCATAATACTCATCCACAGTGAACTTCCACCCTGGATCATTATGAGAATGTGGTACAACAAAAACCTTCAACTTTTCACTATCCCATTCATCTCCTTTATAAGAAACTTTCCACCCTTGTGTCCAATCGCCTCCGGGTTTATCCAAGAACTCAATTTTATCATACAATTGTTTAGTTGTTATATCAACTACGGCACCGTTCTGGTTGGGATTCGACCCGGGTTTTTTCCGGGACGAGAGCCTTCTGGTGATGGACCGGGGCCGGAAGTGCGAGGAAATGGGTTTGGGGATTCCGAAGAGGAAAAGGGTTAGGAGGAAGAAGAGGAGAGAAACGGAAAGTGCAATGGTGAAGAAGTTGGCGAAGAGGAAGTTTATCAGAGCCGTCCGTTTGCGTAGCTTTCGAGTTGGATGGGGTTTGGGGGATGATTTGGCGGTGGCTGGTGATGATGAAGACGGAAGCAACGCCTGTGTCCATCCTCCGCCACGGCGGTTGCTGCCAAGGTAGGAGGATAAGGGCATGTTCGGGATTCCTTTCTTGCCTTGCTTTCTTCTTTTTCTTCTTCTTCTTGCCTTTGTTTTTTCTTTTATCTGATGGATTTAATTTTGTTTTTCTTTTCATTTCTTCGGCGAAAGCTTTCAAATAAAAGTAGAAATTTCGGACATATTTTACAAACGTGGGGCCCTTTATTACCATCAAATAAGGAGACCACATTTTCCATTTGCCATGGCCTCCTTACAAATTTTCGCTCACCCCCCAATCCTATCTAAAAATAATTATTTTAAACTCGAATTTAATTTTATACTTTAGAAAATTTTAATCTATTTAATCTGAATATTATATATCTTTACTTAAATTTGACTCGACATGATCCATAAAAAAACCAATTCTAAAGATTTAATTGTAAAAAATAATTTTATGACTTAAGTTTTAAAAATGATTTTATGGACTAAATTGTAATATAAATTCATTTTCAAGGGCCTAATAATAAAAAAAATAAAAAGGGACATTATTAGTAATATCACTAAAAATATATATATGAGAAAATATATTATTAATTCTGGGTCAGGTCAATTTTTTTACTCTAAATCCAAGTTTGACCGACCTCGTCTTTAATAAAAATGACATGAATTGAACACTATTTTATTACAAAAAAAATCAACTCGATTGAGTCAAATTTGAACATAATCGGGTCGTGTGAAATATCCATCCCTAACAATAATTCATAATTATAAAAATATTTTGAAGAGTGTGTTTTGAATATGAAGTTTTAAAATATTAGTATTTAAAATATATCATTTGTTACTGTTTGCATTAGTAATTATTTAGTTTGGATAAGTAATTTTCTTTTCAAAATTTACAACTTCATACCTAAATAAAAAATTAAGGCTTAATTAAAAAATAAGTGTACAATTTTTTTCTTCTATTTTAGGTGTTTAAAGCTTTTTGGTCAAAATAAGTGTGTAATGTTTATATCGTTACCATTTTAAGTGCCTAACATTTTTATTTTGTTAATATTTTAAAGTTGGTCCGTTAAACTTTTAAAGTTTAATTGACACTTCGTTCATTCATTTCCTACGATAAAAAGTAGAATAATCAATAGTGGAGGTCGGATGACATAAGAAGTTAACAATAGCGGTTGGATCAACGGTGACAATAATTAAATTCAGGGATTTATGAATTTAAGTTAGTTTTTTTTTTTTGGAATTGGGGTTATTTGAATATTTTGATTTTTTTGTAGGTTTTTTAAATTAAGAGTTTTAAGGGTTTTTTTGTTAAATTAAAAGAAACTAAAAAAACCATGTCACATATCATGTTTTAATTAGCTAACTGATTTTTTACGGCTACACACGTAAAATTAATGAAATGAAATATTAAACACTTAACGTAAAAAATTGTATAATTTGAATAATTATTTTTTAATTAAGCCAAAAATTAAAACATAACAATCACAAGTTTTAAATGAGTGTTACTCACAAGCTAACATGCTTAACCAATACAACCGAACTTAAGTCCTTGCGAAAAATCAACATCATCCAAAGGATTATTATCATTAATAACAACCAAAATACCATGAGCTAAGTCTACCCTAACAAGACTATTAATCACCTTATTAACATCTCAACAGATCAAACGAAAATATATATGTCGGAAAAAACTACGCATTTAACAATTACTCGAACTCAAATCATTGATGTTTTTTTTCTGACTATAATCCTTTGTGTTGCGATATTGATTTTGATATAACAATTTGTGAAAGATATTTTTGGACTTGTTCGTAATTTTACAAAAATAATTTAATCCATTCAACTTGCAAAATATGTTTGATCCGTACCAATACTACCTTGTCGAGTGACGATACGCATTATTTTTCTAAAATTACAGTATGTAGTTTTGGTATCGGTATGCTCCTTTGTGTATCAGTACCCAAAGTCATGTACCGATATTCAACCCTTGAATATTGGTACGTAGAACCTTAACAACTAGTTTTTGTTTGAATTTATTGCATGTATCGATACCTACTTTCAAGAACGGATACCCTGAGTACTGATACTAAACTTCAGGTACCGATTCCCCTTGTATTTTTATGACGACTCTTTCCAATTTAAGCAGATATTGATACTCAACTTTTGAGTACCAGTACTCATTGGATAGAAGTGCATATATGGCTGAAAAACACCCTTTAACGGCTCCAAATTAACTTCAACGGTCATAAACTGTCAAGAACTCAATATAAGATTTAAAAGACACCATCAAGCATCCATGGAAGACCGAAAAATATATTGTCAACATTCATGTTTAGATAAATCAAGTTTTGTACTTAACTTGTCAAATTCCTTATAAAAACACTAATGATTCTAATTGTTATATTTGCTCAAGTGTTTAGAATTTTTGTTGAGTGCTTAAATTTGCATAAACATTTGTCTAGTGAGGTTTTCTCTTGTTTATTAATTTGTATTTTCTCTTTGAAGAGAGTGTCTTAAATTTATCTTTTCTTTGGGCCTAAAAGGAAAGACAAGTTTAGTAGATTTGTGGAGAATCTTTAGAGGGAAAGTTAAGGTAGTGGAGGTAGACTTGGTTGAGAAGTAGAACCACTATAAATCATTGTGTAAATTTTTATTTTCTTTTGATTCCATCATTTTTATCACAAAGTCAATTCACCCCATCTTGGCGATTTGGTTGACGTATTCGAGCCCAACAATTGGTATTAGAGTCTTGTCTCTACATTGGATTAACATCTTAGAGTCGATCCTTGAAGTGCTCCATCAATTCTACATCAATCAGCTCATATGGCGCAATTCATCTCCAAGACTCCATACTTCATGTAACGCCCAGGTTTAGGGTCTGGGAGTTCGGACCGAGATGCAGAAAAGGTTTGTGAATCGAGTTTTGGGGTTCGGGTTGACTTTAAATGAAAATAATTTCATAAAAGTGTTTTAAATTAAATTGAATTTTTAAAGAAATAAATAGTAATAATAATAAAGCAAAATAATGGATTTTTTTGAACAAGGGTTTTTTTTAAATAAAAGGGAAATAAAATACTATATTTCAAAAAAAGATATCCACTTTCTTTCTTCTTTCCTTTCCAATTCCTTTTTACGTTAAAAATGTCCAAAGCCAAGCCACCATCCATTTTCACCAATCTTTACCATTTGAAGGATTCAAGGAGGTAAACAACTTGGATTTCACTTTTCTCTTCATTTCAATCTTGCTTGTAGCTTTTCCTTTCCAAAGGCTTGATGATTTCTCAAGTTCTCTCATTTTCGGTAAAATGGGTTTTGAGGGGTTTAAGCAAATTTTGTTAAAACAGTGACTTGGGTGAGTTTTGAACCATATTTTGAGTATGAAATAATGTTAAGATGATGAGTTTATCAAGAAATCCTTAAATGAAATAAATGGGTAAATTTTGAGTTAGGGAAATGTGGGTTTTTGGGTTGGGAATGGTTCCTAAGGGGTTTGTGGATGTGTATTGATGATTTTGAAGCTTTCAGGTATGTTTTGGATGTTAAAATGATGAAGTTATGGTTGATTTTCGGTTAGAGTGGAAATAAGAATGGTTTTGGTTAGTTTCGGGTAGAAATCGGGAATGATTGTTGTCGAATTGTGATAGAGTTGATTTCAGTGAGTTTGATTGTTGAAAAGTGTGTTAACTCCTTATTTTGATTTGGGTAGAAGCAGCGGATAAAGATTTGGGTACTTCAGACGCGATACGCGGTGTTGCGGAGGCTTGAAATCGGTGTTTCGGCTATCGTTTGGGTTCTATCGGTGAGTGGAAATGTTTTGAGAATTTAGGTATAGCTTGAAAGGCCAACCTAAGCTTTAGAGTAAGTATTAAATGTTTACGTTTTACTTTTCCGAAATTCTATACTTCAATCTTGTTATGCATTGTTGATATAAGATGAGATGAATGTATGTTTTTGGTTAATAAGTGTGGTATTGTTATGGTTGGATTACATGGTGTATGAGTATTGACAAGTATGAGAGTCTTGCTGGGTATAATTGGTCGACCATGGGGTTAGAGTGCACTAATAAAATTCGCGGGTGGCCCTAGTGATGTAAGATGCTATTAGGGAGGAGTACGATGATGTAAGATGCCACCGCAAGCTTTATTAATAGACCTCGGTGATGTAAGATGACATCGTGAGTCTTCTTGTTCTTATAGATTCGGTGATGTAAGATGTCATCGAATCCAATCCGTGTATCCGAGTAATATAACCATAGTTGCCAATGTACTCCTTGTGCTAAAAGATTGAATGCTATCATGTTGGTGGTTGAGAGCTATGTTATGTTGTTGTATGTTGATGCATTGCTTGATGTAAGATGCCAAGCATATGTAGGATTGTTGATAATCATGTTGATGGATTTTCGTGCTTGTGGATTTTCGTCTCATAAATGGTTTTATTAAAACTGCATTGTTGTAGTTATGATTTTGAGCTCCACTCACTAAGCTCTTATGTTTACGCGCTTCTTTCCATCAATGCAGATCGTTAGTGATCCGGGAAGCAAAGGAATGCGGGGAAAGGCTCCGATGGTCGTAGCTTAAGCTCAAATATGGTTTTAAGTTGTAATAATATATTAGCAATGGGAATACTTATTTTTGTGGTTAGGGAGTTTGTTGTGAATTTCCATGTGTTAGATCATGTTGCTACATGTTTTAAATGTCAAAACCATGTTATGTTTAGACTCGTTTTGGCTTTTGGTTAAATGCCTTGTGTTTGGCTTGTTAGTATTTTGCATTGAAGTGTTCTTTTGGGCTTTTGAGTTTAAGATTCATATTTGTGTGTATGTATGATCGGGACGTGTTTTTAGGGTGTTTTGCCTCTAGAATGGTTGCCTTAAGTTGTATGGATGTGTAGAAGTCAACTGGTGCTTGTATGTGAGTTGTGTTGTTTTCCCTTTATGCTAAAAATTATAGAAACCAGTCTTTCTGGGTAGGGTGTATCGATACGCTCAAGGGCAGTATCGATACGGTCCCCTGTTTTAAGCTTATCGTATCGATATGCGGGGGCGTACCGATACCGTTTTGGGTCTCTAGAAATCTGAGATTTTGGCGAGAAATTGGGGTATCAGTACGATCCTTAAAGTTGACTTTGGGACTTTGATCATTAAGGGCGTATTGATACGCTCGAGGGCAGTATCGATACGGTCTCTTGGAGTTGACCTTGTGGAGTTTGACTGTTGCAGGCGTATCGATACGAGCCCTAGGTATATCGATACAGCTTGTGGAAAATTCATAAAAATGTTACCTCTGATGTCCGTCTTGCTTGGTTCGAATTCGTGTTTGCTTTTCCGATGCATGTCACCTCACATAGGTTAAAGATGACATTTAGACAAGATAAATTTTAAAAGAAAAAAATTAGGATTGCTAATTGGAGTGAGGCCTTAATGTGTTTCGCTTCGATTTTCCCCATGTAACCCGTTCGGTTCGGTCTGGTGGCTAGGCCGGGTCGAGGGGGTTACACTTCAATGGTGCCATCTATTCTTATTGGAAGAATAAGATGATGATCTTCATTCAATCCTTTGATTACAAGCTTTGGGAGATCATTGAAGATGACCCTAAACTTCCACAAAAAGGGTAGGAGATATTTTTGTCTTCAAGGATAGGAATAAATGAAGTGATCAAGAAAGCAGAGAAATGCTACTCAACTCAAAGGCCACATATGTGCTCTTGGCCCGGAAGAATACTTCAAAGTCTCCTATTGTGACGAAGCCAAAAAAATATGGAACAAGTTTGAAGTCACATATGAAGGAACTAACGAGATGAGGGAGACCAAGATTGGACTTATCAACCTCAACTATGAGAACATCAAAATGGATCTAAAAGAAGACATCAAAATCACGTTCAATTGGTTCTTCGTCATTGTGAATGAGCTTAAAGAATTTGGGGAGGTAATTTTGGAGAACAAGTTTGTGAGGAAGTTGATTTATTCACTTTTCGATTAATAGAATTTTTAGAAGACTGCAATCATCGAAGTCTAGGATCTCAAAATGCTTAAGCTTGACGAGCTAATGTGATATTTTCTCACCCATAAAATGATGATGTCAAAGGAAAAGAAGAAGAATATTATGAAGAGATGAATGTTGCTCTTAAATCTTTCACAAATTGACAAAAAAATCAAGTGGAGATGAAGAGATAGTCAAGCTCTTCAAAAAGCTAAAGAGATTTATGAAGTGTGAAAATGAAGAATCAAGACATGAATCAAGAATGAAGAAGAATCCCATCATTTGCTTCGAGTGCAAGAAGTCGGGCTACGTCATGTATGATTGCCCTCAACTCAAGAAAAAAGAATCAAACCGTAAGAAGAAGGCATTTGTGGTTATATAGAGTGATGAAGAGGACTATATCAATAACGAGGTAGCAAATCTTTGTCTCATGGTCTCGAAGAAGATTCAATGGCAACTTCTAATTTATCTATTTCAATTTCATATACATTTGATGAATTACAAGATACCTATGATGATTTGGTTTTAGAATTTGAAAACTGTCTTTTTGAAAAATAAGAAAATAGTCTCAAAATTAAAAGTTGAAAATAATTTTCTTTCTAAAACCAATTTTGAATTTGAAGAAAAGTTTAAGTACTTTGAGCAAAAGAATTTTAATTTACAAAACTTGCTTCAAAAAGTTTGTAAAGATCATAAAAAAGAATTGGATGATTTTAAAGGAAAAAAAATTTGATTTATAAAAGTTTTGAAAAGAAAAATGGAGATCGCTCCAAAACAAATTTTATAAAGTTAAATTTTAATAAAAGACAATCTAATTTTCTCAAAATTTTTAAAGAAAAAATATTAAGAATATTTGAGTCCAATGGACTAAATTCTTCAAATAAAATGAAAAACATTGAAAAATGAATTTTTATAGAGACTAAGTTATTTGGGACTAATATCAATGTATCTAATACAATGTGGATACTAAAACAAAAACAATTATCTTTTGTTGGTGTGCTTGAACATTGATGATCAAAGTCAAAATTTTGAGAACTCTTGACACACAAGAAAAAATAAAACAATTATACTTGCTCAAGTGTTTATGATTTTTGACGAATGCTTAAATTTGCAAGCACATTTACCTAGTGAGGTTTTCTCTTATTTGTTCATTTGTATTTTCTCTTTGGAAGAAAGTGTTTCAAAGCTTTGAGTATAATCTTTAAGAGATTTACAAGGTTTCCTCCTTCGGGTCTAAAAAGAAAGACAAATTTAGTGAATATATGGACAATTCTTGGTGAGGAAGCTGGGGTAGTGGAGATAGACTTGGTTGAAAAGTCGAATTACTATAAATAATTGTACAAATTTTTATTTTCCTTTTGCTTTTATCATTTTCATCGCAAAACCAATTCACCTCTCTTGACGATTCAGTTGACGTATTCGAGCCCAACACTTTAATAACATCTGTATACTTTTTAGTATAGATAAAATTTACGTATACCTTATAAACAAAACTACTCAAATTTAGATCACCTAACAACCATCTCTTCTCCACTGAACCACACCTTTAGTTCCGATTGTTTATTATTTTTTATCTTAAAAATATTTTTATTATTTATAGTTTTTATTTGAGGACAGGTTGAAATCTCAGGTTAGATGTTGCTTAGACTCATAATATTGGTCAAATTGTATCATTGATCCTTGTATTAGGTACTACAACTTATGAATTTGGTAAATATAATCTAATTTAATAAATTTTAATAAAGATTAAAGAACATTATATTCTTTTAACTAGAAGTATTCTAATATAATCCTTTGATAGTATATGTTTGATTTTTAACACGAATAATATTTATGTACATATTGCAATCAAAACTAATCAAACTTATAACACCTAAGAAGAACATTGTCTTCTTTTCATTAAGCCACTCCTTTAGTTCCAATGGAATATTATTTTGATCTTTAAACTATTTTTATTATTTTGGAATTTTTATTTGAGAGAACACATTGAAATCTTAGGTTGGATGTTTGCTTAGACTCATAATTTTAGTCAAATTACATCATTGATCCTTGTATTAGGTATAATTTTAGTCAAAATATTTCTTGTGTTGTTGCAGTCATTGGATGGGAAGCTTCATTATTTACTAAGATGAGAAAATTTTGAAGAAGCTGGGAAAAAAACTGTGCTCGAAAACGAAAACCTGTTAGGAACAAATAATACCCTTTCATTTTTTATACATTATCATGCAAATTGCAATCCTATTGACAGGATAATTGGTCAGATCCTGCTCATATGATCTTACAAATGTTACATTTCCTAACATTGGTTCTTTTCTTCGATCAGAGCCTACACGAAAGCCTTTCGAGCTCTGATTGCACCAATGGGGTTCTGCAAGAAAGCCATGAAAGTTAAGCCATCTTCGAAAATTCTCAAGAAGATCAGTAATTGAAAGGGTTATGGATATACAAAGATGGCCAACTTTTGTGTTCACCTTTCGTGCCGGTCTAGGAAAGAACATTAAATTATTGCGAGGATAATAAAAATCTATGGAACCGTTGTATTCTAGCCTGATTGTTGTACGAAGATCTGTGTTGCGATGATCTTCTACGACAGAAGAAGTCTTCTGTGTCCAACACATAAGAAATCTGCCAAATGGATTGCGGGGATCATGATACTAATAAAAATCCCGATGAAAAACCAAAAGACCGAATGAAAGATAGGGTGCACTTCCCTAGTCCGGTGAAAGACCGAAAGAAAGATAAAAGATAAAATCTGGTACTAATAAAAGCACAATACCTTGTATGAGTTGCAAGCTATCTTGTTCTCTAAACCATTAACCAGTTCAACTCCTTCCATGGCCAAGCAAGTAGCGGCAAATTCATCTAAATTTGCATACCTCTTCTTGTTTCTGCAAATATCAAATAAAGAAAAGCCAATTAATACTAGTCTATGTTGTTGCCAAATTCATTTTTCTTCAAGTACTTGTGTCCAACACCTATATTCCGATAAGGATGAGGGGATATGATCCTCTAAGCATCCATCTATTACATGGGAAAACAAATAGAAGTTAAATATACCCATGTCAGACACATATTCATATCCGACACTTACATCCAAGTTCGAGTAACATAGGATTTGCATATTTCTTGTTTCTGCAAAGATCAGTAGAGAAAAGCCTATTAGAATGTCTATATTGCTCTGACACTTGATTTTTTCTTGAAGCACTCGTGTCCGAACCTATAACCAGAAAAGGATAAGGGGGATATGGTGCACTGAGGATCCTCCAATTGCATGGAAAACTTTGAAAAAAATTCAGCATACCAGTGTTGGATACATACTCGTATCCAACACTCACAACCAAGACGAGTAACATAAGCACTAGTTATTTAACAACATATTGCAACTCTTTTCTTTGCTACACTAGTCTATGATTGATAACATATCAAAGGCTGGCAGAACCTAGCATCAAAATGCTACATTGTACTTTTAACACCAGATAAATATGAATGGCAAAACTACTAAATGGTTTAATCCTAATGACATCCATTATTACCTCTTTAGTGTAATGCCATGTGGCTCCTTCTTGCTGGGATAGACCGACAGAAATTCATTGTGCAAAACGGCTGAAAAATTAGGTTCCATGGAAACAGCAAATGCTTCAGGCTTTTCAATGACATTGTCTATCAGCTGAATAGACAAACGAGATGGCAAAGATGACTGCAAAAAATGGACCAAAGTAAAAAGAATTGTGGTATGTAGGGTATTTATGTTTTTAATTCAGTTCATTTCTTATTCAGAAAAAAACTGTAATCGAGGGACATGTGAAACTCACATATTTCAATCTATAAATATTCTCCTCATGAAGGAGGACACGTGCATTCTCATAATACACTGAATCCATTGTCTTCCAATGTTTCCGGGACTTTTCATAGTCAAACAACTGAAGAAGCTTATTATCCATCTCATCCGCTGCAACAGCTTGAAGCTGTAACGAAAAATAGATTTCAAAACTGTTGAATAAAAAACGAGGAAGAAATAATGGAAGATCATGGAAGAAGCTAACCTGTTTAACCAATTTATATATCAACTTGTCCAATGTGAATAACATATATGACTGGTTTCCTATTATAGCTCGGCATTCATCCTCAAACTTTGAATTGTCCATTGATCCATCAAGCAGACTGTAAAGTGCACTCACAAATCTGTGTAGCAGAGAGAATAATTTTTCAGAATTAGAAAGCATTAGATCCTTCAAATTCAGCAGTTAAATCAATATATAAACCCACCTGGCATATAAATCTGAAGAACTATCGTCTTTTGGATGTTTCCACTTTATTTCAGCAGCCGCTATATTTGTTTTTGCTGACAGTAGTCTTTCATATAGGATCTAAATGAAGATCAAAGATTGAAGAATACGTAACTAAGTGTAGGCCGTAAAATGAAGAAATAACTAAAAAGCTTCCGAAACCTTACGCACTTGATGAAGTCTGAAAAGAACATAGAAATCGTCATTTGCATAAAAAACCCAAGAATTGTTTCTATCATCTTCGGGTAAAACTGCCCGTACATGCTTTGAAAGAGGCTTCACCGTGAACAGGAAACGTTCTGAAAACGACAAGGACATGTCATCTCCTTCCTCATGTGTTTCAGTCATCCCTTCAGCTTCGCCTTCACTCTCGGCCTTACCATCAACTTCATCACGCTCAACGTCTTCCTCCTCTTCATGCTCTTCACGGGAGCATTCATCACCTGCGGACACACTGCCTGATGCATTATCACCAGCCTCTGAGGCATTTCCGCTATCCTCATCATCAGCATCCACATCATTTTCTCCACCAGCATCCACAGAATGCAAGTCTTTCCCATTTCCAGACTGGTGCTGTCTACTTCGAACACCCGGCTTTGCCTTTGGCACAACCTTTGGACCGGTATCACCGTAAGCAACAAAATTATCCTCCTCGAAATTACCGATAGGTGATAATTCGCCTTCTTCTTTTTCAATTCTGGAGGGACCAGCAGATTCTTCGTGACATATACTGGCATTAGAGCCAGCTGTAGGTACTCCATTTACTAATAAAGTATGTCTTGTTACACCGACACCCTGAATTACCAAGCAAATTTAAATAAGTTCATTGACTGAAAATTAAAGAAACAACCAAACTGACTTAAGAAGAAAAACAAAATGTCCAAACTGACTTAAGTCAGTTGGTTTGGTCGAATAACCAGATTAACTGAAAATAAATGAGGCGATCTATAATTTTTTAATTCATATTTTATTTAAAACTATTATATATTTCATTGATATTTCCTTTAAAAAACTGTCCTAATCATTGGAGAAATAGAATCAATTTTATTATTACAATATTTTTCCATATATCTATAATATTAATAATACAAATATATTTTAAAATATAACTATATTAAGTTGGTTAATTTTGTCGGTTCACTTAACATTTACATATATAAACCAACAACCAATGGAATTAATCTACTTAAACCGAATCCTTTAACCGACTAAAACTGACTCAGGCCTAAACTGAATTGACAAAATTGTATCAATTAATTCAGTTTTAACAAAGCTTTGCACATCCACGTCCAAAAATGAAAATGTATTGAACATGAGTGTCAGACACAAATAATTTAAGCAAAATAAAGAGTTGGAGTATAACATAGGCAAAAGATGGTAATATTGCTTTTTTTACCAAAACCGTATAGTAATATCAGCTTCAGCAATGCTAAGTAGAATATAGTAGTCAATATGCATAAAATCATACCTCCAAAGAATGTACAGGGTCAGCGTTAACTTCTGATTCACGAGCCTCACCAGCAACACTGCTACTAGGTATAGAAGTAACTGTGCCTTTCCCTTGAAATTCAACTAATCTCAGTATAGCAATGTGATTCCAAAAGAAGGAATAACAAGAATAAAAGTAATAGGAAAAACAAGATCAATGAACAACAAAACCACAGAAACGATTGTCATGTGACTTCTCCGACATACACACCTGATGCCCCTTCAACATTGTTTCTGCTGTGATTGTTTACTGCTTCCATTCCATTTGCATGAATGTGAATTCCAGACTTTTTATCAGCTGTAAATTTGATATCTTTCTCTAGCTTGGAATCGTCTCTCAAGACACGACCCGAGTGTTCTCTTGCTAAAGTTTCCCCATTTATTAAACCACTCCTGCAAGAATTAGTTAGTTCTGGTGAACTGTTCTTGTCTCCAACACTGGCAGCCTTTGGCTGCCCGGAATTCACAGTAGCATCAGCTCCAGGACTTCCATCACATTCAGCAACGCTCGAAGCACTGCAATTGACAGCAGGATTCTGAGCTTTACCGGCACCATCAGTAGCCTCTCTGCCATTATGTCGAGGAGGGACACCCAACATGGGCTCCAGGAAAGTGCTCCAGAGCCTCATGACTCGATTTAACTGTTCTTTCGTTGAACACATCTCTTCACATGAATATTCGACAAGTTTATATAAGTCCTCATGAATATCGACATCCGAATATTCGTATTCAAGGTGTGGAGTAAGGGGTTGTCGATGACCAGCAACACTAGCCATAAGAACATCGTCTTCTTTTTGGTTCTTCTCTTTCAACTCCTTGATTTCAGCCAGTAAAGCTACAATAAGAAACAAAAGATCAATCAGTCTAAATAAAGTAACAAGACTACAGTTGACAGTTATTTACACCATATATTAGAACTAGACCTGTCCAAGGACCGAGTCAGGTATTTGGAAGGGAATGAACCGAAAAAGTAGGTTTGAAAATGGGCAAGAAAACCCATTTTCCAAACAGGCCGGCCTTTGGGCAGAGAACTTCAAACCTTAACATGGCCTGGCCTGGCTAAAATATGAATATAATTGATACTTAATATTTGTATTTTATATTTATATAAAAAAAGTTATAACCTAGAGTTTAAACCAGAACGATATCCTGAAACCCACGTAAATACATTATCCAAAATTCAAGATGTGCGCGGATGTTGGTATTAAAGATCGAACTAGAGAGGACAATTAGATGCCTCAACTTAACAGAACTTATTAATCAAAATTTTCCACTAGAACAGAAAACATACAATTGATGGAATGGAAAACTAGAATGCCACTGACTATTAGAGAACTTGTTAATAAATCCTTGTGCTGCATAAGATACATTGGCAGGCCAAGCTGGACCCAAATATGCCTTTAAAAATATGGGCCGGGTTTGGTAAAAACTAGTGCCCATGTTTTGGGGTGGGCAAACCTGGGCGTACACAGCTTCTTAATAACATGATAAGAGCTGGTCCAGACCAGACCCAGCCCATGAATAGGACTAATTATAACATGTTAAGAACTCGATCAATCTTTCAATCAGATTCCACTTACATTTCACACTCAAGTTCTTTGAATCCTGCTGCTTGAAATAGAAGCTGCGATGATCAAGTGATTTGTAATGGTTTTTCGAATAAATTTCAGCCCAAACCTTGTTGAAGTCTTGACGGCACTTTGTCCACTCTTCTTGCTTCTGCTTCAGGCGAGTTAAAATTACGGGTAATGCAAGAGCAGGATTTTTACGTAATATTTCCATTGCATCAAGACCATGGTCACCGTATAAACGCTCGATACACCTCAAATTTAGAACTGCAGTAAGTGATGCAGAAGAGGCCAAAAGTTAAGGCGAAAAATGTCCATATAGAGACATAATTTCAGAATCTTGTGATAAACACTTACCAGTAAAGTGTTCTTCTACGCGGAACGGAGAATCCATATTGAATTTATTTTCAGTAATGCTGTTCAGCAAATCCTCAGCGCGCTTGGCTGTTGAGCTCACAGATTCTAACAACATATCCAGCTCAAACCTAAGACCATTAAACTAGAACTCTGTCATTTCTTCAAAGGGCATAATATGTAGAACTTGGTTAAATTACCAATGTTTCGCTGCTATAAAAATGAGCAATTTAGTAATTGCACATTTAATTTTGAAGCAACAAGTTAAAGTTTTAAATGGCAGTAAATTTGAACAGTATAAAATGCTGACTAATTTATCCATATATATAATGCTGATTTGTGGGGTTTCAATGTAAAAAAGAAAAAATGAAAGTCGGTATTTTTAAAATATGACAATGACTAAAATGATCACTTATTTTAGAATACGAGAACATTTTTTAAAATTCAACCTTACCATAGTTTATAATTTTACCTATTTGCTTCAAAATTGAAGGTACGAAGACTAAACTGATTACTTTTATAGGACTAAGGTGCTCATAAACCCATAGGACAGGGACCCGTCAGGTCGTATAACCCAAAAAATTCCAAATGGCTTACATAAACAGAATAATTAACCAATGCACATCAATTTTTCTTCTAAAAACTCATTCTCACCTTCGCATATAAAATTATGATGGGAACACCATAATAATAAAATTATGAAAAGAGAAAATAATTGCTAGGATGATTGCATACATAGTAATGGGATAAATCGAGGAAGGCCTGGAATTTTTACCTATCATCCTCACATCTAAACAAGCTCTCTTCATACTGATTTCGGCGCATGTGCTTAAAAGAATAATCCTCACTTCCTGAAGTGACAGATACCCAATAATCATTCAGCACCTGAGCACCGAGCTTGGATCTCTGACTTGCTACAGGTATTGGGTACTGCAAGAGAGAAATGTCTAAAGACTGTTATAATCAGTACCAAATCTTGCATGCCAAAAAATAAATAAATATATTTCACAAGTATATACATCATCTGGCAGAAGACGATAGCTTGGTGTACAACTTTGGCAGTTAGAAAGGTCAAGCTCCTGTATTGACTTTCCCATATACTCCTTATATCTCTCCTTTTCTTTAGCTCCCTTGATCTCACGTTTTGGCTCTCTATCTTTTTCCTCTAATGGCCTGGACGCATGTCCGTCAACCATAAGTGATTCTGCAATCAAAGTAAACCATCAATGCAATTTGCAGATAAATAAGGAAATAATTTGCATCGTTTAAGATTAAACTATGTACATATGGGTATATTGATAAATGAGAAAACTGTCGACAACAAATAAAAAATGTACAACAAATGACAAGGAAATGGAGACTTACTTTTACTAATAACACCGGCAAGGAGCCCATCTGCAGGAGACATTTAAATTAGAACAGAACCAGACATAAAAATAAATAATCAGAATAAAACAGCTTCAGATGATACTTAGGCCATTACCGGTATTCTCACAACGCTCCAAGAACTGATTGAACTCGTTCATAAGATCTGGGTACTTGCCAAGTAAATCAGTCACCTAATAATCAATGTAATATATGATTAAACTACCAGAAAAAGTATAACAAACCAAAAAATGCGATTGAATGATTCAAAAAATTGAAGATAGCCACTATAAATGGTGTAAAACATACCAAATTTTGCAAATCATTTCTTTTGATTATTCCATTGCTATAAATATTAAGGCACTTTAAGAATGCCTGGTAGTCGTCTGAGCTGCATAGCCTCTCCTTAACTTTCTCGCAGAATGCAAAACCTTGGTTGAACATGCCTGAGATTGGAACAGAAAAAACTGAAATCTTAAAAGGTGGATACATGAAGGATGAGAAAATGTGCATTAACCTAGATCTCATTATACAAGGCTAGGTTATTAGCAGTAGATTGCAAAAGAACAGCAAAATTGTCACCCTAACACCATAAAGTAAACTGTATAATCATGTTATGTTCAAAAAGTAAAACAAAGGTGATACTTTTTATATTATAAACAAATAAAAGTCTTCAAAGGTTGAGAGGCTCACTTTTTGAAGTATCCCTGTCATCGTAAGAAGCAAATCCTTCAACCTTCCTTCCAGATCTCTTTTTGTCGGGAAAACGCTGTGAGTTAAAATCCCTATTGTTGTCATGCTCGGGGTCATCATGATCACGAATTCTCAGATCCCTATTGTCCTTTTCTATGCGTTTTCTCTGCTCTTTTTGCATTTTCATCATTGCTTTGTCATCGTCCAGGTCGACGCTGAGATCCCTATCAGCATGGGAAGTAATAATCCTATCCCTCCGACGTTGCTAAAAAATGAAAGAAAGAATGTTATTTAATATTGCAGAGATAAAAAAAGATTGCAAGTAAATAAATATTAAAAAAAAGGAGAGAGCAGTTACCTTATCCATTTGAGTGGGCCGAGCAGGGCTTCGCTCGTTATAACGTTGAGTTGAGTTTCGACTATACGAAACTTCTTGTGTCATAGGTGCTGCTGAAGTATCTGGTAAAAATCTTGTGAACTCCTCGAGCAGATCAGAATGGTCCTCGAAAAGAGAAGCAACCTAAAAGCAGTGAAACAAAGAACATGTAAAATTTTCTGAAAAAAGAAAAAAATCAAGAGATTAGGATTCAGTAGCTACAAATGAACACAGTTAACAACCAGAACAAGATATATTTACCTCGGTATAGACCTCATTTATGTCTTTGTTCTCCTTCCGGTACATATTTAATACATCCAGAAATGATTTATAAACACGCTCGTCATGTTGGAAACGTTTCTGCGCAGTAAATGGAAAATTTAGATGGCTAAACATGGATATCGATAAGCAAAAGATTAGGACACAATGGTTTCAGTATTCCACCTTTATTTTGTTTACAAAACTGATTGCTTCGTCAAATTCAACTGTCTTCCTTGGAGGAGCCTCATCCTCATCAAGGGTAATTCCATACCCCTTTGGCAGGAAGGTATTAAATCCATATATCAAGTTGTTATGCCCTTTGAATAACTCTTTCACTCGGGCAATGACACCAACTGTGTCAGTCCTGCATACCTCAAAAGATGTACCAAACATTAGTAGTTTAAAGCAACCAACAATTCATTCTGTTAACAAGATGTGAGGTTCAAAAACGGGATACCTTTGAGCCTTGAAATCCTTCATGACTTCAAGAAACATGTCATACTTCTCTTTTTGATCCTGAAACATCTCCTTGACTTCCTTTAGATATGTTAAGGCATCGTTCGTAGTCAGTTTCTGTGACATACTTCCCCCTCCTACACCTCCGCCTCCACCTCCTTCCCCTCCCCCTCCCCCTCCAACACCTGCTGCACCGCTACTTCCATTGGGGAGATGGTTTTGCCCATAGCTTAATAGGTAGAAATAATAAAAGAAAATTCAGACCCACAGCTACTCGAAAAATATGAATAAGGAAACTCCAAAAAAATTTGAGCTAAACCTAATTTACTTTCAAAAGATGATTACTATTAAAACTTAAGAGAACCTAAAATCCCCTTTACATGGAAGTAAATTTACCAACTACTAAAAAACCAAATGACAAATCCTAATCTTACTTAATGCAATGATCCAACAATCATAAAGACCAATACAATTAAAGCAAAACAAGCAAGAATCAAAATCATAAACGAATCATTCAATTCAAAGTGGTAAACAAAGCAATCTCCCATGGAAATCCAACAAAATTCCTAGACAAATCTGACCAAAGAAGAAAACCCATTAAAGCTGACAACAATAACTAAGCAGAGCAATCAAAAGGAAAAAAAACAGGTTAACAAAAAAGCAAAACTTCCATGTAAAAACAAAACCAACCATAAAAACCCTAAAAGAGAGATAGAGCGAGAGAGAGAAGCAAACATAATATAAAAGAAGAGGGAAGAACAAAACAACAAACTTACGATTCAGCCTTAGAAGAACTGAAAGGACGTTTAAATTGAGAACCCGAATATATATCTTCTCTTATTCGCTTCATCCCTGTAAACCCGAAAAATAAAAAAAGTGAATTGTTTTGACAAAGGAGTAATCTTTGAAGAAATGGAAATAAACACATTTCAGGAATTGGATTGAAGAAGCTTACTTTCCAGATATTAAACCAAGGAAACTAAACCAGTTTAACCTTCTGTCCACCTGATCCTTTTGTTTATTAATGTTTCCTTTTTTATGTTTTTGGTTCGGTCGTGTAAGAGAAAGAGATGGAGAGGCAGAATAGTAAAACAAAAGGGAGGGGAGTCAAAATCAAGAAGAGAAAAAACTTTAAAAATATAAGAATTTAAAGATGGTTTTTTTGAAAACTGGAGAACAGAGAAGATGGTTTATTCATTGTGCTCTGTTGCTTTGTTCTTTGTTTTTGCAATATCTTTTCAAGGATTAATATTCTATGTTTCTACAAAATTTCTTAGTTCTAGGTTATAAAGAGTTAGTTTAAGATAAAGGGTTTAAAAATTTAGGTGAAGGGTTTAGAATTTAAGGATAATTTCAATTTAAAGTTTATAGTTATAATTTAGGGTTTATCGGTTATGGTTCAGGATTTAGGTTTTAACCTATAAATCTTAAATTATAACTCTAAACCTTAAATTGAAATAATTATCCCTAAATTCTAGTCTCCTACATCTAAACCCATAAACCCTATACCCTAAACTAACTCTCTATACCTTAAAACTAAAAACTATGGCGCTTGTGGAAACTTTTAGTTTCCACCGCATGTGTATAAAATATTCATTCTCTTTTCAATTACTATAAAGATTTAATTCAATACACTAGCTAGAGGTGAAAGCTAAAAGTTTCTACAAGTTTTCACAAGCACTTTAGTTTAGGGGCTTAATTTAAAGTATATGATTTATGGGTTTAGGCGTAGAGATTAAGGTTTAGTTTTTAGGGTAATATAGTGAGGATTTATGTTTAACCCATAAACTCTAAATTATAACTATAAACCTCAAATTTTAACAACTAATCCTAAATTTTAAACTCCTACATCTAAACCCATAAACCTACCCCTAAACTAAACACATGAACTTTAAAACTAAGGTGCTTGTGGAAACTTTTAGTTTCCACCACATGGGAATCAAATAATTATCCTTAATATAATTCGCTTTTACTATTTAAATTAGGATTTTTTATTTGCCTAATTATTTGATACGGTAGAAATTAAAAGTTTCCACAAGCGCTTTAGTTTTAGGGTTTAGGGACTTAGTTTAGGGTTTATGGACTTAGTTTAAGGTGTATAGTTTTACGGGTTTTGAATTTAGGGATAATGGTTGAAATTTATAATTTAGAGTTATAATTTGTGGTTTATAGACTAAAACCTAAATTCTTACCATATTACCCTAAAAACTAAATCATAACCTCTAAACCTTAAATTCTAACCATTATCCCTAAATTATAAATCCCTACACCTAAATCCCTACACCCTACACCCTAAACTAAGCCCATAAACCCTAAAATTAAGGCGATTGTGGAAAGTTTTAGTTTCCACCACCGGTGTATAAGATAATAATCCTTTTTATATTTGATACATAAGCAGTGTGAAATAAAAAAAATATTACATATGCCTTAATTTTAGGGTTTAGAGTTAAAATTTAGGGTAATATGATTAGAGATTTGGGGTTTAACCACAACCCATCAATTTTAAACCATTAAACATAAACCCCTAAACCCTAAATTCTAATCCTAAATCATCAATTTTCAAGTAACTCGCGAGCTTTTCGAGCCAGGTATCGAGTAGCTCTCAAGCCGAGTCCGAACTCAAGTCGAGCTTTGGTTGAGTTAGACTCGAGTAACTCGCGATCTGTCTCGTTTACGCCTCTAATACTAATTCAATATTTATTATGGGTTTAAATGATTTTTTATATTTTTTAAGAAAAATAATAGGTTTAAATGATTTTTTATATTTTTAAGAAAAAAAATAGGTTTAAATTATTCTTTTACTAAAACTTACAAAAAAAATCTCACAGAAATGAACAACTAACATACATATAACACAGTTTACAAACAAATAAAATCATATAATCAGCCTTCTTTCTCCTGGCTTTGTAGAGTTTGAGCTAAATTTTGGTGGCGTTTTAAATGGAAATATTTTTACTAGAGATGTTCACCAATATGAGATTTAGTTTAGCTTAATTTAGTTATCTAAGTGCAAAAAGTTTTGAACAATATACAAGTTAAATTTTATTAAAAGTCAAAATAATAAATCACAAAACATTTAAATTAAAAAAAATAAAAAATAAAATATCACACTAGCAAAATATGTGCCATGAGATAAAGAAAAAGTGGTGAAGAGTGTCCCAAGATAGAAGAAAAACGTGTCATGAGAAACTTTTTATCTCTATCTACTTACATGCTTTATGATTAAAGTATGAGTGATGAAAACTATCTCAAGATAAAAGAAAAACATATCATAAGACAAAGAAAAATATACTACATGATAAAAGAAAAACGTGCTACAAAAATAGATAAAGAATTAAAATAATAATAAACATAAAAAATAAAAATTAAACATACAAAAATAGAAGAGAAAAAAATATCAACTATGACGATCAACATTAAAGATATTAACGTCGGCCAACAGTACACTTAAATATTAAAAAGGGCAAAGTACACAAATGCATAAAAATAGTGACTATTATGTATCAAAAATTAAAATTTGATGCCCATTATATATCTTTTGAATGTTTAATAATCATTTTGTACTTTTAAATAGTTTAGTGATCATTTGTATATTTTAGCTAATATAAAATATACAATTAAAAAATAAATAATAAAAATTATTATTGTATCAGTAAATAAAAGTCTGCTTACATAAAATTAAATTTCCACCACAAATGCATAGAAAATTTACATTTATCCAAATCTTTGGGAGAGGCTTAGGTTTAGCCTGCGATCCAAACCCTCATCTAGCAACTTAAAAGAAAACTTAGATTAAATTTAGTACAAAATTTTGTGTTCATTTAATATGATAATATATACTTTCAAAAAAAAAATATGATAATATATGTATGCTATGTTTTATGTTTGGTAAAATCCTGAATTTTATCCATTTATTTTACGGAAATTGAGAAGTTAGTTTCTCTATTTCTAATTTGTCAAAATTCGATCATCATATTTATAAAAATAGAAAAATAGTCTATCATCGGTATTCACTGCATATAAAATGTTAAGTTATTGATTTTTAATGTTTCTTTTGTATATAATATTATTGAAGTACAAATTTCTAAGTCAATGATTTAACAAGAAGATTTTGGCTGAAACTACAAATGACGTGATGAGCCGAATTTATCTAATAATTATTCTAGAAATTTAGGAAATAAACACATTTCAATTAATTTTTAAATAAAAATATTATAAAATCTAGGCTTAATGAACTATTTGTCCCTTAAACTATAGTACTTGTTTTAATACCAAGTGTACTATCTCACCTTAAACCATTGACATCAGTTAGGAAAAAAAACTTTAATCAATTAAAGCGTGTCACGTGACAATTCTGACTAAACAAATATATCTGAGTACCTGACTATAATAAAAAATAGTATAAATAACATTTCAAGTCATTCGATTTTTTTTAGTTTAGTCTGTATTTTTTTATTTAAACCTAAATTGAATATTAATATTTATAATATTATATTTTTATATAATAAATATAGAATACACCTGTACAACCAGAGATGGACCGATGGGTGTTAGTAGAGATGGCAAACATGTCATTCGAGTCGAGTTATTTCGGGTTTGACTACACTCGGTTTCGGTTCGGGTCATATCGGGTCGGTTGATTTCAGTTGGGGTCAATAGAAGATCAATTGGTTTTTAATTCAGGTCAACCTTTTGATCGATTGTGTTTTCATGTCAGATCAATTTTTTACACCTCTATATATGAATTTTTGGTGAGTTGTATTGTAGTTCACATTCTATATTTCTTTATTTCTTTTAATATCTTGTCTTTATTTTAAGTTGTCTTCAGTTTGAGTCCATTTCAGTTTGATTTATTTTAAATTTCAGACTAAATTCGGGTCGACATGTAAAAGTTGGTACACTAAAATAAAATCTAGGAAAAACATGTATACATATGAAGGGCTAGTTTATCATTGCTTTTGAAAAGTGTTGTTAGAAAGAGATTTTAAAAAGTTGGTTGTAAGATTTTAATGTTTATCATTGCTGTCAAAAAGTACTTTTAAAAAGATAAATGACCATTTTGGACATGATATTGTAAGCTATATATGTGTATGTATATATATATATATATATGATATTCAAATTCTCTAATGCTATAATATATGAAATATATCAGCTTAAATTATTATAAAAATATAAAAATATTTTTATTAATAAATATATATTTTTAACAATTATACGTGTTCCATGAAAATATAACAAATTTAAAACATTTTATTTAAAAAACTTGACATTAATAAATATATATTATTTTAAAATTAAAAAATAATTATATAATATATAATTATTTCTTCATAAAAAATATAAATCTATAAATTATAATTAAACACAATAGCATATGAAGGTTAAAATTGTAATTTGGCTCTCAAAATCACTTTACAACCGCAAAAGCTAAAAAATTTAACTTTTGCGTTTGGGTTGAAAATCACTTTTCAAAATTAAATTTTTCTCTAAAAGCTAGCTATTTAGCACAGCTTTTGGCCTCAAACCAACTTTTGGAACCAAAATCTAAAAAATTTAACTTTTGCGTTTGGGTTGAAAATCACTTTTCAAAATTAGATTTTTCTCTGAAAGCTAGCTATTTAGCACAGCTTTTGGCCTCAAACCAGCTTTTGGAACCAAAAGTTGGTTTGAAAAGCAATGTTAAACAAAGCCGAAGTCAGCATTGGTTGCATGCAGGGCATTTCAAAAAGAAGAACAAGAAAAGAGTTTGGAAGCATACTGCCCTAAGGTGCTGGTGATACAAGTTCATAAACACATCTGCATTATTCCCATTATCTTGAACTCCATTAATTTCACCATTCGTGAAAATATGAATGATTGGAGATAAGAGTTCTACCTTGTTGGAGGACGTATGGCTCCTAGTAAGGGATTGAATGGGGTAATGACCTGTGTCAATTGAGGAGGACAAGTATATTGGTCAGTTGAGTTTATCACATTCATTGTCACGTGGTCTGGATAGCTGAGTCCGCAATGGAATGGCTTTGGTCTGCTAGTATGTTCGCAGAGAACCGTAATTGGGTATTCGTGTAGTTGAGGTTCGCCGGTACTAACACCTTTATTTACTTATTTCCCTTTTTAAAATTTACTTTGCAGATCCTCTCCTTATAAATAGTGGGGTTTCTCGAGAAAAAACCATTTGATAGATTTAGAATTCAAGTCTCGGTATTTGAGAGTTTGGGTGTGATTATCTATATTATGCTAATCATAAACTTTCCTTTTTCTAGTGTTTTGATTCTGCTTGAATTCTCTTGGATTAATGAATCTCACACTAATCATGTTTCCATGGTTTTTTTTTTCTTTTAATTATGATGACAGATGGTGAAATATTTGCCTCGTTTTGATCACATCATTCGGGACTTCATAGAATATGATAACAATGTTGCATTCGTTCAATGGATTCAGTATAAAGCTCAATTAGTTGGTGGTTATGATGTGTATCGATCACTCATGTTATCTGGCATTGTGTTTGTCATCACTCTAATGAATGCAGTTAAGTGTGCAACCGCTCTGTTACACGGAGAGACCGGTCTCAAACTAGATAGTAATGCTGCTGCTCATATCGGGTTCGCATATAATTGTGAAGTGACCTACTTGTTTCTTCTCTACGGAGCTCGAGCAGACATCAGATTTGAGGGCAAGCTACCTCTAGACATTGCTATTCAGCACATAAGGTATTGGTTTGGAACATTTTCCTTCTTGATGAATGCTCATGCCTATGGAGCTTGCTCCTTTTCCGTATTACATTATAGAACCAGGGCCCCAGAGTAGTGTATTAATCCGGTTTTTGTTATATAATATACATATATCCATGTCCATTTCTTATTGCAGAGAGCGAACTCCCTTCGTTGGCTGGTCTACAAGACAATCTCTCTACTCGATGATTGTCTTTTGTCAATGCGAGGCAAAGTTATTGAAGAGTGTTAGATTGGTTTTTAGGGCCACGAAAGAGGCTAAGAAAGAAATATACCGCTACGTGAAGGATGGAAACTGTTTAAGATAGCTGCCTTATTGACGGCTGCTCGAGAAGAAGTTACATCCCGTCTCTTTTCAAAGGATTATGTGATCCTGCTTTGAATGCGAGCATGTCCCTTCGCCAATAGGTCTTATCAGAGATTGTATCACTAATGGCTTCACAAATACCATTAGTTTCCACTGGTGAGGAGGTGCATGATGAGCTGAACAATAAGTTGGAAACAATGACGTCTATTAGGGGTGTGCAAAATAAACCGTAACCGTTCATTTTATAGGTGATAAATTAGAGCTATATCGTCGATACCTAACTAACGTGTGCTCTTTTTGCAATGCATATATTTCCCTTTGTAATTGCCATAGTAGCTTGTAAGTTAAAATGATTATGTCTAGTGAATTGGCATGGTGCACTTATGGTTTGAGTTAGTCTATTTTCTTGACTGAACATTGTCATTCGATTTACAGTTGAGCGTGGAAGAATTGGCTGCACAAATGGCATGCTCGCTTATCAGTGAAGGATTCGCCGAATATAAAAACTTTGAATTGAAAAGGTTTCAAAATTTTCTTCTTCCACTTTCCTATGATATTTTGATTGCATTTTTCACATATTTAAACAAAGGCTAAATTTCTTTCTCATGTCTTGTTTTTTGTTCCATGTTTTGGCTGGTCCATGGGATGATAGATCAGTCACGTAGGGCAATGACACCATCCACCAAGGACTATTCGGAACTAGAAGGTAATTGCTTAATTTTCTTGAATTTATCACATATTTTGCTTCTTCCATATGATGATAGATCAATTTCATGTGGGCTTTTTGGAATTATTAGGTAATTGCTTTATTTGTTGCTCATTCTAATACTGCTTAGATTGTAAAGCAAATAACAGGTTAGATTCTCGCTAACACCATAGTTTTTGTTTCAATGTAGAAAGTAAATTATCCGGTGAAAATGAAGGTATTCAGTTGAAGAGTGGAACAACAAAGATTTACAGACATGATGAGGATGCCATGGTAAGAAACAATGTTATTCTGTTGATCAATGTGTTGTTTAAAGTGAGTACAAGGCGCCTAGTCTTATTACACGATTAGACCAAGCTGATTATGTGGTTTGTGATTTTAAAAAAACACAAGCTGGATTCCTAGGTTGTCCGGCCAGCTGCCAACTTTGGAGGCCATCTCGATACTCAATAACGAGGATGATTCTAAGGGTTCTTTGCCAATCAAAGCATCTCTTAAAAAACTATGGTAAAAGTTATTATATGTTTGTTCTATGGTATTTGTTAACATTATGAATGTCAGTTTTCGATTGCTACACACACCGCTCTTGTGTTGCTATGCACTTGAATTGTTGTTTTTCTTCCTGTTGATCTACTTATTATTATCGTTTAAGTTTCATTTTGTATTTTTCATGCAGCTATCACCCTTATTTGAATGAATGTACTCCCAAAAAATCCATCTTCAAGCTAGTTTGTATATTATGCCTACCGCAGCTGGTTTGTTTGTTTTATTCGTTCTCCCCATTCTGCTACTTATAATGTTTTTAGTTCAAGTAGTTGTGCATTTCATTTTCACTTTCATTGTCAGAAAGAATCCTTGGAGAGCGTCAGGTTGCTTGTATGCAAAACTGAGATTGAGACCATTGGTTGCAATTTGGCTAGGCAGGGAAAGCTCATCGAACTAGCGTCACTACTAATGGTTGCTCCAGAGAAGTTCATCACAACAACATCACTGGGAAGCAATGATTTACGTTCAAATGTCATTCGTCGATATATAAGAAGTGATCTCCAAGCATCAATTTATGCGGAGGTCAGGTTAATTGTAGAAGCAACAATCACAAGTTAGTTGTGAAATGTAGGGATGAGAAGGAACGGAAGTTGTCTGCACTCCTGCTGCTGGAAGTGTTTGAGAGGGCTGGCAATTCTATTAACCAATATCTTCAATCAAACGCATATGACGTACGTTTCAGGTGTTGATTGATGTTTTAAGTGTTCAGAATGCTACTTGTTTCTTATGCGCTTCATTCATTGTTATGTATGATATTCTGATTTTACACATGAAACATAATATTATTGCAGGATAATTCGAGGTCGAGATTAGAAATCATCGGAGAAATTCAGAACCTGCTTGAGAAAGCAGGGTTTGCTATGAAACCCATACACTGATTTGAATGATATAAAAGGGTATGGCTCTCAACATTCCGGTCATGCACATTGGATCCGGTTGATGATATATATATATATAATTTGCCTATGTTTATGTGACACCTATCATTTGATTGCACTTGTTTCTCACCCACATTGGATCCAGTTGATGATATTGGTTTGTCATTGGCATTGAGGCCTCATGAGCATTTGTCCGGCGTGCAAAGACGACTTCCAAGAACAGCCTCGGTTCAAGGCTCAGCCGCAAGATCGAGAACATTTCACACAATGGTGCTGGGGAATTCGAAATGTTATTGCCCTCGGGTTTCTGCACCTAAATCAAAGGCTTTGAAGCCTGGTATACCAAATGTTTCACGAAAGAGCATAGGGTGGTTTTCATCTCTAGTGGTAGATATCAGCAAGGTGGTTAAATGCCTATGATATATGTTCTCTTGACATGAATTATTAGATGGTGGTATTCAGACAATTAATCTGAAACTTTTAAAACTAAAACTGAGATAGCCGGTTGTCTATGGTAACATTGGATATGAATGCCTTCTGTGTCGGAATTGTTTTCAACGGCTAACCCTTTAAATCCCTACATTATTGAAGTTTGCTATCATAAAATCCTAAAAACAAAACCTACATAATTCAAACACTTATTCTTGGTTTCTGAAGTTGACAGCCCTGCCAGAAAGAGTATTGAACATATATATCAATAAAACCAAACAGAACAGTTTAAGCAAAATATGTGGAAAATATTCATATACATGTATATATATGATGATGTCCATAATTCCTAAAAAGTTCGATTTGAATCCAAGTACAGGTCCTGAGAAAAGAGCTCTGATAGTTCCTGTCTCTGTCCTTAACACTTCCCACAACCAGCTATCTCCTCTTTTGCAGCCCTATCAACGTTGAATTTCACAAAGCCTTTTGCAATGGAGGAAGCCAAACCAGTTGAAAATGAACATAAGAACATTAGTATTAACCGAGACGATACATGCCAACGGATCCTCCCACCGGACATTCTCGCGCTGCTGCAAATTGTCTTTAAAAGCCTTGATCCATATGAAAGCCCTCTGCTAACCAAAGAGTTCATAATGCTGCAGCAATCGAGATAAGCCAAAGAGTCCTTGTATAACCTAAACAATGATGTTTTTAAAAGGGTTGGTGATGAATTCGTGCTATATCGTCGATACCTAACTAAGGTGTGCTCTTTTGCAACTAAGCGACACATTTCGACAAGGGCTTTTTTGAATTATTAGGTAATTAGCTTTATTTGTTGCTCATTCTGCTACTGCTAGATTGTAAAGCAAATAACGGGTGAGATTCTCGCTAACACCATAATTTTTGTTTCAACTAAGAAACAGTATGGTATTCTGTTGATCAATGTGTTGTTTAAAGTGTGTACAAGTTGTCTAGATTACACGATTAGACCAAGCTGATTATGTGGTATGTGATTTTAAAAAACACAGTGGATTCCTCGGTTGTCCCCATTCCAATACTCAATAACGAAGATGATTCTAAGGGTTTTTTTTTTGCCACTCAAAGTATCTCTTGAAAATTAACTATGATTCTAAGGCCAGTGTGTTGCGGGTACCCGCCGCACCCAAGTATGGGTACCCGCAACATACGGGCGCCACACTCTTATTTTTAGCATGTTTTTTATTCTTTTAATCAGTTATTTGACGGCTTCTTCTTTTATTTGATTTTATATTAAAGTTGAATTTGACATCACTACAACTGATCAAGATGATGCTTCTTAATCAATTATTTGACTGCTTCTTCTTGTTCACAATTTAATTGTGTTAATGATTGTGATGTCTGTCGATGTTGTTTTTGTCCGGGCCGAAATTGTGCTATCTGTGTCTGAACCAGAGTCATAATCAAGTTTGATAGTCGATTACGTGCAGAGAAGGTTATAGCACCCTACAACGCTCAAAATTAATATCTAAAAGGGGTTGTTGCCTCGAAGCAAATGGTTAATAAAATAATAAAGAAAATTATTAAAGAAACAATTTATCTACATATATATAACCAGGAAAAGTAAAAATGAATAAAATAAATAATATAGAACATATATATATTGATGGTTATAATAATACTAATAAAGTGAATAGTTAGAATTAGTATACAAATATATAAGTAATAACAGTAATAAGCATGATATAATGCCGATGGTGACGGTCATCGTTTGAGGGGCGTAAACAATGGTGACGGTGGTGGTCGTTTGGGGACTGAGTTTAGTTCAAGTAAGGCAAGGTTTGGCTGTTGGTTTAGTGGTGCAAAGGTTGTATAATGCCGATGGTGGGAAGGGGTGAGCGAGTGGAGGGAACCGTGGGTGAGGGCAAAATGAATAGGCCGGATAAAATTGATGCATACATTGTCAACATGTCATATTGTAATATGTATTTTTTAATGTTGTTTATTGTTGGTTTTTGCATTTTATCGTCAAGCTTTGTTGATGTTTGTTTCTATTTTGATTTGAGTATTTGATTTAGGATTTTTACCCTTTCCTGTGTATGGTATTGTTTATGATCTAAATATTTTAGTTTTCATGTTTCTTAGTTTATAGAAATATGTCAAAATCAAGTTTGTAAACTCTCAATTTATTTTTTTTTCTTTTTTAATAAAACTAGCATATTTATATTTAAAAATAATAATGCAATTTAAAATTCTTTACTAGCGGTTTTATTTTTTTTAATTTCGTTTAACTTTGTAAGGTCTGATATTTTATTATGGTTGAAAAGTGTATTTGGAATAAAAATATATATTCTTGACACTATAAACAAGGAAGAAGTAGAAAATTTTGAGATAAAAAAAATACTAGCAAGAGGGTGTAGTTTTTGACTTTTGAATATAAAAATATCAACAAACTTTATCATTTTTTTCAATCCAATTAAGTAATTGAACCAATAAATTAAATCAATTAACTCATATGGATCACTTCGTGCAGCGCGTTGTGTCATGGCGTTGACATTTTACATTCAAGAAAATTATTTTATTAAAAAAATATTTTTTTTATAAAAATATATTTTAAAAAAATCTGTAAATGTCACGTGATAGAACCATTTATCATACAACAATAATATCTAAAGAAAAAATTATTAAAATTTAATGCTCAAAATTAGTTTAAAAACTTAATTGATTCAAATTATTAGTTCAAGTGCATAAATAAATGCAAAAAATCAAGAACTTCATTGATTCTTTTTCAAAAAATTCAAGGGCTTATCACAGCACAAGCCAAAAAGTATTTGTCAATTGTTTCCATAGGCAGTAGGGGTCTTCTGGCGGTTAATCGTGCTGGAACCATACGGTTATCAAAATGAAAAGTTGACATTTTGATGATATTCGTTAAAATAGTTAGTTAATCGGTTTATTGATACAGTTATTCGGTTAACCACAAACTATTTTACATCTAATATTATAAATAATATATCTATTTATTACTACTAATTTTCATAGTTTTAAAATATGAACTAAAGAAATTCAAATAAAGTTTTCAATACTTATAATAAAAAGTTCTTCAAAGTTTAAAATAATTAAAGAATTTAGGATAATTTGGGTTAAATTCGGAATTTTACAATAATACGTGGTAAACACGAATTAAGCCGAATTTTACATCTAATAGGAAGGTAGAATATCTTATCTAAGCTTTAGGAAAATGGGTTTTCAACTATGTATATCTGTAATCACTAATTTTTAACCCGCTATATATATTAATGCTAATGTTGTTTTAATTGTTATTATTGTTATTTTCAGTCTGTAGGAATTCGATCCTCATATTTTATAAAAACTGAGAAATAGCCTAATCATGGTAAACACGAATTTATAAAAATTTAGGGGAGGATAAATTTCAACAATTTTGAGGGTAGATGATCCCCGTCTATCGTTGCAAACGCATAACGCAATTGAACAAATTTGAAAAAGCCTGGAACTCAATAAGAAGGGTAGTTACATAGCCCTTCTCCAAGATAGTATAAAACCCATGAATCAAGTTGTCATGCCCTTTGAATAACTCATTCACTCGAGCAACGGCACCAATTCTGTCCGTCCTGCAAAAGGCAAACGATGTACAAAACATTAATATAGAGCCAACGATTCGGGTACGAGGTTTCGAAAACACGATACCTTTGAGCCTTGAAATCCTCCATGACTTGAATGAACATGTCACACTTCTCTTCTTGATATAGAAACGTCGTTTTGACTTGTTTTAGATACGCTAAGGTATCGACATCTTCATCTCCACCAAGCATTTGATTGTGACACTCAAAAGGATATTTGAGATCAAATTCAGACTTTTAGAAGTGTTGGTTGGAAGGGGATGGTTTCATATATTTATATGCAATTTAAACAGACTCCTTTTGTATGTTGGATTCTTAAATTTTATCTATTTATATTTTAAAGATATATCATTATTATTAAGCTAATATTTTCTTTCAAATTAAAGAAAAAGAATTCAATTTTTTCCGCTAGTTGTTAGGTAACGGAAAATAACCCAAATGATCGAATTTTTCTTTTCAATCTTTTATTAGATTATTTTTTTCAGTCACTGCAAACAAGTTTATTTTGCAGTAGCTATTTTCCAAGAATTTAAAAGCGAATTCATTATTATTAGAACATGGATATGTTAGCAACGCAATCGAGTAACCCAAATGATAGTTTGGGTTAAATTCGGCTTAATACGTATTCACCACGTATTGCTGGTAACATTCAATTTAATTCATGTAGAATTAGTGCTATTAGTAATAGTCATTGACAGCCTTTTTACGTTACCATGGAATGGAGTCTAAAAAAGTATACTTTTATGTTTTTCATGATAACTTTCTAATATCAATGAAAAAGGATCAAACATTTTAGTACCTATAAATACCTACTGTCATGTGTTAAGATCGGAATGAACAACGCACGTGAATAGTGTAACACGAAGGACACCCGCCGATCAATGTGACAACGTATGCGGGCCACAGCACGTGGGATCGCCTGCAAATTGTGCGTTACCCTTCACAACCTACGGCAAACAAACGAGACTACAAACAGCATCGCATCGCATCCGGCGACCACGTAATTACGCACGTGCTTGCTACGAATGGCGGAAAGAATCTAAGGCGTCAAGTCCTATAAATAGAGGCCTTGAGTTCATTTGTAAACACACAACTTGAATGAAATACATATTTGAGAGTGTTCTTCTCATTGTTCTTAGAACAACTTCTTTGGCTTATCAAGCATAGCTTTGTGGTGTCAAAACCTTCTACCGAACACATCACTTCCCTAAAGTGTAGCGTACATCCATTAAATTATAACGAATGTTCCTAACTCAATATAGTTAGAAGGTCTCGTTCTATTCTTCCCCCAACCATCCAAATCCATTCCCAAAAACACTCACAAAGAATACCATCATCTGTCATCACCATCAAAATCATTTTCACCAATTTGTAAGCCTCTATCATCGTCAACCAAGAGCACTTCATTTCGATCGGGATTCAATGCAACTCGACTTCATCCAACGAAGGCGAACATGCATCACTAATTTTAATAGCTTAAAAAATATGAACTAAAAAAATCCAAATAAAATTTCAAATATTTATAATAATTTTTTTAAAGTTTAAAGCAATTAAAAGTTTTAGGAAATTAAAATACAATGTAAGTTTAATAAAACACATAGACTAACCATTTAGAGTATAACCAACATCTAACAGAAAGGTAGAATATCTTATCTAATCTTTAGGAAAATGGATTTTCAACCATGTATATCCACAAATCATTTCACTATTAAATTTTTTATTTACAACACAAAACTTCTCTTTTATGTTCTGGGAAGTATCACATAAAAAGAAAGAAAAAAGGACAAGCACCACCGGATACACAATGAGCTGCAGCTTGTCATATCCAGCACCGAGGATGTTAGCTCCGGCACCTTTAAACACAGACTTGGCACCCTCATTTTTTTCAAGCCAAACCATTTCTGTCTCTCTTAGCCTCTTGAAGTAATCCTTGAAAGCAAAGTTCATGGCCCGTTGCAAAATATAGTATCATGTTCATAATATCATCAATTTGAATAAATATTTAATTTAAATGATATTCATTAAACTCACTTAATAGAAAAAAGAAATTATCTAAATTATATATGAGAATACAAAAAATACTAGTTTTCAACTGTCAACATCAAAAGTATTTACAACTCTTATATTTAATACTCTAAATAAAAAAACATTATTTCTTGCGGTCAAATATAAATTTTTTGTTTTTTTAGTGTTTCTATTTATGTCTCCACACTAATTAAAAATATTAAGATTTAGGGGTATATGGCATTTAATGTAGATTTTATTTTTAGGATGTAAGAGTTTAGGAATTAAATTAATGCTTATGAATTAGATTTTAAGTGTTGAGATAAGAATAGAAAAAAAAAGCAAACAATTTTTGTTCTTTGTGGTTAGTTTATTTAGTTTTGGAGTATTAACGTCAAACTATTGTTGCAATTTTTTGTTGTTTAGTTCAGTATTATAATTTTAATCCAGAACTTGGTCTTACTTGAACTCGAATTTTAATATTAAGTCAGAAAGAAAAGTTTTTTATTTACATTCACATAGAGAAAGTTGTCCATACAACACAAATCATTTTAATATTAAGGCACAAGCTTAGAAGCATGGGCGGATCTACATTTATATTTGTGGGATCAATTAATCTCATTTAATTTGTTGGGTATATGATTTTTAATAAGCTAATATAATATTTTTTAAAATTTTTTATAGAAAAATATTAGAACTGACCCTACTTAATTTCACTTAATTTGTTGAAGTATGGGGTCAAAAATAAGGGAAAACTGCAAATTTCATCACTACTTTACTCCCACTCCTATTTTGGTAACTAAACTTTTAAAATTTTCAATTTACTCATTCAACTTTGACATTGCGTCGTTTTTGGTCCTCGACCGTTAAATCACAAACAGTGTGATGACATGGTAGATAACCTGATGATTAACCAAAACAACATAGTATTGGATTTTGTAGGGTCTTGGCTCTAAGTTTGGTTGTGGCTCGTTTCTCTCGTCGTTCATCTCCTCTGTAATAGCTGTCAATCAAGAACCGTGGTTTTTTCTTATAAAGGTAAGGTGGGTTTCGATTGAAGTTTAAGGTCTATGTTCTGGTTCATATCCGCCCCTTGTTCTATATGCTCTGTTGATTCAGCGATTCAGGGTCCGATGACCAGTGACGGTCCAAGACTGTGAGCTTTCTTTCGATGATGAGAAGTTGCATTTGGTTATGACAGGTCAGGAGTTCTTTCCTTTGAGTATGGTTTTCTGCGTGCATATGTTTTTCTTTTTGTGATCTGTCTTTGTTCCCCGTATTTGTATTTGGGTGCACCTTCTATATGCTTGTTCCCTTCAAACCCATGAGTACCCCTATTGTTTTGAAGCTGAGCTGGGGTTTCCTGGTATGCTATGTTTGAATGTTTTTAACCTGATTCAGATTAACCAAGACTAGTTTTGGTTGATTGTGAATCCTGGTGCAAGAATCTGGAATGGTTTAGATAGATTGAGAGAAAATAAAAGGGTAATGAAAGAAGAAAAAGAGAGAAGTTAAGTTTTTTTTTTTATAGTTTTTTTAAACTTTTATAATGATTCAAACCAACGTTGTTTTGGTTGTTTGTGTAGGGATCCATAACTACGTCGTTTTGGTTAATCATCATGTCATTACACCGTTTGTGATTTAACGATCGAGTGACTAAAAGCGACGCAATGTCAAAGTTGAATGAGCAAATCAATTTTTTTAAAATTCAGTTATCAAAATAGGAGTAAGAGTAAAGTTGAGTGATGAAATTTATAATTTACTCCAAAAATAATTATTATAATGATATAAAAATTCTCATACTCTGTATTAACCTCTCTATACAAAATTTTTAACTCCGCCACTTAGAAGACAATTATGTGAAAAAATAAATATAAATAAAAATTAATAATGACTTAATGTTCTTTTATACTCCTAATTGAATGAGACAAGACAACCATAATTATACAAAGGTGAGACAGTACAAAAAACAAACATATTTTAGTTCTCTCTCTCTCTTTTGGGTTAATAGGTGTTTTTTTTATCAAAAGAAACTTACTTCATTAAACATAAAAAAGGTACAACCCGAAGGGACCCGAAGGTCCTCTATACGAAAGACGCAAATAGCAGAAAACAAACAACCTAACAAGGGCCAAACAAGGCCTTACATCAAACAGAATAAACTTAGATAACAACCAAACCGCCAAAAATCATGGCACAACCAGCAACATCAACCCACGAACAAAAGCAGTCCGAACGGAAATCCTTCCAAGCCATAATGAGACATAAACTGGAACACCCAGATAGACACTTCTATCGGTCAAACCGTGGATAGTGTTTTTAAAATCGATAACACCAGAACGATACTGGAGAAAGCGGTAAAACCATACACTTTTCCCGAGGCAAAAGACAGTATACATGCCTGAGAGCTCTATCCAGAGGCAGGCTTCCAGCGCGAAAGCGTTGGTCCTTATCAAGGCAACATCTACTGTACCCCAGATGTGAGAAATGTATAAATTCACCGAGCCTCCTCCCAATCCTGATTTATCGAAGCCGCTGAAGTCAACCAGAACAAGGAAGGAAAACCTTAGAGGTTTGATCCTCTGCAGATACGTAAAAAACCAAGAGACTGTGACCCGAAAAAACGAAGATAACAACCAAATATTAAAAGACTGAACTGAACCTCCTGGATCCCACCTAAATCTGGTGGTAATTTTTTTCCTATGTCCCCTAGGTCTCCAACCTGCAAAACTTCCTTCAGATCCGAAAAAAGCTTTAAATTGCATCCGAAAAAGGCTAGTAGTGGGAAAAATCCCATCAAATCCGGGAATGTTATGCTGAGAATAGAAAGGACTGTGATTGGGGTAAGACAAAATATAAGAGACAAGTCTTGTCAAAATAGAAAAAGTCCCCTTTGCCCTTTTTGTCCTCATTCCATTACTCTCTTCTCCGTTGCCGGCAGGGGCCTTTACCGGTAGACCATTGGCCCGAGAAACGGCAAACCGGCAAGCTCCATAGCATGGACCGGCCCAACCTGTATAACGCTCCCTCCCCACTAGAAAAAGGCGACTGAATCCTACGGGGAACCCGGAAACTGCACCGGCTCCGATAAGGAGGAAACCGCCGCTGAGACCACCCCAGCACCAAATCATATCAGCAAAGCGGTGGGCTTCTCGGACTCGATGTTGGAAGTTAGGGCCTAGCGCGGTGGCTCTGAAAAACCACCAAGCCTCAAGCTTCGTCGCCGGAAGAGAGAAACCAGGCATAAAGGTCGGCCTTTGAGCCTCACGGCGCGCAACCTGCAAGCAACAACGACCATGCCCATCTCCGGCGAAATTGAAGCCAAACCAGCCCGACGAGAATACAGCTCCGACATCGTGGAACCGTCGCAAGACCCATTTTCGGGAGGAGCCCCTCACCCTCCTTCTTCCGCCTCTCAGATCTCCTCGGCGAACCACCAGCCGCCGTCGCTCCCTCTGACCCCCAAGATCAAAACATACGCCGGTTGGCTCCACTTTTTGCCGGTACACATACCAGTGACGGACCAGACGGACGCGCAGGGAACTAAGGCGGGGACATCGTCTCTGATGCTCGGCTGCCACAAATCCGAACAAAAAATCAGCTTCAAGGAGTTTTGCGGTAACAACCGCCGCTGGAGTCCTGCCACCGGAGCCTAAATCGCCCGAAACCTGCCTTCTCCCCGCCCTTGCTTCTCCACCGTCAAGAGACCTCCGAGCAAACCAACAGTCGACCTCGACCCCTAAGATGCCGGCGATCTGATGGCCCTCTGACGGCGACGGAGTCCTCCATGCAGAGACCACACAACAAAACCGGCTCCGGTAGAACAAAATGATCGTCTGAGGCCCGGGGAGCTTTAGGTGGGAGAAAGCATTGGGCGCGTGAGGCGCGTTGAGATTGGTGGTTTTCATTTTTTTGTGTTGAGGTGGTCACTTGTCACTTGTTATGGGTTAATAGGTGTAAGGGCACAAACAAGGACAATAATAATTATGGAGGTAAAGAAAGTAGAAGAGTTAAGGGGAGATTAGAAAATAGAATAGCAAGAGAGAGAACGTCTACAAAATTCATTCAACCAACTGAACATTGAACCTTAGGGCAAGAAGGAGCTCTTAACCCTTTACATCAAAACGCAACGTTTAACCAAAACATATAAAATAGTGCAAAATAACACCTAAAAGCCCCAAACAAATAATTATTTATAAACTAATCCTTGACAATAGGATGGTTTAAAAAATTAGACTTAATATCAAAATAAGTGTCCAAACTATTATGTTTTTTTTAAGTGTCTACTTTTTTAGTGCCCAATTTTTTTTTGTCAAAGTAGGTGTCTCAGTTGACCTTAAAAGAGACAAAAAATGATAGTTTTAACACCTAAAATGGGCAAAACAAATTAAGCACATTGTAATACTCGAATTTTACCGGGTATAGCTATATATATTCTATTTAAATACATAATAAATAAAACCCAATAAATAAATCCAAAATGATTTAATTCAAATATTTTTTTGATAATCTTTTTGAATATTTGAATTAAAAGAATAAATATATAATACACTATTATCTTTAATACGAATATTATTTTGGTAATTCTATTTAATTCACGATTTTTATTTTCAATAAAACTCCATGTGAAACACCTATAAATACCATGTATGCGTTGCTTAAAAAATAATTTTTCACTCATAAGTAGTGCCAAACACTTTTCCACCAACCCCCAAAACTAAGATTTCTATCTTTGGGATTCAAAATCACTTTTGGGGTGAAATTATTTTTTACCCTTAATTATTTAACACTAATATATTAAAATATTAATATTAAATATAATAATTATTAATATACTAAATATTAGTATATTTAAAATATTTGACTAAATTTTAAAGAAATATGGGTTAATTTTGGGTTAAATAAATATTTTAAGGATTAAATTGAACAAAAATGTCATTATATTAAAAATATTGGACTAAATTATAAAAACCAGAAAGAAATTTGTGTTAATTTCGAGTTAAATAAAGATGTTTAAGACTAAATTGAATAAAAATAAAAATTGACAGACTTGACAGGTAATTTACCCATTTTATTAAAGTCAACTATTTTTTTTTAATAAAGTGACACATGTGGCGTTCTGATTGGTCCATTAATTTTTTTAATGGGCCACTTGAAGTCACGATTTAAAGTTTAGGGGTAAAACACCTTGAAAAATTCTTAGGGGTCAACTTGGCAAAACATGTACTCCATTTGTCCTAGCAATCGTGTCACTTTTCTATTTTAAAATTGTCTCAGTCAAATTGTCACTTTGAAAAACTCAACCACCTTTTTTAACATTAATTTATTTTTCTATTCCTTTTTAGTTTTCCAACAAAAATAAAAATTAACTTTTTAAGGTCAAACTTGTCATTTAAATTATTTTATATCATACTTTTTCTTCTTAAAACTCCATAAAAAATCAACATGTGACACCATTAATGGGACGGAGATAGAGGCCATTTGAGCTATTTTTCCGAATCCTCAACCCCTCAATCCTCAACCATCCAAGTTACCTATCACCCAACTCCTCCCGACCTAATATCAAAATAAGTGTCCAAACTATTATGTTTTTTAAGTGTCTATTTTTTTTTTGAGTGCCCAAACTTTTTTTTGTCAAAGTAGGTGTCTCAGTTGACCTTATAAGAGACAAAAATGATAGTTTTGACACCTAAAATGGGCAAAAAAATTTTAAGCACATTGTAATACTCAAATTTTACCGGGTATAGCTATATATATTCTATTTAAATACATAATAAATAAAACCCAATAAATAAATCCAAAAATGATTTAATTCAAATATTTTTTGATAATATTTTTTTGATAATCTTTTTTAATATTTGAATTAAAACAATAAATATATAATAAAATATTATCTTTAATACAAATATTATTTTGATAATTCTATTTAATTCACGTTTTTTTATTTTCAATAAAGCTCCATGTGAAACACCTATAAATACCATGCAGGCGTTGCTTAAAAAATATTTTTTGCTTAAAAAATAATTTTTCACTCATAAGTAGTGTCAAACACTTTTTCACCAACCCAAAAGCTAAGATTTCTATCTTTGGGATTCAAAATCACTTTTGGGAGTGAAATTATTTTTTACCCTTAATTATTTAACACTAATATTAATACTAATATTCTAAAATATTAATATTAAATATAATAATTATTAATATACTAAATATTAGTATATTTAAAATATATTTATATTTAAAATATTTGACTAAATTATAAAGAAATAAGGGTTAATTTTGGGTTAAATAAAGATTTTAAGGACTAAATTGAACACAAATGTCATCATATTAAAATATTGGACTAAATTATAAAAATTAGAAAGAAATATGTGTCAATTTCGGGTTAAGTAAAAAAAATTAAGACTAAATTGAATAAAAATAAAAATTGACAGACTTGACGTGTAATTTACCCCTTTTATTAAAGTCAACTAATTTTTTTTAATAAAGTGACACATGTGGCGTTCTGATTGGTCCATTTAATTTTTTTAATTGTAGGGCCACTTGAAGTTACGATTTAAAGTTTAGGGGCAAAACACCTTGAAAAATTTTTAGGGGTCAACTTGGTAAAACATGTACTCCATTTGTCCTAGTAATTGTGTCATTTTTCTATTTTAAAATTGTCCCAGTCAAATTATCACGTTGAAAAACCCAACCACCCTTTTTAACATTAATTTACTTTTCTATTCTTTTTTAGTTTTCCAACAAAAATAAAAGTTAACTTTTTAAGGGTAAACTTGTCATTTAAATTATTTAATATCATACATTTTTTCTTCTTAAAACTCCATAAAAAGTCAACGTGTGACACCATTAATGGGATGGAGGGATGGGCCATTTGAGCTATTTTTCCGAATCCTCAATCCCTCAATCCTCAACCATCCAAGTTACCTACGCTGGAAGAACGTTGAAAACACCAATTCGATCCAACGTAGAAAAGCTCTTGTTCATCGACCACCAAGCACCACCAATCAGCTCCAAAATAAGAATGATAAAAAACACTCCTAGGCTTCAGCATCTATCGATTGCTCATCTGGCAAGCACCAAATACCCACCAACACCGATTCACTGCTCAAAAACTGCAAATCAACTCCAGAGATATTGAAACTACTTCTCAAAAACTGCAAGTTTAGGAAGTTAGGTTGTTAGGGTGGTTACCATTGGACTATAAAAGGATAGCAAAGTACTTGAGTTTTGTCATCTTTTTCAATCAAGTAAAGTTTCTGATTTGATTTGTCAAGATTAGTGTGATATTGAGTTTTGCAACACTTTTTTTGGGCTTTATGATAGCAGATGGAAGAAGGTGGGTCGTAAGTGTTTCTTCCTTTTTTTACTTTTCTTTGTTAGGTTCTTTATGTCTCACTCTAATGCTTTTTTATTTTTTGTTTTACTTAATTAAACTCTGGATCTTTAAATTACCATTTCAGCTACGCAGCTCCACTTTGAATTCTTGTTTGGTTATTTTTTCAGATATATCATTTGTTAGGTTATTTTAGGCATCAAAATGGTTCTTGTTTTTAATATACATTCATTGTGAAGGGTTACAAATTCGCTTTTAATTTTGCTTTTTGGTTCTTGTTTCTGATGGAAAAGAACCTCAAAAAGGGAAGGGTTTGTCAGCCGATGATGCAGTATCGTACTTGAATGAGGCTAAAAAAGTCTTGCTCTCTCACAATCAATAGACAAATACCGTGTGTTGCTTCTACTATTGAAACATTTTCGATTTGGAAAGTACGTGTTCTAAACTGTTGGTTTACGAGTTAACTTTTAATTTTGCTTTAAATTAGTAAACATTTTGTTTCATTCATGCAGGATTAACATGGTAGATCTCAAAGCTCAAGTTAGTAACTTATTGAAAGAGCATGCGAAATTGATAGAAGGATTTAATGTCTTTCTTCCCAAGGGGCACGAAATCACTGTAAACCCTAAGAACAACCCTACAACATAAAGCATGTTTGAAAAAGTATACTCTTTTGTTGAGAAGCTTAAGGTTAAAGAAGTATTCTTGAACAATCCGGAATTGACAGTTTTACGCCTAATCTCAATCACAATATCTCATTAGTAGTCTAATTTTATCCATTTTGTTATGTAGACGCGTTTCAAAGGAACTGAGAATACCCATCTCTATGATTCATTCCTGAATATACTCAGTCAGCACAATGGAGCAGACTGCGTGATTAATGGAGGATGTAAAAAGTTGACCCGACCTGAAAACTCGACTAAAACCTGCTTGAGTCAGAACCTGATTTGACCTGAAAATTTAATGACACGAACCCGATCTGTAACTGATTGTTGTTGACCCGAACCTGAATTTGACATGTTACTGTAGTGACCGAACCCGACCTGCATCCGACTGAAAACGACCCGAACCCGAATTGGACTTGTTACTGTGGACCTGAAACCCGAACTGCGCCTGACTGAAACGAACCCAAACCCGAAGCTGACCTGACAGATAAGCGATTTTACCCGACTGAAATGACATGAGATCTGATATTACTCGACCTATTTTGGACCCGACCTGTTTTGGACTCGACCTGTTTTGAACCCGACCTGTTTTGGACCCGACCTGTTAATTGACCCGACATTCTTTGAACCCGACCTATTTTTAACCTAAACTGATATTGATCTGACTTGATATTTACCTGACATATAGTTGAGGAAACCTACAATTTGATAAATTTAAAGTGTTGATAAATATAAAGTATTAATTTATTAAATTAATTTAGTAATAACTCGTTCAATATAAATTATTTGTGAAGTTTAATAAGAATTAACATACTTAAATTTATTTTATTAAAAAAATATTTAAAAGTTTTATTAAATTAATAAGTTGTGATGGGTGAGTTTAAAACAAATTATTTAAAATTTAAATCAATTTGTTAATTGTGATCATTAAATTTAAAATATATTTTATTAAAATTTTTAATTATAACTATTAAAATAATAAAAAAATATTTTTTTAGTTTAGGGGAAGGTTTTTTTTAGTTAATGGGGGGGAAAGTTTTTTTGATTGATAGGGAATTATGGGGGGTTGCCGCCAGATCAAACAAAATTAGGTGTGGAGGCGGATTTTTTTATTTAGGGGTTAATTATCCTTTAGGTTCTTCTTTAATTAGATGGTCATGGTTTAAGTTTTTTAGGTTTTAGTTTATTTTTTTAGTCCTAACTTTTGATTTAGTTTCTTTAAATTTCATTCAATTAGGCCATGTTTCATAAATTGATTAATTATTAAGCTTTTTGGTTTGTTTTAAATTTGATTTGGTCCTCGTATAAAATCTTTGACTGACCTCAGAATTATAGATTGATTAAGCACCAAATCATGGTTTTAAAAAATAGTCCGCAATCTCGATTGCAGCTATTATATAGCGGTATTGCCGCCGCCCGAAACCGATATCGCCATGGGAATCAGATTCACACCAAAATGGCGAATTGCGGCCGCGATTTAACGGGTAACGTCTGATTCCGGCGATAACATGCTGCTATTCTCGTTATTATCTCGTTAACGATCAACAGAGAAAAAAATACAGACATTTTCTCAGAAAAAGAAAAAAAATAGATAATCTTCAAAAGACGATTTTAACTGGTATTTCATGCTATTATCGACGATCCAAGCGTCGTTTACCAGATCCGAACGATCCTCCAGTTGTATGAAAGCGATGCGATGAAGTTGCAAAGATGAAAAAGAAAGGAAAAGAAAAAAGGAGAAGGATTCTAGAAAGTAAAAAAAGAAGAAGTAGAAAAACATTTTTTTTAGTGTTTAAATGGTAAAAGTTAATTTTATCATTAAAAAGAATATATCCATCAAGGGTTTTGATTCAAGGCAAAATACAAACACAAACGGGAATAAATTAACTGGGTCTTGGAAAACGACACTACACTAACTAGAAAAACTAAAAAGGAAAGGAAAGAATTAAATGCATCTTGAAAACCGACACTAATTTCTCCGCTACTTGAATATTACAATTAGTATTTATATTATATTGTACATTTATTACATTTAAATGGTAAAAGTTAGTTTTATTATTAAATGCATCTTGAAAACCGACACTAATTTGTCCACTACTTGAAGAAATAATAGTAATGAAAAAGAATGAATAAGAAACACCAGCTACGAACGGAGTTTTAACCCTTACGACAACGTTTTCATAGAACTCTAAAACTACACCATTTTATTTACGTTGAACTGAAGGGAAGTAGTTGACAAAAAGGGAAATATGAAACACAAAACTAGGATACAAAGTATTTTTATTTTAATAAACTAATTTCATAGCTTTAAAATATTATTTGATTTAAAGCATTTTATTAATAAAAAAATTTGGAAAAAAAATTTAAGTGCAAAAAGACTATATTTTAAAAAAATAGATAGGAAATTATATTTTTTTGTTAATATCTTTTTAAAGGAAACACAAAATCATTAGATTTTAATTGAAGGATAGACCCCGCAACTAATGGGAATTTAACTTGGACTTCATTTTAATCCATGAAAATCATTAGATTTTCTAATTTACTATGAATTTTAATGTTTTTTATGATTATATGTATTGATTTTTTTTTACATTTGTTGTACCCCTATTGTACCTGTACCTTGTAATTTTAAAAATTATCGTTTCTCGTCCCCGTATTCGTCCTTGTACTCGTATTCGTATTCGTGCAACATAGAGTAAAACTATCAAGTTTCATACTAAGATGGTGGGGAATATTGAAACAAATATCAAACATGAACTATATTTTGAGAACTATTTGGGCCTCAATAGACTTGAAAAGTTTGGGCTAAAGAAACACACGTACTATCCATTCTTTTCGGTTAGTCAACTCTATTTACATTATCGTCAAAATTGAGATAAATAATAGTTAGTCCCTAAATTTGATGTTTTTTAAAACTTGATTTCTAGATGTTTTTATAGTTAATTGCACACGAAGTCTTTAAACTATGACTCTTATTCTAAACTAGTCTCTAAAATTAAAAAGAAAAAAAAAACAATTTTTGGTATCCATCCCTGGGATTTGAACCTTACTTTAAAAGCCAACATTGAAGTTGTAACCAACGACCACTACCCAAATCGACTAATTTGAAACATTAGTAGAATATATATTAAAACATGTCATGTATCACATTTTAATTGGCCAACGTTTTTTAACAGTTAGATACTTAAAATGATCGAAATGAAACTTTAGGCATATATTTAGAGGGAAAAATAGGTTAAGCACCAAAAGTGAACCACGTGTATAGTTTGAGCACCTATTTGATTATTAAGCCTTTATTTTAAATTATACTTTAAGTTAATTATATTATTTTTATGGAAAAATTATATTAACTATAATAAAAATTATTAACTAATTAAAATACATTTGTTTTATAAAAAATATTTATATTTTGAGTTTTTTTAAATAATTATATTTTGAGTTAAAAGAACCATTTGTAGTGGTTTATGATACTACTCCAGGAAATTTTAATTCATTCTACACCATTTATTTGTATGTACCTCTTAATATAATAAAGATAACTCATATTTGTGAGACTTGGTACGAAACCGTTAAACTGTTTAAGTCTTTAAATCTATAATAAAAGTGAACAATACTTGACCATATTGTCACGGACCGCCAGTTCCAGTTCGAGTCACATGCACGCATGATTGCCCAAGAGGTTCCAACAAAGATTTTGGGCCTAAAGAGACCACTAGACTTAGCCCGATCTGTGTAGGATTCTAAAAGACAACCACTTTGACCTATGTAAACTTTCCATGTGAACATATGATTTGTTTCCTTAGATAGGAGATATATTCTAAGGAATATTCCGTTGTGGTTGGTGGACTTCAATCATTGTCATCGATGTAAATCGTTAGAGACCGTCGGATGTAAGGGAACTCAATTATAAATAGAGGCCTTCCTCACCTCATTTGTATCATTCATCTTCTGAGTAATCAAGGCATTCCTCGCCGTTGTTTGTCTATATTTATATTTATAATTATTATATTTTACAATAAAATGTGCAATTTTTTTTTAAAAAAATCACAACTGCGACACCCGCAGTGACCGCAATAGCATCTGCTATGTTCGTAACCACGATAAGCGCAACACGACCGAAAACACTTTTTAAATCCCTAGTTTGAACCCCTTCGACTTCTATTTTCCATCTTTTTTTAAATTACTTTCCTTTTCCTTTAATTTTTACTAATTTACACCATTATATTATGGGTATTACACAAACTTGTAATACAACATGCACAACCATATTTATCAAAGGCAACACTATCACCGATTCGGTGCTCGAAAATAGCAAATCAACCCGCCCAGAGAAATTGAAACTACTTCTCAGAAACTAAAAGTTTAGGAAGTTATGGTGGTTAGGGTTGATATCACTGGACTATAAAAGGATAGCAAAGTACTTAGTTTTGATATCTTTGTTAAGAAAGTGAAGTTTCTGATTCTTTTGTCAAGATTATTATGATAGTTTGATTTTCTCAATACTCTTTTTTTGGAAGGTGGATCGTAAGTATTTCTTCCTTGTTTTATTTTTTCTTTATTTCTCACTTTGAATTCTTGTTTGGTTATCTTCTTTTAAGATATATCCTCTGTTAGGTTATTTTGGGGCATTGAAATGTTTCTTATTTTTGCTATCATTGTGAAGGGTTTAGGGTTACAATTAGCTTTTGACGTTGTTTTTTAGTCCTTGTTTCTTCTTTCTTTCTTTTTTTATCAAAAAGAAGCTTAAGAGGAGGGAAGGGTATGTCGGTTGATGATGCAATATCATATCTGAATGAAGCTAAAGATGTATTGTCGATGCACAATCAAAAAGACAAATATTGTGTGCTGCTGGTACTATTGAAGTACTTCAGATTCAAAAAGTAAGTGTTCTAGATTCTTGGTTTACAGATGAGCTTTTAACTTTGCTTTAAATTAGTAATTTTTTTGTTTCATTCTTGAAGGATTACTATGGTATATCTTAAAGCTTAAGCAAGGAAGCTATTGAAAGAGCATCCGAAGCTGATCGAGGGTTTTAATGCCTTTCTTCCAACAGGGCACGAAATCACTGTAAACCCTATGAATAACCCTACACCGACTCCGGAAATGTTGTTTGAAAAGATATAGGCCCTGTTTGGCAATTATCGGATAGCGGATTGCATTAGCTAGATTGCATTAGTTGATTTGACTAGCAGATTGTATTGGTTGATTGTATAAAAGTGTTTGGTAAAATTAACTAATAGCTGATAGCTGTTAGATTATTTAAACAAATAAAATGACATATAAGGACATGTTTATATTCAATATGTTTGAATAGTTTATTAGTTATCAATATTTTGTATCTAATTATTATTAATCAGATCTATAAATTTTTTTAATATAACTTTTCTAAACATATTCAAATGATTTATATATTAATTTATTATTTATAATTATTTTAATATAATATAATTAATTAATAAATTTAAATACACATATAAATATGTGATAATAAAAAGAAAAAAGTAAATAGGATTAGATTATAATTAGGATGAGAAAATATTTAATTTAGATTATTTTGAGATTTTTGGTAACTGGTAAGGGTAAAAGAGTCTTTACAACTCTAATATAAGATCTCTGATCTCAAAAAGCTCATATTATGAGCTTTTTTTCAAAATTAGCAGTTTCACCCCAATCCGCTCTTTCAATCCGCTATTTACCAAACAACAATATTAGTGGATTTGACTGGTTAAACCTCTAATTTTAGCTCAAACCTCTCTTTACCAAACAGGGCGGTCAAATCCGCTAATTTGGATGTTTGGTAAAGAGCAGTTTGGGGTGAAACCTCTGATTTTGAAAAAGCTACTAATATGAGCTTTTTGAAATTAGAGGTTTTGACATAAGAGTTATAAAGACCATTTTATCCTTAACAATTATAAAAAAATCTCCAAACAACCTAATTTAACTATTTTTATTCTAATTCTTCAACCTCGCGTATTTACATTGTGACATTTGTAAACTAATACTTTATGTTTTTTCTTTTTATTATCACACATTTATATTTGTATTTAAATTTAATATTTAATTATATTATATTAAAAATAATTATATAAATAATAAATTAATATATAGATCCTTCAAATATGCTTAGTAATGTTATATTAAAAATTATTTTTCATAATCTAATTAATATTAATAGATATAAAATATTGATAATTAATAAACTATTCAAATAAGTATCGAATATAATCATGTCATTATATGTCATTTTACTTGTTTAAATAATCAAACAACTATCAGCTAATTTTACCAAACACTTTTATACAATCAGCTAATATAATCCGCTAGTCAAATCAGCTAATGCAATTAGCTACCAGCTAATGTAATCCGATATTAGCTATCCGGTAATTGCCAAACAAGGCTATACTATTTTTTTGAGAACATTAAGGTAAAGGAAGTATTCTTGAACAATTCGAAATTGATGGTTTTACGCCTAATCTTATAGGTATCACAGTAGTTTAATTTTGTTATGTAGGAGCGTTTCAAAGGAACTGAGAATAACCATATCTTTGAGTCACTTATGAATATTCTCAGGGTCCAGACTACTGCATTAATTGATGGAGCTCCTCAGTGAATTCAAAAGGTTTCTTGGATACAGATCTCCTCTTCAAATTTTGCTTTAATAGGTATGTTTCAATTAATAAAAACTTGTCGAGCAAAAAAAAGTGACGACTGAGGATATAGCATGTTTAGGACATTTTGTTTACAATTTAATCAACCGTAATGGCAATTTGTTGTTCATGTTTAGGACTTTAATTTTGCTTTACAAATTCACAAGTGGAATGGCAATTTCTTGTCATGTTTAGGAGACGTTTTTCGGTACAAATTCATCCTGGAATGGCAATTTGTTTTTTTAGCTACGTACACAGCTCCACTTTGAAACATTATTTGAGTAGTTGATTTTTAGCTACGGGTATTATAATGTTAATTAATCCCAATTTCTGTATTAATTCATCATGGAAAACAATAAAAATTACTGTTTCATAAATGTTTTAAAAAATTATGGAAACGGCTAATTCACCTAAATATTTATTAGATGGATATATCTCTTCCAAAATTATTTAGATGAACGCCCCTTTTAGATGGATATATCTCTTCCAACATAATGTGAGTTTTGAGCACATTCATATTTTCAGTTTTTTTTTTCTATAAAATCATATGGTAAAAGAGTTTGAATTTTTAATCTATAATTTATTCAATAATTCGGTGTCAATCTAATTCTTAATAATTTTAAAAGATTTCGTACGGGATATTTTTAAAAATTATTGAAGGGCATTGTATTAGTAATATTTAATTTTTAGTTTTATTTTGTTTTAAAATTGAAGGTAATTTACTTTTTAATTGAATTCAAATTTTGAGTTTTCAAGTTTTTGAGATATAGTCGACATTGTTATGAATATTTATCTATGTGGATGTCTATCATGATTAGAACTTTATCAAAGGAGTTTGATTTATTTATTATTAGGAATATTATCTCTATGAATTAGAGTTTAATGTATTATGTACTTCTTATGCCTATAAATAGATGATTCATTGAAGGCATTGTATACAAGTTACCGGGAAGAATTCGATTATAGAATAAACCAAAGATAAGTTTTTTTTTCTCCTTATTTTTTTTAGTTATCGATTGTCTTTCTCTTTATATTTTAACTTTGTTTTAATTTTTGAAAATTTTGGAAGTATGTTTGATTTTATTCGAACATTGGAAAGAGATAAATTTGTGGTTTCTCACAAACCAAAAGACGAATCGACAAAGACGAAGAGGTTGCGTTTGGTGTAAATTACGTGTGTTTTCTCTTGTTCTTAAAAGGGTTACTTAGCGGTATGCTTATTCATACTTTTACTTATATGATTATATTTGATATTTTTCATATTATTATTTATGTCATTTTATTTGATAAAAGTTAATATTTTTAACCGTGTTTTGAGTTTTACATGATATGCTTAAATGTCTTGGAAAGAGATGTGATATAAAGGGACTATGAGAAGCTATCTCGGTCATATGCTATGTCTTCATTGTCCACGAGAGAAAAATTAATATCGGTAAATTTTGGTTTTATTTTTATTCTTTATATTATTATTTTAAAGTGCGATAAATCATGATGATTTTGAATTTACAAGAAGATTATAAAGTCTATATTTGCTCGAAAGCAATATTTCTTCTTCGTTGAAAAACTTGACCATAGACTTCTCCCAATTTCAAGTTACGAAAATTCTTCTTGATCCAAAAAAGTTTTATGGGAGGCATTCCTTGAAGTGAATGCAAAGCATGATGTTTATTCCATGCGATTATCAATGATGGGGCATTCCCTGAAGTGAATGCAAGCATGATGTTTATTCCATGCAATTATCAATGATGGGGCATTTCCTGAAGTGAATGCAAGCATGATGTTTATTCCATGCAATTATCAATGATGGGGCATTCCCTGAAGTGAATGCAAGTATGATGTTTATTCCATGCGATTATTGGATCTGTTTCATTCCCTGAAGTGAATGCAAACATGGTAAATCATTATTCAATTAGAGACATAATTTCGATATAATCCAAGTATAATTGGCTGGACATCCCGTTCTGCGAGGCTACTGGTCTCAAAGGAGGTTTTTAAAGGACCTTGTGGACAGGTTTAACAATGCCGCGTACGAGGATTAAATCTTTGTTCTCTGTGATAAGGATATGTGAAAAAGGTTTTAAAGGCCCACTGGCTCTACTCCATTCCCTGAAGTGAATGTGAGATTATATTATGAAAGGAATAAAAAAATCACATTAAAAGTTGTGGTCGTGGTCAAGACTATGAATATACACATGAAAAATATAGTCGTTTTAAGAATACTTTTACCCGCTGGTAGCGAAGTTATAAGGATGACAAAAGTGATAAAGATCATTCTAAGGAAGTGAAATCATTTTACCAATGTGATGTTATAAACCATTGGTTTCGTACTTGTCAAACGCCAAAGTATTATGGACTTTATCCATAATCATGAATGATAAATGAAATAAAATATAAACAAAATTTGATTATGGCGAAAATAATTATGGCGTTATTGGTCCAACTCAATTGGATATTGTTAATTTTCTCATAACCCTTGAAGGGAATAATTTACCATTTATTTTATTTCCCTTATAACCTCTAACAGGAATAATTAATTTTTTATTTTATTTTATTTTTTATGTTAATTCGTTTTATTTATTATTTATTTATGTTAGTTTGCTTTATGTTTATTTATTTCACATATTATTTATTTACGCTTTATGTTAATTTATTATTTGAAGAATATGATTACTTCCGGAATAAAATATACAATGAATTGTGGCTATTTATGCCTAGAATTGTGGCTATTTAGTATTTATGCCTAGCAGATAATGCAAGTACTCATATTGTACTTAAGCATAAGAAATATTTTTCCCATTTAAATGCAAGGGGAAATATGAGTAGTATTTCTCAAAGTACTAAAATATCAATACTTCGGAAGAGCACTTGAAAGTTTATCTCTGATAGATAATCGACTTGATATGATGTGCTATATTTTATATTTTTCATTCCTCGAAGTGAATGATACAAAGTACATATTTTCATTACCTGAAGTAAATGAAACTTGTGCTTTTGAAAGGTGCACAATTATGCATTTCTTGATTAAAATGCAAGGGAATAATGTGAGTACTATATCCGAAAGTACTAATATCACAAAAGGCTCTGGTTGAGCAAATATGTTATTGTCAAATGGAATTTTATTCTATATTCAAAGTGCGTTATACTCGTCAAAGTCATAAAGAGAGCAATATGAGTTCGCAAACTATCCCTTTGGGAATTATAGATAACATATGTTATCAATTGGCATTTGAAATAAGCCAATATGGATATAAGTTTTGGTAGCCAAAAAGTCAGTTGAAAGCTCTATAAGAGCTATATATTGCTACCAAAAGATAATTTCAATTGAAAGCTCCGAAAGAGCTAAATATATTCCTATTTAAAGGAACAATTTTGATGGTCGTACTAGACATGTACGGGTAAGAATGAATTACATGTTATGGTAAACAAGAAGTTTACAAATTCAGAGATATATACACATATATATAGTTGGCATGATCGGTTAGACCATCCTGATCAATAATGGTGCAGAAATTATTGAGATTTACATGCACATGTATTAAAAGAACATGTAGTTCTTGTGGTGCTTATTCTCAAAGGAATGGATTAAATTCCACTTATTAAAGAATGTGAAGTTCTTGTGTTGCTTAAAGGAATTGATTAAATTCCACTTACTAAAAGAACATGAAGTTCTTGTGTTGTTTGTTCTCAAAGAATATAGATGATCCCACTTACCAAAAGAATTAGAACTTAAAGTTCTTGTACTGAAGTTAAGACTGTATGTCTTGCATATCTGAACGAAATATGGGCCCATATATCCACAAATGTGGAAAGTTTTATATGATTTTAGTAGATGCATCTACATTGTTTTATCGACTTACAACCAGAAATTTGTGAGATTGATTTTAAAAAGATTCAGATTATGCAGTTAGACTATTCATCTTGAAAAGCTAGTGGGTTTATGTTTTAGGCTATATTAGTTGTTACAAAGCCTATTGATTATGAAAAATATAGTTTAGCAAAATTTCAATTGGATGCCTCCTATTTAATAGCTAAACTATGAGAACAAAAGAGTTATTATTTATATGGTGTTTCCATATAGCAACACTTATACGCATCAAGCCAACGAGTTATAATAAACTCCCCGTTATGATTGGTTTTTGGTCAGAAACTATATATTTCCCATTTTATGATTTTTGAATGTGCGATATGAATTGCTCCACCACAACGCACAAAATGGGTAAATAAAAAGGGTTGAGAATATATATTGAGTACGAGTCTCCTTTTATGTTTAAATTCTTAAACATTAATTGGAGAATCATTTATGACATGATTTTTCTCAACATCAGGGGAGATAATAATCAGCTGGATAGAGGAAAATGAATTATCATTATCTAGATCATCGTATATGAACTAGAAGTTCATAAGATAATTCATGTTATTACATGTCAACTGTCAGACATATTTACTGGCCCAATGAGAGTAATTAAGTCTCATGTACCAGCTGAAATGCTCTAAGTTTAAATTACATGTTAGAGCGAGAGAATGTAAATCATGCCTGAAGCATGATAGTTGAAATGGTTCCAATGATCAAAATTCTCGTAAATAGAAAGTAATATGAGATGGTCATATATTGGAGGCGGGTGCTCCTGAAGAGACCCAAGACATAACAAATAATAAAACTCTATAAGAGTTTCAGGTACCTGAAATAAAGATTGAAATCTTGAAGAGATCTCGATGAGTTATGTCATTACGAGAATGGAACCAGAAAATTGGAAAGTTGTCGACAACGATTTTACAAACAATTTTACATAAAATACTTCTATAGAAGTAAAGAAAGAAATCGAGGATCTTGTATAAAATCTATCCAGAAGTATAGATATTGAATTGGCCAATGTTGAAAGACGCTTTGAACTTCTAAAATAGAAGTATTTGGACAAGCAGTCCAAACACCTAAAGGTGTAATGCAAGTGAGGCACAAATAAGTAGTCGTAAATACGACTTGAACTATAATTTATGAAAAGTTTTAATTACTTCATGGTGGATGCAATTACTTTGGCAGTTTTGAAAATTTTACATGCGTCTAATTATTTGTGGATCCATATTTATCCTTGAAGGATCTAAAATGCTATAAGCATTTGGAAATTTCTGAGGAAATTTATTTAGACATGTCTCGTGAATATTTTGGCGAATTTGGTATAATCACCTTAGTGAATACTAATTGAGAAAATACTATAAGAATGATCAGATTTCCTTATGTATTTTATAAAGGAGTTTGGATCAAGATCCATTATGATAATTTTAGAACTCCTAAAGAGCTTCAAATTGGAAACTCATGAAGTATTTTCAATACAGGTACTTGAATCATGACATCAAGTTTATCTCGACCTGAAGATCGAGCATTTTTATATATTTCTTTTATGAATAGACATAAGCTGAAAGAATCTTAAAGAAGATTCAATATGAATAGAGCATATCTATTGAGTATCCCAATAGTTGTAAGATTGTTGGATGCGACTAAAGATAATTATATCTTTTCTTGGTCTTGAAGCACTATATATTAGTTGGTCAAGAAATATCTATGAATATACAAAGATCATTACATTTAGATCTTCAACATTCGTTGATGCCTCCTAAAATGTCGTAGAAATAATTGTTATGCATGAGGCAAGCCAAAAAATGTGTTTGGCTAAGACTATTGACCCAACATATCCAAAAGTTATGTGGATTTACTTTTACAAGATATGATAAAAGCTATCTTGTGTGAAGATAACGCAAGATGTATATCTCAGTTTGAAAGTGGATACATCATGAAACATATTACTCCAAAGTTTCATCCCTCACGATCTTTAGAAAAATGATATTCGAGATTAAATTATGAAGATTCAAAGATCTTCTGTGATGTTTGCATGAGGGGGAGTAAATACACGTTGCACTCTTTTTCCCTTAACCGATGTTTTGTCCCAATGGGTTTTCCTGGTAAGGTTTTTAATGAGGCAACATGTTATGCGTATCAAAGATGTGTGTACTCTTTTTCCTTCACTAAAGAATTTTTTTTCCCACTGAGTTTTTATCTTAGTAAGGTTTTAACGAGGCACATTATCTTCATAGACATCCAAGGGGGAGTGTTATGAATATTTATCTATGTGGATGTCTATCATGATTAGAACTTTATCAAAGGAGTTTGATTTATTTATTATTAGGAATATTATCTCTATGAATTAGAGTTTAATGTATTATGTACTTCTTATGCCTATAAATAGATGATTCATTGAAGGCATTGTATACAAGTCTATATTTGAGAATAATACAAATCTCCCTCTTTCTCTCATCTCTTTGTTCTTCTTGTTCTTCTTCTTGTTCTTCTTTATTTTATTCACAACAGACATTTTTTTTATCCTTATATACAGTGTTGTTTGAACCCATATTAACGAGGAGAATTTTTTTAATTGGTCCGATATTGATTATACCAATCCCCAATCTCAAGTCTCATCGTAATTATATTAAATGAATATATATTGCTTTTTATATGGGAAGTAATGGGAGTTGCTCTATGATTATTCAGCCTAATTCGAGCAATATATTCTATTCCGACAATTTCCCGGCATTTATTTTATCAATCTATGATTTCAAATTTCATTGAAATTGTATTAAATTTCTTCAAAAAGAATCTATTTTTCATTTCATGAATTATAGATGATTCTACAATGAAAATAGTAGTCACATGAAGTATATCAAATTATTGCATGATGATTTCCGTGCAATTTTCCTACAACAAATACCAGTTGCATGCATTCATGAAAACGAAAATAGTCTGTATTTCACGACGACTTCTAAAAAACCTCCTTAGCTAACAAAATAATTTAAAAATATTCCTGCTTCATGAAATAAATAAATCAAGACTGTTATCATGATATGTATTTTAAACGAGCAGACGACTTCGAGAGTAAGGATGAGAGCTGATTATTTTTTCTTAATTTTGACTTGTTTTCTGAAGTTCTTCTAAGGATTAATATTTGATACACTGCTAGTGTAAAAAAAAATTACACAAGCATGACTATTTTCAAGCTTAAATTGAAAACTTAAAATTCTAACCTTAAAACCCTAAAAATCTAACCCCAAGCCCTAAACCTCAAACCCTAAATTCTAACCATAATTCTTAAATTCTAAATCATACAACCTAAACCCCTAACCTCTAAACCCTAAACTAAACCCCTAAACCCCTAAATAAACCCGCTTGTGGAAACTTTATTTTCCACTGCCAGTGTATAGGATATTAATCCTTCTTCTAATTGCTTCTGATATGATGAATTATGATTAAAGTTTACAAGTCATACTTTAGAGATTGTTTTTATAAAAAAAATCATGAGAAGGAAATTCATGTTTGTAACCTCCTAGACTCGCTAATGCGTTACCACGGATCCTAGGAAGTCACATTAGGGTCACCGAGAGTGACTCACAGAAAAAAAATCCACTTGAACAATATTTTTCTTAATTACATTGAAAACAATGAAATGGATTTCTGTTTAAAAATACCATTTCGGAAAATCATTTAGACATATAACATATATTCAGAAAATACATGACAAAAATTAACATAAAACCGTACACGACATACATGCCCGCTAATTGTACTAGTACCGTACTCCAACAACGTCGAGGAAACTCCAACACTGATGTCGATCACCAAAAGAAGATAGAATTCTTCTGACCTACGATGGTAAAAACAACATGAGCTTCGAAAAGCTCAGTAATACAGAACTACCAAGGGATGTTATGAGCACGAGCAAGTATATGGTAAGCTTAACACTGTCATGATGAACTTGGAAACAACATGCTCAATTTATGATTCGATACTTCAGTGAAGTGTTATATCAGAAGGTAACAGAGTTGCTCTTCATTTTGTCACAAGAGTATCAGGAGATGCGACCATAGCCGGAGATTCAGAAGAGATTTAGATTCCAAAAGTTAAATCAAGGAGTTCAGTGTGGTTTATTAAGCGCGAATTGTAAGTTTACTGAGAGTTTTAACTTTGATACCTTAATTTAGTAGGGTATGTTTCAGAAGAGGTAAGAAAGTTTTATTAATTTACTTAACTATCCTCCTACCATACGCCAATATGCATAAACCCAGAATAGTATCTGGAAAGACTTACCTTAGGCCCGTCGGGCGTAGGAGCTTACAAAAAGGCTTACCCTAGGCTCATTGGGCGTAGGAGCTTAGGTCCAGAAGGGCTTACCAACGCTGAGCCTACAGATCTTCATTTATATCCCAGATAATATACCTAAGATGAATTTAGTTTATATACATAAGTTTGTAATACCAGAAGATAGATATCAGATCTATTTTTTATACAAAAAGACAGATGTCAAATTTTATTTTGTTTATTATTATTATTATTATTATTATTATTATTATTATTATTGTATTCAAGGTCATACATTAGATATATTTCCATATTAGGGGACAAAAGCCAGAGATTGCTTTCTTTTCGAATAACATTGTCATACTTTTAATTTTAAGCAGATAGTCGTGGTTTATAACATATAGTATTTACGGACACATGGTACACGCCTTATGATCCAATTTATTTCTCAGAGACACTCGAAAGTTATTAGAGAGAGAACACTTGATAATTTCAGACTGATTTCAGAGCGAGGTCCCATAAAAGGGAGTTCGATAACAATGACTCAAACCAGACATCAAAGTTGATGCATCGGGATCATTGAGGATTCAGATATATCAAGGGTGATTCAATCATTAGAGCCTACGAGGGTATTTTAGTCATTCTAACCTTCGAAGGTAACCTGGTATTTTGAACCAACAAGGTATAAACAGTGATGTACAGAATTCAAGAATTCTAGTTGCTCATCAAGTTTCTGAGTCCTTTTGAACTAATCGAAACCTATTGACACAATGTTTAATATCTCACCGGATAGGTACACCTCAACCATTCATTTCTCAGAACTGACTATACTGTATCATCAAAACAATTCTCCTTCACCAATCATCCACTGAACTTACTACGAGTAACCGAGCACATATGTCTACAAGTGATATTTTCCGAGTAATCGAACATGTGCATTGAACCTGAACTCATTCCAAAACATCGAAAGTGCCTTTGGAGAACATGTCTTTCATATCATTAACTATGTACTTTCTCCAAATAAATTATACGTGCATTCACATGATATTCTTCCAATATCATCATAGTATTTGAAATGACTAACAGACACGAGTTGCATTTTACCACTTTTAGAGCCATTACATTTGTTTGGCTTTAAATGGAGTTCTAAATTCCATGTCTTAGAAATATTCTCAGTCATTGGTATTCGAGGGTATTTTAGACAATTCGATGCTCAAAGGTTTTTCAATTATTCAGATTCTTTTGGTCCTTCGCACTATTTGTTCGTTTCAAACCTCAAGGATATAACACATAAGTCGGTTGATTGTCAATATTGCCCGAGGAAAATTCAATCTTTAGCGTCATTCAATCTCATTCAATCTTATCAGTATTTTCAATTCTTCTTTTGTCATCGCAATCCATTCAATCTTTTACGCCACATTGATTAATTCAAACATACGAATATTTTTCCGTAAATTTATCTTCGAAGATTTATTCAAAATTCCATAAACTCAAGTACTTTAAAGTCTCGAATATTTAAGTCTTGTTACTATAACATTTAAGGAAATCAAAGGTTTTCAAATGCATCGGATGTCTTACCAGATCAAGTATAGCTTCTCGGGTTGTGTTTATAGTTGAGAGGTATTTTCATCATTTGTTAATCAGATATTTCCGACATTTATCCTTTTAATAAAAGAGATCGTCGGGCTTAAATATTTACCGTCTCAGTAATCATGTATTGAACTCGAAAGTCCTTTCGATTTATCAAACCTCTTATTCGAATATTTTTGCCTTGCCCATTATTATTCTTATTTCATAATTGATTGACATAGGCAGAAATAATCATATGCTCAATCATGGTCGTGCAAACATTGACCGAATACCAACAAGTTTCAAAAGCATGCAGAAGGTAGTAATATATTACCTTGAATCCTTGCTATATCGGTCGAACCTTGAACGAAATTCGAGCTCTCTTGAACCCGAATTTGACATCCTTCAACATCTCGTATTCAAAAAACCAAGAACACCTTCAATCACACAATATCTCATTTCAGTCCTTATTCAAAGTACTCTTAACTGAATAATAAATACATATACAAGTTTGGGTTCAAGGTCAGGTTCGGAGGCTCTCAGGTCAGAATTTCTCAAAATGAGCTTCAAAAACAGGCTCAAGACGTCAAAAAACATAAAATAGGAGTTTTCAGAAAATTTGACTTTTTGATCAAAGTTAACGGTCAATGCTGACGTCATCATCGATCAACGCTACCTTAATCGGTCAACAGTCAATCGAGTTAACTCGGACGGGTTGACTCACTGAGTTGACTCAGTTAACGGGTCGGGTTCGGGTTAATGAGTCGGTTCGATTCGGGTCGGGTCAAACACGAATTGGGTCGGGTACAGTTTTTGGGTCTGGGCCAGTTCATATGGCTTGATGGGTCGAACCGGTTTATCAGTTGGATCGGTTTGGTCTGGGGTGGTTCAAACCAGTTTGGTTCAGTGGGTTCAGACCAGTTTGGGGCCAATTTAGACTGGGTTTTACCTCTGGGTTTTCAGATCGTCGGCTGATCAACAGAAAAGGTCACCGGAGACGCCAATGAGCTCGATTTTGCCGGATTTCAGAAGCAAATCAGACCAAGAATTCAACTAACCAAAAAAACAACCTATATAGGCCGAAAACTCACCTGAAAAGACCCAAAAGGTCAAAACCTCGTCGAAAAAGACGAAGCTCCGACGAAGCCCTTAACAGAGTCGGATGAACGATCAGTTTACTGGGTTTTGTTCAACACAACGTGGGGAGCTGGGATCTGGAGTCTGATTCTCGAACGGACGTCAAGGGTGGCCGGAAACGACGGAAAATAGAAGGGCGACGCTTAGGTTTCCCGACGAAACATTCAAACGCGTTCCCACGGCAAACAACGACGAAACACCGCGAGTGGCTAATGGCCCTGGGTTCGCTGCACGACGACGAGCACGCCGGTGACGACGATGACACTTACGGCGGTGCGATGGGCGAGATCGGAGATATGGCCGGACTTGAGGAGTCAGAAAAACAAAGGTTAAGAGGTTCTGGAACCTTACTTTCGAAGTGGGTAACAAAACAAATAAAACAAAGGGTAGGGGAGAGTTCAGATTTTAAAATCTGATATAATAATTATCACATGCAACTTAAAATTAAGTTGGTGTAAAACTAAACCAAGAGTAACCTTTGGCTTAGTGGTTAAAACTCAAACATTCCCTTAAAGGTCACAGGTTTAAACACTGGTGACTCCAATTCCTTTTCTTCTTTTTTTCCTTTCTCGTTTTTTTTCAACATTCATCTTTTTCTTTCTTTATTTATTTAGGGTGTTACAATGTTAGCAGAGGTTCAATTTGTTATTGATAATATTTTTCGTTTAAAGCGGGTTTTTTTCTTTGTTTAATTTTATTGTTTTATTTAATATTGAAAGCTAAAAACATTTAACAATTTATATGTTCAATCATGGATGAGTTTAAAGTAAGTAACATGTACCGATATGTATCACTAATTATATGCACCGACATGTATTATTAATTATTTTAATAACTTTCATAATTAAAGGGGTCTAAAGAGTGATATATTTTTAGAATAAAATAAGTTGAAACACTTTTTGTGTTACATTTTCAATTTTTTAATTCAAAAACAATAAAGTTTTATTAATAAATTATTCCTAATTCAACTTTTAATCAAATTCTTTTAAAAAACTAGTATTAAATAAATTAAAAATATATTTTCTTATCAATTCCTTATAAGGTAATTATTCCATGCAAAAGCGATTATAGAAATTTGTTTACACAAGAGCTTTAGTTTTAGGGTTTAAGGTACACGTGGCAAATAGGTCGTTCGGATGGGGTTCAGGTTAGGTTGACTTTCGGTTCGGGTTGCTTTTAGTTTAGGTTTGATTCGGGTCGGATCGAGTTTGATTCGAATTTAGTTCGAGTCTATGTTATTTTAGATCGGGTCGGTTAAATTTTCGGGTCGGGTCAATGTCGGGTTGGTTGCTTTTTGGATCAGGTCAATATTAGGTCGGTCATCTTTCAAATTGAGTCAATATATGAATATGATCTTTTAAATGAGAAAAATGATGTTAAATTATTACTAATAGTTATTAATTAGTAATATAACACAAAATAAGAATAAAACATATATATTTGACGAAATTAAATTTGGGTTGCTTTCGGTTCGGGTTACTTTTGGTTCAGTTGATTTTCAGTTCAGGTTGCTTTCGATTCGATTGACTTTCGGTTATGGTTGCTTTCGGTTTCGGTCAATTTCGATTCGGGTTGAATTTTGGTTTAACTAAATTCGGGTCGATTTTGGTTCGGTTCGTTTTTGGTTCAGATTCGAGTCATGTTTAGACCATAATGTTCGTGTCTATATCGGGTTTCGAGTCAGGGAAATTAGTTTGGGTCTCGGGTTTCAGGTCTAGTTTAAGGACTTTATTTAAGGTTTATGGTTTATGCTTTAAGTGTAGTAGTTTTGAATTTAGGGTTGTTGATAGCATTTCAAGTTTGAAGTTAAAATTTAGCGTTTGTAGGTTAAAACCTAAATCCCTAACCATATTACCCTAAAAATTAAATTCTAACCCTAAACCCTACACTCTAACCTTAAACCCTAAATTATATACCTAAACCCTAAACTCTAAACCCCTACACTAAAATTCCTAAACTCTAAACTTTAAACTAAAATACTAAATCTTAAAATTCATTAGGCTCTTGTAGAAACAAAAGGTTACTACCGCCTGTGTATGTGATAACAATCTTTTTTTATATAATATTTAACCTAACTCATCTTCCTAATAATAAACCTTAGCCGCGGTAACCCAATAATTTTTTAACCTAGCTTTATTTTAATTTTTTATCCATAGTTTGATCTCCATAATATTACACTGATTTATAAACTCTTGAATATATAAATACACATTTGGAGTATATAAATACAAGCACATAGTGATACAATAAAACCAAACATTCCGATTAAGTTAACGAACAATAAAGTGCAGCGGTAACATAGTTCAAAAGTGCTGAAAATAAGTATTTTTAAAGTCAATATAGGTTGCATGCAATAAAAAAATTGCAGATGTGGGATTCTTATACTCTTTTTTGTGTGTGTGTGGAAGATTTGGATTAAAAAAGAACTTGCTAAAGTAATTTTAAAATTTTTATTTTTATGATTATTTTGTTTGTATATTTGGGTAATACTATACATACTGATCAATGGAAGTTATTCATATTTTAAATTGAGAATTTACTGCAATAAACTTGGAGTTGAATCTTGATGATGCAGATTGAAACTCATTCTGAAGGTAAAAATAATGTTGGATGCATAACTGGGGCCGATATTCGTTTAAAGGACCTTATCACTTCAAAGGAATGTTGTAAATACAAGGTTAATTCGAAATAAAAAAATATAAACAAAATATAATAGTTTAAAAGGAATCGAACAAATTCGAAACAAACCAAAAAATGCAGATTATACTTAAGTTCTTTGGTCGTGGGTCCCTCAAAATACAATAACAGATCTTCAACAGTAGCATTTCTGAAAAGATCACGAACAGACGATTCGAGAATTGCAAGTATTCTCGTTGTGTAGGTACACTTCATCCAAAATAGAATTGATTTGCACCTTTCTTGTACACAAGACACAATTTCCATTGAAATCACTCAATGACCCAAAGTGGGTAAGTGTATATAAACATTTCTCATTTTATTTATCCCATCAATGTGGAGTCCGCTATGGTCCGACTGTACCAGTATATGACGGGTTGTGGAAGCAAATTAATAAATTCCGGGGATTACAAAGGAACCCGTGTATGGACCCGAACCCAAATCAGGGTCCGCGAGTTTTGCATGGGTCGAGTCCAAGGGTTTTGTTTCTTTGGTCTTTGAAATGATGGCCTTGAGTTTGTATTTCATTACGATTTAATCTCTTTTCTTTTGTAATTTGGCTCTCTACCTTTCAGTTTCATATAATTTTGTCCCGTTTTCAGTCTTTATTCATTAAATTTATTTTAATTTAATAGCTTTTATTTAATTAAATGTTTGCATGTTTTTAAATTGATCATATGATTTTGTATGCTAGATAATTTGTCACCTAGTCTTAATTAATTAGTAATGTTTAGAATTTAATTTCACAATTAAGATTGAATTAATTAATTAGGTGAGATCACCTTAGTTAATTAGTGTATTTTAAATAGAACCTTGCAATGGGGTGTTATCTCTAATTGATCCTAAATAGGTACATTTAATGTACACTACCGGTTAGAATTGAATAATCACCTAGTTAATTAAAATGAGATCCTAATTAGGTTGTTACCTAAATTAATTAGAATGACTTTTTAATTAGTGAATTATCATGAGAACTTAGAAGTTCTGAGATGGACGTTATTCAAGCAATTGGTACTGTCTCATAAAAGCCATTAAATTTGAATGATATTCATAGTCTAATAAATGTAATTAATTAGAGCCTAATTAAGTTAGCGATTAAAAATGACAAGACAATAATTAAATCATGCATTAAAATTTTTTATGCTGGAAATACATTTTTATGAGTATGGATGGGGGTACTTCTTAACCGGGTGCTTCTAATCTCGTATTCGATATAAAAATGTATTTCCTTATAAATTGGTATCTCCATTTGAAATTTAAATTCAATTAATAATTATGGATAAATTAAATTCAAATTGTTATTCGAAATGTTAAAATGTCACGTAAAATTAAAAGGTACCGATAACGATCGTTTGTGGGGTGCTAATCATTCCCCACACGTAACCGACTCTCGAACCCAATTTTTAATAAAATGAATCTCCGGTTATTTTTATGGTGTCCGGTCTACCCAAGTGACTGGTGTCGACTCCAAATGTTTTTTTAAGTAAATGTAAAAATGATTAACTTAAAAGTTGAATAAAAGTGATTTTAAAATATTTTCAAGGTTAATAAATGAATAAAATTTTATTAATAAATGGGAGACACTAATTAAAATATAAAAACAATGTTTTCAAATCAAATGACTAAAATGGACAAAAACCTTAATTTTCAAAGAATTCAATCGCCGGGCTATTATTTTCCACACCCTTTATTCGGTTTAAAAAATGATCGTGATATAAGCAAATTGAAAACTCTCACAAAAGATCAAAATATTCTTTATTTTTTTAAAAAAATTATAAAATAAATAAAATATTTAAAGATTTATTGAAAATAAAAGCTAATACAAAAGGTTAAAATGTATTAGAGATTAAAAAATTAAATATAGAAATTATTTTTTATAAAGTATTAAAAAACTGAACACTTTCATCAAAAATGTCTTAGACTTCGCCAGCCTGAGTATTATCATTCGTTAAACGAATTTTCAGTGGAATCAACCTTATATTAAAGTAATTATAAAAACAAAAATTTTCTTTTGCTTTTCTACTGACGTTCATTAATATTTGAACTAGAAAAACTAAAAGAGAATTTTGGTTTTTTAGTACTTTAATACAAGGATGATTTCATTGAAAATATGTTCAAGGAATATTAGTAGGCTTACATTAGCCAGAAACAGTCGAAGACTTTTTTGATTATTTTTAAATTCATGTTTTTTTTGTTTTTACTTAATTTTTAAAATTAATTACAATGTTTTTATTTTCTAATATTTTATGATTATTAAATATTATTTAAATATTTTAAAATTTTACGAGTTTACATGTTAAGGGTTTAATTTAGGGTTTACAACTAATTTAAGATTTATATGTTAAGGGTTTAGTTTAGAGTTTACAATTAGTTTAGGGGCCTGAATTTTAGACCTTAACCCTTGCATGTAAACCCTAACCTAAACACATAAGAGTGCATTAAATATTTTTTCATAAAAAACATATATGGATGGATATAAATCCATTTTAAATTTATATAATATAGAGTGCATGGGTGATAAATTACTCAATAAAGACATAGCTATCAGAACATTTGACTCAGGGTTGGTTATGCCTGATTTGTAAAACGTGAAAGGACGAGTCATCTCGTCGCTTTGGCCGAGTGGTTAAGGCGTGTGCCTGCTAAGTACATGGGGTTTCCCCGCGAGAGTTAGAATCTCTCAGGCGACGTTCTTTGTGTAATCTTTTTTCTTCATTTAATCCGAGTTTGTATTTTGCATGTATATGTGAATGATGCAATGCAGTAACAATGTATATAAACACTGAACAACTCTCTTAGATTCTCTTATACAGCTCTGTATTCTTTCTACTTGTCTTTCATCATCCTCGAAGTTACTTCAATGGAGATCAAGAACTCGGATTTACGAGTTTGAAGAAGAAAGCAGCGGTTGCATAACCCAAGGCTAAGAGGGTAGTTCTTTGCACGCCATGTATACTTTTAGCCCTCAGATCTTTGATCAACAAGGTCAGGATTCGTTCATGCTTCAACTTTGATCAACACCAGATCCCCTCGGCCTCAGGGTGCACTCCTCAGCTTAGAGCCTTGCACCATGGATTTAAATGAAGGTTGCGCTCGCGGTGTTTTATTACGGTTATAGATATGACTAAATTATTACAGTAATGGACCGCTATTTGAATCACTACCTTGCATATTTATTGATGATGACAAGGCCAACATAGGAGTTTTGGGAGCATTGCAAACTCTCGTACAATACAAAACCTAAGTTAAAGGACTGAACGGGCTCGGCATCACTCGTCCTTGCCATTACTTGATTTGGCCTTCAATTGTAAAGAGAAGATTCTCGCAACTCGTCGCTTTGGCCGAGTGGTTAAGGCGTGTGCCTGCTAAGTACATGGGGTTTCCCCGCAGAGTTCGAATCTCTCAGGCGACGTGTTGAAATTGGGTAACTTTATTATTATTATTAAAGTTTATCTACCTTATTTTGAATAGTTACATTCTGGTCACTAAATTTTTTTATATACTTTCATCACCGATGATAATATTAATTTTAGGTTGGTTGTAAACCATTGAATTTTCTGTCTATTTCTAGAAAACTTCCTTAATTCACGAAATAATTTAAGAGTATTCCAATTTTATGAATTTAAAAAGTCAATATTATTATCTATGCAAAATATTCCGCCATATTGATATTTAATTTCAATGAGCAGACGACTTCGAGAGTAAGGATGAGAGCTGATTATTTACTCTTAATTTTGATTTGTTTCTTGAAGTTCTTCTAAATGCTTTTTGATGTGATGAATTATGATTTAAGTTCACATGTCAAACCAGGTTGTCATTGTACATGGTAGGAGGGCGGCCCGCCCAAGACCTATTTTTTATAATATTTTGTATTAGGGTCAATTTTTTAATACTTATTAATAAGGGTCTCTTCTTTTTAATATTTAGTATTAGAGTCAATTTTTTGAAGTTCTTCCAATATTTATTATAAGTGTACAATTTTTTTACAATACTTTTTGTTAGGGACCTAATTTTTTAACACTTGTTATTTGTGGTCTATTTTTTTCAATATTTGTTACTAGTGGTTCATTTTTTCCATTATTTGTTATAAGAGGTCCAATTTTTTCAATACTTGTTATTAGGGCCTCGATTTTTTCCCCAATATTTATTACTGTATTAGGGCCCTATTATTTCAATATTTGTTATTAGAGTTCGATTTTTCCAATATTTGTTATTAGAGATCTGCCATTAAAATTTATTTATTTTCTTAATATTTGTTATTAGAGCTCAATTTTTTCTCAATTTTTATTATTAGGGGTATAATTTTCCCCTAACATTTGTTTTTAGGGACATACTTGTAGATAATTGTCATGTAAATAGAGTTAATTATTTTGTAAATATCTAAGTTATTTAGATATCCTATAACTCTAATCTCTTAAAGTATTTAAATAGCCTATAACTCTTATCTATTAAGTAGTTTAGATAACCTTTATCTCTTATCTTTTATATGATCATATTCTATCTAGACTATTTTGAGTTTTATTAGAATTTATTGTACTAAATCTATATATAGTTGGCTTGTATGTACTTTTAAAATCAATTCAAGGAAAAACAATGAATCAAATTCCCACTGCCCAAAATACTTTTCTTTATTTTCTACATGATATCAGTCTAGGTTTTTAAGATCTTATCTGAAAAAATCTTAGTTATTGGTTAGCTGAAAGGCTAGTCCATCCCCACGACCACAGAAGGAAAACCAATCACATTTTGTCACCTTTGTAAGAAGTGCTAGCAGACAATTTAGCAAGAAATATGAAGGTAATCTTTCTTTTGTAAATACTGTTGACAACCAAACTTCACTACTTGGATTGTCGAAAGTGGAGCCTCTGACCACATGACAGGAGATCTAAGCATATTTACAAAATTCAGCCAGCTTGGGGCCCAATCCAATGTAAAGAGAACATATGGTTCCTTAGCAACCATTGAAGAAAGTGGAACGATTCGAGTAAATCAAGATATCAAATTGAACTCTGTGCTTTATGTTCCAAAATTAGCTTGCAACTTGTTATCTGTTAGTAAATTGTCTCGTGACTTGGGTTGTTATACAATATTTGATTTACATGGCTGTGAATTTCTGGTATTGAATTCAGGGAAGATAATTGGCAATTTTAAGTTGCACTGTGGACTATACATTCTTCAAGGTTCTTTGCCTTCACCAAAACAAGTCTATTCCAGTTGCATCTCTGATTATATTTCCACATCAAACCCTATTTCTAGTAAGACTAGGACATCCCAATTTCTTTTATTTGGTCAAGATGTACCCAAATTTGTTCACCAATAAAAGATAAAATCCTTTCATTGTGACATCTGTCAATTTGCCAAACATCAAAGAACCACATACCCTTCATCCACTTATAAACCTTCTCACCCTTTTTCCATCACCCATAGTGATATTTGGGGCCCTTCCATAGTTAAGAATGTTACTCAATCTAGATGATTTGTAACCTTTATAGATGACTATATTTTGACTACTTGGACCTTTCTTATAAGGGAGAAATTTGAAGTTAGTGAAAATTTTAAAACCATTCACAATATGGTCGAAAATCAGTTTCAAGGTAAAGTTCACATTTTTAAAACTAATAATGGGAGTGAATATTTCTCAAAGAGTCTAGGATCCTATTTTAAAGAAAAGGGCATTGTATATATTAGTTCTTGTGTTGATAGTCCTCAACAAAATGGGATTGTCGAGAGAAAAAAATAGGCATCTTTTGGAAGCAGCTAGGTCTCTTTTATTCTCTTCCAATGTTCTTAAATATTTTTTGGTGGAAGTTGTCCTAACTACGACTCACCTTATTAATAGGATGCCTAGCCGAACACTAAAGTTTCAGTCACCTAAAAATGTCCTTAAAAAATTCCCTTGGTTCAAACCTATGCCATGTGATCTTCCACTAAAGATTTTCGGCTGTTCCACTTTTGTTCATATTTATCAACAACATAGGTCTAAGTTGGATCCAAGGTCATTCAAGTGTGTTTTCTTAGGTTACTCATCCACTAAGAAGGGTTACAAGTGTTATCCCCTAATTACAAAAAAGAATTATATTACTATGGATGTTACCTTCCTTGAAAATAAACCTTATTTATCTAAAACCGAAATTCAATGGGAGATTCAATATGAATTTTAATTTCAATTTTTTGATAGCCTTAAAAATTCACAATCCATTTTTAATTCCACAACCCATGCTTTCATCTCCTTTACAACCATCTCTACATTCTTCTCCTACAAGAAAAATTCCAGCCTTATTAAAACTCCACAAATAACCCACCCATCACCTTCCATAACTCCGCAAAAGACCCAACCAGAAGGGATAGAACTTAGCGTCTACAAAAGGAGAGAGAAGTCCACCTTGCAACCTAGACGCTGCCAAGAATTGGAACTGAGTCTAATTACCATGGAAAACTTGGAAGGTATTGATTCTCCTCTTAATGAAAATCTTATTCCTTCTGTTAACAATGATGATTTGCTGATTGCTTAAAGGAAATGTGTGAGGAAGTGTATTGCTCATCCGATAAAAAATTATGTTGTTTAAAGTCGTTTAATGCCATCATTCAAGGCATTCATGACAAAAATTGATGACATTCAGATTCTTAGAATAGTAGAGGAGGCTTTGAATGATCCTAAGTGGAAGAAGGCAGTCGAGGAAGAAATCTTGCCCTTGAGGAAAGAAGCTAGTGAGATGTAAATGGGTTTTTTCACAGTGAAGTACAATTTAAATGGCATCGTTAAATGTTTCAAAGCCAAGTTAATGGCTAAGGGGTTCACATAGTCTTATGGTATAAATTACCAAGAAACCTTTGCTCTAGTTGCAAAACTAAACACAGTAAGAGTTTTATTGTCTCTTTTCGTGAACCAAGATTTTCCACTTCATCAATTAGCCATCAAAAATTCCATCTTGAATGGCAATTTGACAGAGGAAGTGTACATGTAAATTTCAGAGGGCATCAAGAGAGATTCGACTACTCACAAAGTATCCAAATTGTGAAAATCCTTGTAAGGCCTAAAGTAGTCCCTCAAGGGCTTGGTTCGATATATTTTCCAAGGTAATTATTGGGAGTGGTTATAAACAATTTCAAATCAACCATACCTTGTTTATTAAGGTAAATCAAAATGGTAAAAGAACAATTTTAATTGTTTATGTGGATGGTGTAATAATCACTAGGGATGATGTTGAAGAATTAAAGAGGCTAAAAGATTCACTAGCCAAGGAATTTGAAATCAAAGACATCGACAGTCTTAGGTACTTTCTTGGAATAGAAGTTGCAAGATCAAAATCTGGTATAGTTATCTGTCAGATAAAGTGTTGGAAATTGTGAGGAGCTGGCAACTTTGAGCAATAATTCGAGAAGGTAAAGGTAGAGATTCGAATAAGGATTTTTTTGGGTCCTATTGTACTCCATGAGACCTTTACAACGGTATCTCATATGCTCAAAATAGTTGAGTAATGAATGGTAAATTGATGCTCAAAGTAAGGTAGTTGTGAATTGAGTAAGGAAGATAAACCCCCTCATCCCACATGGATGAGATAAATGGCATGGGAAGTTTTTATATACACTTACCCACTTTGTAATCATTGAATGACTTGAATGGAAATTGTGTCTTGTGCACAAGGAGTGTGAATTAATCCTATTTGGGTTGGGGGCGCACTCGCACGACGTAGGTGACACAAATTTCAAGACCAGTCGAGCCCTTTGTTGGTTTACAAATATTTTACCCACTTCGAAATAAATTTTCCTTTATATTAGCATATCTTTTTTAGAATATTTCGAATTTAAAAGGGATATTATCTTCTTTCTTTAAATTTGAATATTAATGCTTACAATTCACGAAATATATTCGAGTAAATATGATGTTAATTGTATGTTTTCGAATTAAATATGAAAAGAATCATTGACCATTAAAATTTAAAATATTTTATTCTCACGGTTTAACCTAATCACTCCCCTATATAAACCTCACCTCTCTTTCAGTTTTAAAACACAACTCGAAAAATTTTCTACTCTTGAAAAAATGCATTGTGTTTTTGGTGATAGTCAAAGGCAAGGGCTTTGTTTGTGATCTCTTCAGAAGTGCTAGAGTCGAAGATCATCTGTTGTTGTATCCTGGGAGATTGACGGTGAAAGAACTCAATCACAAAGGAGTGGTCGAAATCTGCCTTAAGAAAATTGCATTTGTGCAAGCCTCAACAATCTATTCTCAGTTTATTTTGAATATGTTCAATTCCATTAAACTGGTTTTATTGTCTTCCCATTTATGTTTAATTTTTATTTCGAATTAACCTTACAATCTTAACACAGGTCTCATACAAGGCAATTCGAAATAATTACGATTACGAGATAGCAAATAAATTCGTTTTTAGGATCTATCTTGCCATTTTAACGCACTTGCTAAAATCTCAAAAATTGGACAAATCTGTTTACATAAATTTTTTGTGATAAACGAGAAATTTATTTTTGTTTATTGGAGTAAGTTTTAAATTTATGTTTCGTTTCTTTTGAACATAAACAATGACTATGGGAATGAAGATATATGCGTTGTGATCTCTGAAGTCAATTTGGTTGACTCGAACCTAAGAGAATGGTGGCTTGACACTAGAGCCACACGTCATATCTGTTGTGACGAGAACTTCTTTTCTGAGCTGATACCTACCAATAATGGGGAGAAACTCTACATGGAAAATGCTGCGACTTCCAAGATCAAGGGGAAGGGAATTGTGGTCTTGAAGATGACTTCTGGGAAAGAACTCAAGCTGTAGAATGTGCTATATGTGCTTGACATACACAAAAACCTTGTTTCAGGAACACTTTTAAGTGTCCACGATTTTAGAATGGTTTTTGAATCCTAAATTCATGTTTATTGGAATAAATTCTAAATTCATGTTTCATTTCTTTTGAACAAAAACAATGACTGTGGAGAATGAAGATCTATGTGTTATGATATCTGAAGTCAACCTAGTTGACTCGAACCTAAGGGAATAATTGCTTGAAACTAGAGCCACACGTCATATCTGTTGTGACAAGAACTCCTTTTCTGAGCTGATAGTTGTAATCACTAATTTTGTCCGAGGTATTAACCCGTTTTATATTTTTTCAATAAAGAGGATTTGTTTGTTTTAACTATATAGTATGATTAAAAAGTTAAAACAAACCAAAAATATTATAAGTATTATTCAAATAACACTATCATGATTTGTTTACTTTATTATAGTGTTATTACCAATTGAAAAACCCTAAATATTACTAGTAAATTATATTATCTTCACATCTTGTTATCTTACTCCTACTATTTTTACTATTATTGTTACCTTATTATATTATATTATATTATATTTGAAAACCAAAAAGAAGTATCAGATCTATAAATAAAGTCCAAATAAATAAAAGTCAGTTCACTTATATATATTACAGCCCATTATCATATATATTAAAACCCAAAAAATATTATTACATATACATATGGCCCGTTTGGCCCAAAATTACACCAAAACCCCAATCCTCTATTCCTCTGTGCAGCCGCCACCTCCATAGACGTTAGATTTGGCCTTGATCTAACGGCCCAGATCAAAGGAAGAAAGAGGCCTTTTAGCTCCCACACGCGCCGATTCACCTTCCCACCCGCGCGTGCAAGCCATGCCCGGCTCTCCATCTTCTGCAGCAACCTTCTCGTTGGTCCCCTCCTCCTCGCCGATCGCCCACATATACGAAAACAAAACAAAAAAGTCAGATTGTGCAACCACTCGAAATCAGGATTTTAGAGGGGACAAACTAAACGGCTAGAAATCAATGCAATGGTATAAATACAAGCTTCATAAGCTTCAACAACAACTATTGAACCTCAAAGCAAATTCCAACCAATCAAATCCAAACCTTAGTACTTATTGTCAAATTCTTGTACCCAACTCCTTGAGTTCTTATTGTAAATCAAATTTGAGAGTTTGAGGAGTGTTTGTAAATCAATTGGGCTATATTTATATTGTGAGAAATCAATTGTAATAGCCAATATTCTTTTTTGTAAATTGAGAGTCTTGTGGTTCAATCTTTGGGTAGAAAGATTGAATATTTTTAAAGGTTGTCTCCTTAACCTAGAAAAGGGGAAGAACAAATTAGTGGAGAGTTTGTTGAAAATCCTTAGTGGGAGCTAAGGTAGTGGATCTAGAGTTTGTTTAGAAGATTGAACCATTATAAGTGCCTTGTCTATCATTTTTACTTTTTATTTTTGCTCCCTCCAATTTTTAAAAGTGTCAATTCACCACCCCCTCTTGGCCATATTGATTAATTTGAACCACTCAACATAATATTATTTATATGATAAACTGTAGTTTGGAATATATAAATACTATTTGTGTTTGAAACAAAACAAAGATGTAAAGTTGGCTTAGTGATTAAATGGTTGCCTTTGATTCTAAAGGTTTCAGTTTCAAACCTCATTGGCTACATAATTTTTCATATTTTCCTCTAGAAAAACGACACAGATTTAGGCAATTTAGTATCAAAATTGCGGCTCCAACACGACATCATTTAGGTCTAGCATCTAAGTTATCACGCCGTTTAGTGTTGGGAAACACCGGTACACCCCATGTCACAACAAAAAATTATCCGTCGATTACCTCCAGAGATCCATGTACAAGGAACGAATTCGAGGTGAAAAGGATGAAACGTTACCTTAATAAATCTGGAAATCTGCATGAAGTATAGGAGAATCCAAATCGAATCTGATTCGTCACAATCGTGTTCTGACCTTTACACAGTCTATAACACCCTCAAATATAGCCTAAAAGTTATTTAAATTAAGTGGTCAAGAGGTTAAATTATATTAAAACAAGTTTTCCTTTTTATTAGTTATATTCGGTTAATAAGAACTTAATTAAAAGAAGAAAACAAATTAAAGGATTAAAGGAGAGGGGACTAAATTGAATAATGTGAGAAACAAGTGGACTTGCATGTTGAAAACTTGACTTCCCCAATCCGCCCTTAAGTGGAAATAAGTGATAGTTTAACTAAAAGGGGCAGATTGGTCATCTATCAATTCCATTAACTTTAGAGTGTTGTCTCTTCCTCTCCACTTTTCTTCTCTTCAGCCAATTGTGAGAGAGAGCTTAGAGGAAAAGTTTTTGCTAGAGAAAACTCAAGGAGAGCTTGAAAATTAACTTGCATGTTGATCATTTTCCCATAGAAATCAAATTAGAAAGCTAAATCAAGAACTTGAAGAGATTTTGGAGGAATCAAGGGTTGGGCAACAAAATAGGAAGAACAAGAGCATTGATGTCAAAGAACAAGAATATCTTGGAGTTGTGAGTGTAGCTAACATTAGGGTTAAGAGTTAGGTCCTAACCTAGTTATTTATGTTTATAATGTTCTTGAAAGGTGCCATGAAACTGACTTTAAATTATATTTTGTAACCATATAAGGGAATGATGATATTAATTACAAATGGTAACATGTAATTGTGAAACAAATATTTTAATTTTGATATAACTAAAAACCTAAGGACTAAGTCGAAAAAGTCAAAACGAATTTTAAGTCCATAAAATATCCCCATATAATTTTAGTATTATGCCTAAGTTAAAAACATACATTTTCAAATACTTTTTCTAAGTGTTTCAAGCCAAAGCAGTGTTTTTCAAGCACCCGTTTCGAAACGGCCCTAAGGCGTTTCGAAACATTTTCACCACTGTCGACCACCGTTCCGAAACGTGTATCGAAACACTTGAAAGCGTTTCGAAACGGCACAACTCGTTTCGAAACTGTTCTTCATGTTGGCTTTAAAAAGAATTAAAATTATTTCAAAGATTTCATATTTTCAAATATATAAGGGGTGTTTCGAAACGGATCAAGCCCGTTCCGAAACGACCCTTTGACAGTAGCCATTCCGTTTCGAAACGGATCACTACCATTCCGAAACAGGGGCTAGGTTTTAGTTTGAAAATATGACCGTTGTATGTTTTAACTGATTTTATCAAAACCGTTAAGGCGTTTCGATACGGTCTAGGACCGTTCCGAAACGACCCTTTTACAGTGGCAAAACCGTTCCGAAACGGCCATAAGGCGTTTCGAAACGAGCTCTTAAATGCACCCCAACGGCTCTTTCTATTTTAGTCCGTTCCGAAACAGGTTTCCCGTGTTCCGAAACGGGTTGGTGCAGACAGCATTAATGGTGGCAAGAGAGGGTTCCAACGGCTCCATTTATGTTCCCAACCACCCAAACGGCTAGAAATCAATGAGAAGGTATAAAAGGGACATCCAAAAGCATCAACAACAACTATTGAACTTCAAGCAAACATCCAAACATCAAATTCAAGCATTTGAGCAAAAATCCCAAATTTGTGTAAAATCCCAATTTGTGTTCTTCATTCATATTTTGTAAAATTGGGTTGAGTGCTTGTATTGGGGCTATCATTTGTATTGAGAGATACCTAATTAGCCTTCAAATTTCTTTGTTCTATTGAGTGAGAGTTGGGTTGATTTTTGGGTAGAAAAATCAACCGATATTGTAAAGGGTTGCCTCCTTGTCCTAGAAAAGGGGAAGATCAATTTAGTGAAATTGTTGCAAATCCTTAGTGAGACTAAGGTAGTGGATGTAGAGTTCATTTGGAACTTGAACCACTCTAAATCCCTTGTTCTTCAATTTTCATTTGCCAATTTCCACTAAAATCCTTTAAATTTCCAATTCACCCCCCCTCTTGGTAAATATCGATCTTTCGATCCACTCAACAGTAATGTTTTAAGTAAATTGGTATGTTACTTGTGCTATAAAGAGTTGAACATGAACATGCTTGCTGCCTTGAATGTCTTGATTAGTTAAATGATGAAACAAGACATGAAATGATCCTTCTTGAAGTTGAACTATGGTTCACTAGCCTAAGGGATGTTGATCTTTATACATGATTATTGATTACTTGAATATGCCATGATTCTTGTCTAGCTTGTTACATGATCCTTGATTCTTGATCATATGATTAAATAATGCCTTGGTAACTAGTGCATCATAGGTAGGATGGCATGCCATAGAGTCTTGAGCTCATTTGTGTTGGGTGGTCTACGGACCGGGCTAAGGCCCTTTGTTTTGGCGACAGTAGGAGGGATGTGTGTTATGGTCTTTGGCGATAGTATGAGGGATATGCCCAAATATTTGTTTTCACGACAGTTGGTTGGCGACTCGTTTATCTAGACTCAACTATAGACCAAGGCTTAAACTTGAAATTGAATAAGAAAGCTTGCTGATATGAAATATTGTTTACATGGAGTGAAATTGATCTTGTTAAGCTTGCTTACATGATATCCTATTCCATGAAACTTGATTGATTGTTATACATTTGACTTCTTGTTGATAACATGTATTTGATTGGTTGAAAAATCAGATTGATATATGTACTCATGTGACATTGATTTTCCATGTTTAAATGTTAGAACAACTTAAATGAAATGATATGAAAATATTTCTAAATATGATCAATTGAATACAAGCCTTGTACAGGCATGATTCTTGTGAACCGAGCTAGGCCTTACTTGATCTAAAATACACATGTTAAATGAATATGCTAGCCTAGCCTAGGTTGCTACCTCACTAAGTACTTAACCGTACTTATCACTCTAGTTTCATTCTTCCCAAACTACATGTTTGTAGATTGCAAACTAGCTCGATTAGAGGCAATGTAAGACAAGATATAGCTCTAAGTATGAATTTACCCTTTTGTAAACTTCTAGATGGTGGCCTTAGCTCTGTAATTAGATACATGTTCATGCAATTTGAGCATACGTTTGGCTATGTATATATTTGCGATATCATGGTTTGTATAACTTGATAACATGGTCGGGTTGATAGCTTAGTTAAGCTAGACAACATATGATGGTATGATAAGCTTATGGTTAAGTGCCTTGATGACATATCTATGTTTGGATGTCTTGATTAAAATGTGGAATGTTGTCTTGTGATAGTTGAATAGTCATGTGATAAGGATAAATGTTTAGGTCCACGTTAGTGTTATTGAATGTTTGATATGTATAGCATGTTAATTGAACAAGTTGATGTGCATAGATGGATTCATGTATCTTTGGTATATTTTGAATGGATTGAACAATGATAAGGTGTAGTTCGATTCAAGGAAATAGGTCCATGTTAGTGTGATATTTGGTTAACTTGATCTAGTAGTTGTTTGAATAGATGAATTTGTTTTAGGTTCATGATAATGTGATTAATCCATGATGTAAATTTATGTAGTATTCGAATGGTATAAGTATATGATTTGATGTTGCTAGTTAATTCAAATACTTAATGTTTAGGTGAAATAAGATGTATTCTTGCTATATGATTCACATGTATAAGTATTTGATTAATTGTTGACATCTTGAATGTAGAATCTTATAGTTCGAATGCCATGTAGCTAGGTTTCATGATCTAGTTTTCATGCTATGCTTGTATCATGTGCTTAGGTTATTTATATTAAGATTAAAGTTAATTGTTATGACTTGATTGATGATTGAATCATGTTACTAATTGAGGTATGAAACGTGTTAACAAGTTTTGTTGATTGTGTAAACATGTATTATGAGTCTAACTTATCAAATAGAGTAAGTTAGGCAAAAGTTTTTTATTATTCGGATTTTTGTTTCTTGAGTAGCATTCCTTAGCCGGTTTACGACTAAAACAGGTGAGGAGTGTTACATTTATTGGTATTAGAGCTTCGGTTTAGTTGATTCTCGGACAAAACCGAGCCTATTGCATCATGTAGGAATAAATTGGCCACCTAGGAGTTGTATATATCCAATTAAGCTGTCACTTGCCTAACCAACTCTTCCTTGTTTAACAATATAGACTCATGTATGAAACAAGACTAGCAAGGGACATTGAAAGTCCCGAGGGGTCCTCTAACGAGGGCGAGAGTGTTCAGGTGACTCAGAGACCATCGAATACTAGAAAGGGAAAATGAATGATACAAGATGAAGCAAAGAATAACGAACCGAAAATGGTAGCACCTTTTACTAATCCGGTGCAACAAGAGTGCTTTAACAACAAGAAAGAAATGTTTGATCAGCTCATAATATCCTTATAACGAGATTCCCATGTTCAAGCTCATGCTCCTACACCATTTAGGGCTCTTATCGACAAGCTCGCTCAACACCAAGCTTACACTTTCACTGGTACTGATGAGGCTAATCCCGAAATTGTCAAATATTTGCTTGAGGCCACTATTAGAATTCTGACCAAACAAATTTCTTGTTCGGATGAACATAAGTTCGAGTTTGCTGTCGTGCTACTTGCGGATGAAGCATTAAGTTGGTGGGAAACCACAACATTGATCGTACTTCCTGAAAAGGTCACTTGGAAATTCTTCCTCGATGAATTCAATAAGAAGTATGTTAGAGAACAATATCTCGTTGAACGACGGAAACATTTCATGTATTTAAAACAAGCTAGGAGACCTATTGAGCAGTACGTGAGCGACTTTTGAAAGTACTGCAAATACGGGTTCGAATATATCAAAACCGAAGCGGACAAGTTTCGGATGTTCATTGACATCCTTAATGATGAACTCAACCCTATTTTCACGGCCCTTGAAATCACAGATTTCCAAAGTCTCGTCAATCGAGCTATTGTCACTAAAGCGAAGATGAAAGTTTTGGGAAAACACAAGCACAATCAATCTCGGAAGGACAAGCGGTCGAGGCAAGATGATCGACCCCAATGGAAATCTAAAAAGTCTAAGTACTTAGGTGGAAATTTTTTGAGTCATACTCCCTCCCAAAAGAGTTACTACATACCAAAACCTCAATCGATAATCAAGTCTTTAGCCCTGACAATGTATATTGATAGTACGGGTAATACGGGCAAAGCTTCAAAAGTGCCTACTTGCAAATTCTGTCAGAAACATCACTCGGGTCAATGTAGGACCAAGTCTAATATGTGTTATCTTTGCGGAGGATCTGATCACTACATCAAGGATTGTCTACAAAACCCGAACAAGTTTCCTACTTGATCTCCAGTGGTTGCTAGTTCAGCACCAAATGCCCGAAATAAAGCTCCTCAACTTGTTCACTCGAGAAATCAAGGTACAGTTAGAAGGTCATCCTCGACCACCACACACCAGGAATCTCGAGCCCCTGCTCGTATTTATCATACCCGAGGAAAAGAGGAGGAAGAAGCTCCTGATGTAATCGCAGGTACAATCATGTTAAATTCAGTTCCTACTTATGCTTTGATTGATTCGGTATCTACTCATTCCTTCGTATGTTCTGCTATGTTGATGAAAGCTAGTTTGAAGCCTAAAACTGTTGAAAATCATTTGGTAGTATCGAACCCAATATGAGGCTTAATGAATATAAACTTTGTTTGTAAAGACACCCCTATTACTATACAAAATATACCTTTCCCTATTGATCTCTATGTGCCACCAAACTGTGAATTTGATCTAGTACTAGGGTTAGACTGGTTGGGAAAAGATGAGGCTTGGTTAGATTGCCAAAATAGGAGACTATACTTACGAGGTTAGGAAAAGAATCAATCATGTTAATAGACAAGAAACTGACATCTATTTTCTCTGATATGGCTTTACAAGATGAAATTGATTTCTGCTTACCTAATATGCTTGTTGTTTATGAATACATCAATATTTTTCCCGAGAAACTTCCTGGCCTTCCTCCAACTCGAGAAGTGGAATTTGGAATTGAAGTTCAGCCTGGAACAAATCTGGTGTCTATTACGCCTTATCATATGGCACCCGTAGAATTGAAAGAACTCAAGAAACAGATTCCATAATTAGTTGATAAATGATTCATCCTACCATGCACATCTCCCTGTGGTGCTCCGGTCTTGTTCATGAAAAAGAAAGATGGTACAGTGCGACTTTGCATCGATTACCAGCAATTGAACAAAGTAACGATAAAAAACAAGTATCCTTTGCCTAGGATTGAAGACTTGTTCGATCAACTCAAGAATGATGCCATGTTTTTCAAGATTGACCTTCAATCAGGTTACTATCAAATGAGGGTGAAAATGAAGATGTACCCAAAACAACCTTCCGAACTTGTTACGGCCATTACAAGTTTCTTGTGATGCCATTCGGGTTAACGAATGCCCCTGCTGCGTTCATAGACCCGATGAATCGAGTTTTCAAGCCTTATATCGAAAACTTTGTTGTCGTCTTCATAGATGACATCCTTGTCTATTCCCAGAATAAGAAGGAACATGTCGAACACCTCCGAATCGTGCTCCAAACACTCCGAGAACGTCAATTGTTCGCCAAGTTCACTAAGTGTGAACTTTGGCTATCGGAAGTTTCATTCCTCGGGCATGTTATCTCAGCTGAAGGAATTAAAGTCGACTTCAAGAAATTTCAAACCATCTTAGATTGGAGACCTCCGAGAAATGTGAGCGAGGTCCGAAGTTTCCTCGGTTTAGCTAGGTACTATCGAAGATTTGTGAAAGGGTTCTTGGTGATTGCCGCATTGTTAACCAAGCTTCTTAGAAAAGATGTAGCATTTGAGTGGTCGGAAAATTAGCAACGAAGTTTCGATCAACTAATACAAGCCCTAACTCATGCCTCGATTCTCGTCCAACCAGAATCGGGAAAAGGATTCACCGTGTATAGTGATGCATCACATTCGAGCCTTGGGTGTGTCTTGATGCAAGAGGGCAAAGTGATCGCGTACGCATCTCGGTAATTGAAGCCTCACAAACTGAATTATCCTACATATGATCTCGAATTAGCGGCCATTGTATTCGTGCTCAAAATTTGGAGACACTACTTATACGGTGAAAGGTGCAAATTGTTTACCGATCATAAAAGTCTCAAATACATCATGACTTAAAAAGACTTGAATTTGAGACAAAGAAGATGGCTTGAACTTCTCAAAGATTATCATTTGATTATCGACTACCATCCGGGTAGAGCAAACGTGGTTGTCGACGCCCTTAGTCGAAAATCATACTCGAGTAACTCTTCGAAATTAAATCTTAGTGAATTTCTTCGAATTAGATTTTCCTTGAAATACAAGTAATCATTCGAACATCACTAAATAACCTTGTTCCCACCTTTGTAGCTTCCTTGGCTATCAATGCGCATTTCCGTATGATTAAGAAACGAGGATTCTTATTTGAACTACAAGTGCAATCCAGCTTAATCCCGTGAATTAAAGAATTGCAACAAGTTGATCTTGATCTTCAAAAGATCATTTTGATGCTTGATTTCGAGTCTAACCCTGACTTCTCCTTAAAGTCGAATGGACTCATCTATTTTAAAGATAGAGTATGTATTCTTGATAACGACGATCTGAAACGAGAGATGTTACAAGAAGCCCATCAAAGTCTGTTCTTGATACACTTGTGTTCGGTCAAAATGTATAAATACTTGAAATCCTTGTACTGGTGGTCAGGCATGAAGTCATCTATCATTGAATTTGTGTCCAAGTGTTTAACGTGCCAACAAGTCAAAATCGAGCATAAGGTCCCTACGGGATTGCTTCAACCGATCAAACTACCGCAATAGAAGTGGGATCAGATCACTATGGATTTCGTAACTAGTCTTCCTTGTACTCCAAGAAAGAATGATGACATGTGGGTGACCGTGGATAGATTCACAAAATCGGCTCATTTTCTCCCCGTCTGAATGAACCTGAGTTTAGATAGTCTAGTCGAGCTGTACATCCGAGAAGTGATTCGGCTACATGGTGTACCAACCTCGATAATCTCTGATAGAGATCCTAGATTTTCATCCCGATTTTGGAGATCTTTAAAATGAGCTCTCGGAACCAAATTGAACTTGAGCACGTCATTTCATTCGCAAACCGATGGACAATTGGAAAGGGTGATACAAGTACTCGAAGATATGGTGCGTGCTTGTGTAATTGACCTTGTAAAGAATTGGGAGAAATATTTACCACTCATCGAGTTCGCCTACAACAGTAGTTACCAGACGTCGATCCAAATGACCATGTATGAAGCCTTGTACGGGAGATGATGTAGAACACCCTTGTGTTGGTCAAAATTGGGTGAAAACAAAGTCTTGGGACCTCAATTGTTACGAGAGACGGAAGAACAAGTTCGGTTGATTCATAATCGACTGAAAGAAGCCTTCGATAGACAAAAGGCGTATGCTGACTTGAAAAAGAGAGAAGTCTAATATAACGTTGGAGATAAAGTCTTTCTCAAAGTGTCACCTTGGAAGAAAATTTTCAGATTCAGAAAGAAAGGAAAGCTTAGTCCTCGTTTCATCGGACCTTTTGAAGTTATTGAAAGGATAGGTCAATTGGCTTATTGACTAGCACTCCTCAGTGAGTTCGATAAGATTCACAATGTCTTTCATGTTTCTATGTTGCGGAAATATTGATCTGATCCATCTTACGTTCTTGATCTTGAAGATGTAGAATTGAATCCCGCCCTTTCATATGAAGACAAAACTTTCAAAATCCTTGATTGGGAAGTAAAGAGACTCCGAAACAAGAACGTACCACTTGTAAAATTCTTTTGGAGAAATCATAAGGTCGAAGAAGCAACATGGGAACCCATGGATACAATGCGAAAGCAATATCCTCATCTATTTAGTTCAGGTAAGAATTCGAGGACGAATTCTTTCTTTAAGAAGGGGAGAGTTGTAACACCCTCAAATATAGCCTAAAATTTATATAAACTAAGTGGTCAAAAGGTTAAATTAAATTATATTAAAACAAGATTTCCTTTTTATTAGTCATATTCGGTTAATAAGGACTAAATTAAAAGAAGAAAACAAATTAAAAGATTAAAGGGGATGGGACTAAATTGAATTATGTGAGAAAAAGGTGGACTTTCATGTTGAAAACTTGACTTCTCTAATATGCCCTTAAGTAGAAATAAGTGATAGTTTAACTAAAAGGGGTGGATTGGTCATCTCTCAATTCGATTAACTTTAGAGTGTTGTCTCTTCCTCTCCACTTTTCTTCTCTTCAGCCGATTGTAAGAGATAGCTTAGAGGGAAAGTTTTTGCTGGAGAAAACTCAAGGAGAGCTTGAAAATTAACTTGCATGTTGATCATTTTGCCATAGAAATCAAATTAGAAAGCTAAATCAAGAACTTGAAGAGATTTCGGAGGAATCAAGGGCTAGGCAACAAAATAGGAAGAACAAGAGCATTGCTATCAAAGAACAAGACTAGCTTGGGGTTGTGAGTGTAGCTAACATTAGGGTTAGGACTTAGGTCCTAACCAAGTTATTTATGTTTATAATGTTCTTTAAAGGTGCCATGAAATTGACTTTAAATTATATTTGGTAACCATATAAGGGAAGGGTGATATTAATTACAAATGGTAACATGTGATGTTTTAAGTAAATTTGTATGTAACTTGTGCTATAAAGAGTTGAACATGAATATGCTTGCTGCCTTGAATGTCTTGATTAGTTTAGTGATGAAACATGACATGACATGATCCTTCTTGAAGTTGAACTATAGTTCACTAGCCTAAGGGTTGTTGATATTGATACATGATTATTGATTACTTGAATATGCCATGATTCTTGTCTAGCTTGTTACGTGATCCTTGATGCTTGATCATATGATTAAATAATATCATGGTAACTAGTGAGTCATGGGTAGGATGGCATGACATAGAGTCTTGAGCTCATTTGTGTTGGGTGGTCTACGGACCGGTCTAAGGTCCTTTGTTTTGACGACAATAGGAGGGATGTGTATTATGGTCTTTGCTGACAGTAGGATGGATATGACCAAATATTTGTTTTGGCGAAAGTTGGTTGGCAACTCGATTACCTAGACTCAACTATAAACCAAGTCTTAAACTTGAAATTGAATAAGAAAGCTTGCTGATATGAAATTGTGTTTACATGAAGTGAAATTGATCTTGTTAAGCTTGCTTAAATGATATCCTATTCCATAAAACTTGATTGATTGTTATACATTTGACTTCTTGTTGATAACATGTATTTGATGGGTTGAAAAATCAGATCGATATATTTACTCATGTGGTCTTGATTTGCCATGTTTAAATGTTAGAATAACTTAAATGAAATGGTATGAAATTATTACTAAATATGATCAATTGAATACAAGCCTTGTACAAGAATGATTCTTGTGAACCGAGCTAGGCCTTCCTTGATCTAAAATACATATGTTAAATGAATATGCTAGCCTATCCTAGGTTGCTACCTCACTAAGTACTTAACCGTACTTATCACTCTCGTTTCATTCTTCCCAAACTACAGGTTCGTAGATTGCAAACTAGCTCGGTTGGGGGCAAGGCAAGACAAGATATAGCTCTGAGTATGAATTCACCCTTTTATAAACTCCTAGATAGTGGCCTTAGCTTTGTAATTAGATACATGTTCATACAATTTGAGCCTATGTTTGGCTATGTATATATCTGAGATATCATGGTTTGTATAACTTGATAACATGGTCGGGTTGATAGCTTAGTTAAGCTAGACAACATATGATGGTATGATAAGCTTATGGTTAAGTGCCTTGATGATATATCTATGTTTGGATGACTTGATTAAAATGTGTAATATTATCTTGTGATAGTTGAATAGTCATGTGATAAGGATACATGTTTAGGTCTATGTTAGTGTGATTGAATATTTGATATGTATAGCATGTTAATTGAACAAGTTGATGTGCATAGATGGATTCATCTATCATTGGTATATTTCGAATGGATTGAAAAATGATAAGGTGTAGTTTGATTCAAGGAAATAGGTATATGTTAGTGTGATATTTGGATAACTTGATATAGTAGCTCTTTGAATATATGAATTTGTTTTAGGTTCCTGATAATGTGATTAATCCATGATGTAAATTTATGTAGTATTCGAATGGTATACGTATATGATTTGGTGTTGCTAGTTAATTCAAATGCTTAATGTTTAGGTGAAATAAGATATGTATTCTTGTTATATGATTCACATGTATAAGTATTAGATTAATTGTTGACATCTTTAATGTAGAATCTTATAGCTCGAATGCCATGTTGCTAGGTTTCATGATCTAGTTTTCATGCTATGCTTGTATCATGTGCTTAGGTTATGCATATTGAGATTGAAGTTAATTTTTATGACTTGATTGATGATTGAATAATGTTAATAATTGAGGTCTGAAATGTGTTAACAAGTTATGTTGATTGTGTAAACATGTATTAGGAGTCTAACTTATCAAATAGAGTAAGTTATGCAAAAGTTTTTTATTATTCGGGTTTTTGTTGCTTGAGTAGAATTCCTTAGCCGGTTTATAACTAAACCAGGTGAGGGGTGTTACAAAGTCCACCCGAATGAAACGAACAATATTTTTTCTTCTCTAACTGTTAGAGAGGTTTTCTTAAAAGCATATGTTGGTTGTTAGACCTTATGCCTTTATATAGCATTCAAAAACCTAATTCTAATTACTTTCGGATTCATTAAATATACTATATATTTAACCAAATATAACTAAATATGTAGAATATGATTCTACTTTAATTCATATTCATTAAATATACAATACATTTAGCCAAATATAATTAAATATGTAGAATCTAATTCTACTTTAATTAGGTTTCTTTAGAGATATATATTTTAATAGTATTTGATAATTACAATAATTATCTAGTATTAATATATATATATATATATATAAACAAGATTATATATAATTACAATAATTGTAACACCCGTGTTTTGGGCCTAGGAGTTAACCGGGTTTTGGTTCGAGTCAAATAAAATTTAGTTAAAATAATTCCACTTCTATTAATGACCTAGTTGGAGCTTTGGAAAAGGGGGAGGGACCTATGTTGCTATTTGACCCAAATTTAAAAAGCTAGACAACTTTATAGAAAAGTTGTCATCTTTCTTCCCCCCATTCCCTCTCCAACACCATTTTCACTAAAACTCTCCCCCAAACCCCTTTTTGCTTTGGCTACTTTTCCACTTCATTCTAGCTTCAATTCAAGGTGTTTCTCAAAGGTAAATATGTTTTCCAACTCTCCTCTTTATTCCCTATTCAACCATTGTTGTAGATTTCAAAAAGATGGTGTTTTGAAAATTAGGGTTCATATGAAATTTGGGGTTTTTGATGGGGCTTTTCAAATTGTTTTGTTAAATCATGTTGGGGGTTTGTTTAAGCATGATGAAATACATCATATACTTTAATTTGGTTGAATTTTGATAAAAATTCGTAGTATGGTCTTAGGGCTAAATTTAAGGTTGTAAAACTTGAGTTTTTGGTGGAATTTATGTTGAAAGTAAGGGGCTGTTGGTCTACCTATGGTATGGGGGTGTTTTGGGATGATTTGGAAGCCATTTGGATGCTTGGAAATCGAATTTTCAGCCTTGAGTTGTGGGAGTCCGAAAATGGGATTTTTAGAGATGTTATGTGGTTTGGAAATTGTGGAATTTGGGTTGTGAGTGTAAAGTGGATTGAAGTTTGATTTAGCATTGAATTGGGAAGTAATATATGTATTTTTGTTTGACTAGAAGCAAGAGGAAACGCGGAAGGGGCTTTGGGACCGAATCCGGGTTCGTAGGAAGATTGGTTCGAATTGCTAAGGAAGGGCGGTGAGTGGTTTCAACTTGTTTAAAGTTTGGTTCGAGTATGTGTAGTGGGAGTGTGTGTGAAGTGTGCTTGGTAGGCCACTCATAGTTCATTCAAGTTGTTGATTTAACCTTTGATATCCATGAATGCTATTATGCTTGTTTGACAATACTATTATGATTGTGGTTGGTAGATGTGAGTTTATCTTGATATACATCTATGAGATTGAGCATAAATGTGGTTGATGATATATATATGTTGTGGTTATGATAATTGGCACTAAAATAATTACCGGTTGTAAATGATCGATCATTAGGATAGTGTGCACACAAATTGAGTCAAAACGTACGTGGCCTTGATGGCGTTAAGTCATCAAGGAGGAGTACGGTGATGTAACATTCCACCGGAAGCTATACATATATTTCTACGGGATGATGAGTGGAATCCCATCCGTAGGGCATGTGGCGATGAGTGGAATCCCGCACATGCAAGGTCCGGTGATGAGTGGAATCCCACCGAGGTAAAGTGTTGTCAAGGTTAAATCCGCACAATCGGGGTAATTAAAGTGGCCAATTAAACTTAAATCGTGAATTGTGATATATGATGGTGATATATGGTTGAATTATATTTTGTTGCTATATGATGATGATATATGAGATTTGAACTTGTTAGGATTGAGAGACCATATATGCCACTTGAAAGACTAGCTAGGTCTACTTGATATTATGTCAATGGTTGATGTATGTAGACTAGGATTAACATGCCTGGACCCTGCATTGTTGTTGTTTTCCGTTTTAGAGCACCCTCACTAAGCTTATAGCTTACGCTCTCTATGTTCAACAATGCAGATCATTAGCGTGGCGTTAGCTCGAGGCAAGGCAAGAAGGGGCTATCCAAGTTGTTGCTCAAGTATGGTAGATTTTGTAGTAGTTAAGCAATGTGGCATTAGGACGTGTTAGTATGAGCCTTGTATGACTCTTATGAATGATGTTGTTTGGATTGATGTTTGGATGGTAAAACGTGTAATATTTGTTGGTTGATGTTGATGCTAGGGGCATGCTTAGACTCTATGTTATGTTGATTTTGTGTGGCTTGTGATGCCATGTTTAAGTTGTAAACCATGCCTAATTTGCTCTCTTGTATGTGGATTGAATGCTTTAGAAACTATGTTTAAAGTTGGATGTTGTTTGAATGGATGTATGTGTATTGATTGTTGCCTTTGTCTTAGACATATTAAAGTTGTGTCAAAGCATGATGGTAATGTTGTAGTATGTTGGGTTTAATTGCTTGGTTGTTATATGGTGTCTAGGGGATGTTTTGGGGCATCCTTGTGCCTCAAAACAGCCCAGAAAAGTCTGCAGACAGGGGGTGTTTCGGAACGGGTCCCCGTGTTCCGAAACGACCCCTGCGTAAATGGCCTGCCGTTTTGAAACGGATGAGGGTCGTTCCGAAACGTTTTCGCCACTGGAATTTTGAGAAATTGGCGAGATGAAGCCGTTCCGAAACGGGCCTTTGAAGTTCCGAAACGGTCAAATCTCGTTGACCACGAGATATTGACCGTCAAGGTCGTTCCGTTACGGGTCACCCCTGTTTCGGAATGGTCACCTTGTGGTTGACCCAGGCTCGTTGACCAGGTCAGGGCGTTTCGAAACACCCTATAGGCGTTTCGAAACGGCCTGCTGGAATGAAGAAAAATGGACTGTTATGTTTGTTTGGTCGGTGAATTGTTTCGTGATTGTATCTTCCGCTGTTGTGACACACTTAGGTCTAATTTATGTATGTAGACAAGATAAGATAAAAAAAGAAATTTTCTGGGTCGTTAACCGAGGGGAAACCTTAACGGGTTTCGCTTCGGTTTTCCCCGTGTGGCTCACTCGGACCGGTCATCCGACCAGACCGGGACGAGGGGGTTACATTTGTTGGTATCAGAGCCTAAGGTTACCGAGACCTCGGGCAGGTAAGTGAGGTAAGATTAATGCGTTAAATGCTTGTGTTGTTTGATGCATGATTTGCCATGAATCCTTGATGCTTGATTAATCGTATGATGTTTTGAATGCTTGGACTGTCGTGTCTGGTGTAGAGTGAGTGCCCATTGCTACTATTACTTAATTTTAAAAAGGATTTTTGAAAAAAAGGGGGGGGGATACTTGAGCACTGTTGGACCCTTGCTTTGACTAAAGTAATCCTTATCTGTTTCTTGTTGTAGTTTACCTTGCTAGTTGAACCATGAGACCACGTGGGAGGCCTAGGATGGTTCGACCGGAACCACGGGCAGAGGCGCCGAGAGTTGAGCCAGTTGTGAGAGTCGAGGCTCAAGTGGGAGAGCCAGTGGTTGGAGTTGGAGCTCCTCCACCACCTCCACCACCACCACCTCCTCCACCGGGAGTGGGAGGCGAGGCGGGGCCCAGAGGAATGGGACCACAAGGAGGCCAAGGTGGCCAAGGACCGGCCGGGATTGACTTAGCTCCGTTGGTTCAGGCAATAGCCGGGGCGTTCCAGGCTGCAGTAGCTGGAGGTCAGGCAGCTCATCATCAGGGTGAGGGCACCGGATTACCATTAGAGAGACTTCGGGGCCTTGGGGCCGAAGAGTTTAGAGGTGCTACTCCGGAGAGGTCAGAGATGTGATTTGAGAAGACCGTCCGTATTCTTGCTCAGATGGGATGTACTGGTGAGCGCAAGTTGGGATGTGTTGAGTCTCTGCTTCAGGGTGATGCCTACACCTGGTGGGTCACCGTTACTTCGGGGATGGATGAGACTGAGATCACTTGGGAGTTCTTTGAGACAGCTTTCCGGAAGAAGTATTTGGGTCCGCGATACCTCGATGAGAGGAAGAGAGAGTTTATGGCATTGCTTCAGGGGAGTATGTCCGTGACTAATTATGAGATCCGGTTCGTCTGACTGAGTCAGTATGCACCTGAGCTTGTACCTACTGAGGTGGAGCGTTGTAACCGCTTCCGATATGGGCTGAATGAGGAGATCAAGACTTATACTCTAGCTTCTGATTACACTGATTTTGATGTCTTGGTCTCGAGGGCCAAGGACTTGGAGCACAGTTTGAGTTTGACCAGGCGGTCAGGTGGATCTAGTTCAGGTAAGAGGTCCAGCAACTTTGATAGAGGAGATGCCAAGAGGCATCAGGACAACCGGCATCAGTTTGATCATAGGCGTGGTGGCGGTAACCACGGTAAAGGCCATCAGGGTCAGAGGGCTGGTGGGAAGTTGCCCACATGTGCTACTTGCGGGAGGAACCACACCGGTGAGTGTTGGGGAAATTATCATTCCTGTTGGAGTTGTGGTGCTAGAGACCACATTAGGCGTGACTGTCCACATCAGGAGGGACAGGCACCAGCTCAGGCTCCTGCTAGAGCCAATGATTTTCAGAGAGGCCACGGGCGCGGTAGAGGTAACTTCCAGCCGAGGAACGATGGTCAGAGGAATTTAGCTCATGTTGTTGCAGTCCAGCCGGAGGGCAGAGGACAGGCTAGGGTTTACGCTCAGCGCGGGGAGCAGCATGACACCGATGTGATCGCAGGTAACTTCTCGATACAGTCTTTGGGTTTGCTTTCTTTGATTGACTCTGGGTCTACACATTCCTACATATTGAGTGAGCATGCACAGTCTTTGAATTTGCCTTGTGAGTTGCTAGAGGTAGGAGTTAGTGTTACTAGTTCCTTTGGGGACACGGTAGTGGTTAGGAAGATGTACCGAAGGTGTCCGTTGTTGGTTCAGGGACATGTATTTCCAGTGGATATGATGGAACTTCCTTTCTATGGCTTTGATGTGATTCTGGGTATGGATTGGCTCACGGAGCATAGAGCTAGGATAGACTTTGAAACTAAACGGATTTCCTTGAAGCTCACAGATGATTATGAGATTGTAGTGGTGGGTGAGAATGTGAAATTCTTGTCCAATGTGGTTTCAGTGTTAGAGGCTAAGAGGTTAGTTGAGTTGGGGTGTGAAGCATACTTAGCGTATGTGATGAACCCTAACATGAGCGAGGTTAGACCTCAGGACATCCGGACAGTATGTGATTTTCCTAGTGTGTTTCCGGAAGAATTGCCAGGGTTACCACCGGACAGAGAGGTAGAGTTCAGCATTGAGACTTATTCTGATTCGGCTCCTGTTTCGATTGCTCCGTACCGTATGGCACCGAAAGAATTGAAAGAGTTGAAGACTCAGTTGCAAGAATTGACAGATAAAGGTTTCATTCGACCTAGTTCATCACCTTGGGGTGCACCAGTGTTGTTTGTGAAGAAGAAAGATGGAAGTATGAGAATGTGCATAGATTACAGACAGTTAAATCAGCTGACAGTGAAGAACAAATATCCGTTGCCTAGAATTGATGACTTGTTTGATCAGTGGAGAGGAGCATCGGTCTTTTCGAAGATTGATTTGAGATCAGGTTACTACCAGCTAAAGGTTAGAGAGGTTGATGTACCGAAGACGGCCTTTAGGACTAGCTACGGTCATTATGAGTTCTTAGTCATGCCCTTTGGGTTGACTAATGCACCGGCAGCTTTCATGGACATGATGAATAGGATTTTTCATCAGTATCTAGATCAGTTTGTAGTTGTGTTTATTGATGACATCTTGGTGTACTCGCGAACTGAAGAAGACCATGACCGACATTTGAGACTTGTTTTGAAGACTTTGCTAGATCATCAGTTGTATGCGAAGCTCAGCAAGTGTGAATTCTGGATCCGGGAAGTAGTCTTCTTAGGACATGTAGTGTCAGCTGAAGGCATTAGAGTTGATCCGAAGAAGATTGAAGCCATTGTTGAGTGGAAGCAACCGAAGTCAGTGACAGAAGTACGTAGCTTCCTAGGCTTAGCCGGATACTATAGGAGGTTTGTAGAGGGTTTCTCTAAGTTAGCCGCTCCTTTGACGCAGTTACTTCAGAAGAGTGTTCAGTTTGAGTGGACAGTTGCAAGACAGAGAGCCTTTGAGAAATTGAAAGAAGCTTTGACCCAAGCTCCGATCTTGATTCAGCCTGAGTCCGGGAAGGACTATGTGATTTATATTGATGCCTCGTATGTAGGGTTAGGATGTGTTCTGATGCAAGACCGAAGAGTAGTGGCTTATGCCTCAAGACATTTGAAGACTCACGAGCGCAACTATCCGACCCATGACATAGAGTTAGCGGCAGTTGTGTTTGCTTTGAAGATTTGGAGACATTATTTGTATGGTGAGAAATGCACAGTATACACCGATCACAAGAGTTTGAAGTACATTATGACTCAACGGGATTTAAATCTCAGACAGCGTAGGTGGTTAGAGTTGCTAAAAGACTATGATCTTACTATTGAGTACCATCCGGGTAAGGCCAATGTAGTGGCCGATGCATTGAGTAGAAAGATGGCTGTAGACTTGAGAGCTATGTTTGCTAGATTGAGTTTGTCCGGAGATGGTGGCTTGATAGCCGAGCTTCAGGTTAGACCTACTCTAGGTCAGTTGATACGAGAGAAACATCTCTTAGATAGATCTTTGGCACCTCACGTGCAAGATATAGCCGAGGGTAGATCTTCAGATTACAGCTTCAGCACTGATGGGGTTCTGTGTTTCAAAGATAGAATAGTTGTGCTAGAAGACAGTGACTTGAGACGTACGATCTTGACTGAAGCCCACAGTAGTCCGTTTGCTATGCATCCTGGAAGTACGAAGATGTACCGTGATTTGAAGAATGAGTACTTTTGGGTTGGCTTGAAGAGAGATGTAGCCGACTTTGTGAGTAAGTGCTTAGTGTGTCAGAGAGTGAAGGCGGAACATCAGGTTCCCTCAGGTCTGTTACAGCCGTTGAGGATTCCAGAATGGAAGTGGGAGAACATCACTATGGATTTTGTTTCGGGCTTGCCTTTGACTCCTACGAAGAAGAACTCAGTTTGGGTGATAGTAGATCGTTTTACGAAGTGTGCTCACTTCTTGGCAGTCAACACTACTTACACCTTAGATAGATTGGCCGATTTGTACATTGGTGAAATTGTGAGGCTACATGGTGTGCCGAAGTCCATTGTGTCAGACAGAGATCCGCGGTTTACTTCTAGATTTTGGGAGTGTCTGCATACAGCTTTGGGTACCCGTTTGAACTTCAGCACTTCTTATCATCCTCAGTCAGATGGTCAGTCAGAGAGGGTTATTCAGATCTTAGAGGACATGTTGCGCTGTTGTATCATAGACTTTCAGGGTACTTGGGAGAAGCATTTGCCTCTGGTGGAGTTTGCGTACAATAACAGTTTTCAGTCGAGCATTCAGATGGCTCCGTATGAGGCCTTGTATGGCCGGAAGTGTAGAACTCCAGTGTGTTGGGCCGAGGCAGGACAGAAACTGTTACCTATGCCGGATTTGCTCAAGGGGACAACCGAAAAGGTAAAATTGATTTGTGATCGCTTGAAGGCTGCTTCGGATAGGCAGAAGTCCTATGCCGATTTGAAGAGGAAGGAAGTTGAGTTCTCAGTGGGTGAGAAGGTATTCTTGAAAGTGTCTCCGTGGAAGAAAGTGATGAGGTTTGGCCGAAAAGGGAAATTGAGTCCGAGGTACATAGGACCGTATGAGATTGTGAAGAGGGTTGGTCCCGTTGCTTATCAGTTGCGTTTGCCATCCGAGCTTGAGAAGATACATGATGTGTTCCATGTATCGATGCTTCGCAAGTATAGGTCCGATCCATCACATGTTATGCCCGTAGAAGAAATTGAATTGAATCCGGATTTGACTTATGAAGAAGAGCCAGTAGAGATCTTAGCTTTTGACAGTAAAGTGTTGAGGGGTAGATCGATTGAGTTAGTAAAGGTGCAGTGGCGACGTAGAGGTGTTGACGAGGCCACTTGGGAGAGGAAGGAGGATATGGAAAAGCAGTTTCCGTATCTCTTTCGGTCAGGTAATTTCGGGGATGAAATTTCTTAAGTGGGAGAGAGTTGTAACACCCATGTTTTGGGCCTAGGAGTTAACCGGGTTTTGGTTCGAGTCAAATAAAATTTAATTAAAATAATTCCACTTCTATTAATGACCTAGTTGGAGCTTTGGAAAAGGGGGAGGGACCTATGTTGCTATTTGACCCAAATTTAAAAAGCTAGACAACTTTATAGAAAAGTTGTCATCTTTCTTCCCCCCATTCCCTCTCCAACACCATTTTCACTAAAACTCTCCCCCAAACCCCTTTTTGCTTTGGCTACTTTTCCACTTCATTCTAGCTTCAATTCAAGGTGTTTCTCAAAGGTAAATATGTTTTCCAACTCTCCTCTTTATTCCCTATTCAACCATTGTTGTAGATTTCAAAAAGATGGTGTTTTGAAAATTAGGGTTCATATGAAATTTGGGGTTTTTGATGGGGCTTTTCAAATTGTTTTGTTAAATCATGTTGGGGGTTTGTTTAAGCATGATGAAATACATCATATACTTTAATTTGGTTGAATTTTGATAAAAATTCGTAGTATGGTCTTAGGGCTAAATTTAAGGTTGTAAAACTTGAGTTTTTGGTGGAATTTATGTTGAAAGTAAGGGGCTGTTGGTCTACCTATGGTATGGGGGTGTTTTGGGATGATTTGGAAGCCATTTGGATGCTTGGAAATCGAATTTTCAGCCTTGAGTTGTGGGAGTCCGAAAATGGGATTTTTAGAGATGTTATGTGGTTTGGAAATTGTGGAATTTGGGTTGTGAGTGTAAAGTGGATTGAAGGTTGATTTAGCATTGAATTGGGAAGTAATATATGTGTTTTTGTTTGACTAGAAGCAAGAGGAAACGCGGAAGGGGTTTTGGGACCGAATCCGGGTTCGTAGGAAGATTGGTTCGAATTGCTAAGGAAGGGCGGTGAGTGGTTTCAACTTGTTTTAAGTTTGGTTCGAGTATGTGTAGTGGGAGTGTGTGTGAAGTGTGCTTGGTAGGCCACTCATAGTTCATTCAAGTTGATGATTTAACCTTTGATATCCATGAATGCTATTATGCTTGTTTGACAATACTATTATGATTGTGGTTGGTAGATGTGAGTTTATCTTGATATACATCTATGAGATTGAGCATAAATGTGGTTGATGATATATATATGTTGTGGTTATGATAATTGGCACTAAAATAATTACTGGTTGTAAATGATCGATCATTAGGATAGTGTGCACACAAATTGAGTCAAAACGTACGTGGCCTTGATGGCGTTAAGTCATCAAGGAGGAGTACGGTGATGTAACATTCCACCGGAAGCTATACATATATTTCTACGGGATGATGAGTGGAATCCCATCCGTAGGGCATGTGGCGATGAGTGGAATCCCGCACATGCAAGGTCCGGTGATGAGTGGAATCCCACCGAGGTAAAGTGTTGTCAAGGTTAAATCCGCCCAATCGGGGTAATTAAAGTGGCCAATTAAACTTAAATCGTGAATTGTGATATATTATGGTGATATATGGTTGAATTATATTTTGTTGCTATATGATGATGATATATGAGATTTGAACTTGTTAGGATTGAGAGACCATATATGCCACTTGAAAGACTAGCTAGGTCTACTTGATATTATGCCAATGGTTGATGTATGTAGACTAGGATTAACATGCCTGGACCCTGCATTGTTGTTGTTTTCCGTTTTAGAGCACCCTCACTAAGCTTATAGCTTACGCTCTCTATGTTCAACAATGCAGATCATTAGCGTGGCGTTAGCTCGAGGCAAGGCAAAAAGGGGCTATCCAAGTTGTTGCTCAAGTATGGTAGATTTTGTAGTAGTTAAGCAATGTGGCATTAGGACGTGTTAGTATGAGCCTTGTATGACTCTTATGAATGATGTTGTTTGGATTGATGTTTGGATGGTAAAACGTGTAATATTTGTTGGTTGATGTTGATGCTAGGGGCATGCTTAGACTCTATGTTATGTTGATTTTGTGTGGCTTGTGATGCCATGTTTAAGTTGTAAACCATGCCTAATTTGCTCTCTTGTATGTGGATTGAATGCTTTAGAAACTATGTTTAAAGTTGGATGTTGTTTGAATGGATGTATGTGTATTGATTGTTGCCTTTGTCTTAGACATATTAAAGTTGTGTCAAAGCATGATGGTAATGTTGTAGTATGTTGGGTTTAATTGCTTGGTTGTTATATGGTGTCTAGGGGATGTTTTGGGGCATCCTTGTGCCTCAAAACAGCCCAGAAAAGTCTGCAGACAGGGGGTGTTTCGGAACGGGTCCCCGTGTTCCGAAACGACCCCTGCGTAAATGGCCTGCCGTTTCGAAACGGATGAGGGTCATTCCGGAACGTTTTCGCCACTGGAATTTTGAGAAATTGGCGAGATGAAGCCGTTCCGAAACGGGCCTTTGAAGTTCCGAAACGGTCAAATCTCGTTGACCACGAGATATTGACCGTCAAGGTCGTTCCGATACGGGTCACCCCTGTTTCGGAACGGTCACCTTGTGGTTGACCCAGGCTCGTTGACCAGGTCAGGGCGTTTCGGAACACCCTATAGGCGTTTCGAAACGGCCTGCTGGAATGAAGAAAAATGGACTGTTATGTTTGTTTGGTCGGTGAATTGTTTCGTGATTGTATCTTCCGCTGTTGTGACACACTTAGGTCTAATTTATGTATGTAGACAAGATAAGATAAAAAAAGAAATTTTCTGGGTCGTTAACCGAGGGGAAACCTTAACGGGTTTCGCTTCGGTTTTCCCCGTGTGGCTCACTCGGACCGGTCATCCGACCAGACCGGGACGAGGGGGTTACAATAATTATAATAATTTCGTTTTAATAATTATTACGTGTACAACAACTTTGTACATATGTTATTTAGTCGATATTTTTGTCGTTTCAATCATAGGGTGTGACCCTTGTAGGTTCATGTAACGTTAGTAATAATATCTAGAACAATTCCAATATTACAAGCAATGAGTGGCATCTAGCAATACATTATTGCTACCTAAGGTACATGAAGTCGTGGTTCGACTTTACTTTTTTCCGTGATTAACTTCTTTTATGTATTACATCCTTTTGTCTTCATATCTAGACCGAACATAAGTCATGGATTAGTCACACTTGTATAGTCCATCTAATATTTCTTGATATCTTGAGTAGACTATTATAAACGAATAACTATGATATCTCATATCAATTTATTTGAGCAAGGCCATGCATTTTCTAGTCTCACTTAATCAAATGGCCTATGATATTACTCCTATTATGTATGAGGGACAAATCCTATCTTGATCAACCATATTTCGCTACATAGATTGTGACATATCCAATGTCAGTCTTTATAATGTAGTCAGTTACGACACACGTTTGACAGTATTAAAAAATGTCACTCACGATGTTGAAATAATGATGATATCAAGTCTGAGGATCATACATGTAGTTATCACCATGATCAATGTTGTGACTGTCACATAATAATCCAAGAAACATGTTCATAGCATGTCAGTCCAATATGTCGTTCTCTAGCACATATTTATGTATTGATTTTGACATCTCCATGTGTAACACCCCGATAAATATGGTTTTTAATTATAAGAAAGGATATTGGCATTTGAGTATTAAAGTGACGGATTTAAAATTTTTGGAAGTTGGAGTTGTAAATGTTAACAGTTTAGGGACTTGGACCTAATATTTCCCTTACCTTTGGCCTTTTAAAATTGGAGAAAAGAAGAGAAAGAATGGAAAGTGTAGCCAAGGGAACTCAAACCCATACCCCTTGGCATAGGTGGTGAAATGCTTCACCATCTAAGCTAAGGCCACTCTTGGTCTTAGCCTACTTTAGTTTTTACTTAACCTATTATGTTTCAGATATACCAATAATAAATGATAATTTGAACCCTTCACCTACCTATTCAAATCCCTGAGAAAATAAATATCTAGAGCTTTATAAAACCCTTTTATCTCCCCTCGCAAGCCACCGTCGCGATCCCCCTCACCGCCAGTCCGTAGCTGTCACCGATGTGGTCGATGCGATCACCACCTCACGTCGGTCTCGTCCTTCGCCGCCACTCGCGCGTTAAAATCGTTGTTCAACGCGGGTAACAGTTTGTAAACCTTGCGAACTCGAATGCCGCCACTATTTTCGACGTTTCCATCACCATACGACGGTCATGCATCGAAACGCCACTATCCCGATGTTCGTCGCCATCACGCGACCAAGGTCTGGTGACCACTCACCAAGAAGATGTGTCGTCTGTCGTAGAGATCACTTGGAAGGATCGGCGAGCCTTTGAGCTTCTTCGCCTCTAGTTTCAGTTCTTTCTGCCACCGTGCGACGTCGGTGAGAGTCACCGCCAGCACCATGGTCCTCTCCGTCTCAAGCCGAGCAAAACCCTGCCCGTGAATCGTTGTTCCGTCACCGAAAAAGGCCTCATCGGAGTTGTGCTTATTCCAACCATTTCATATTATTTGTGGTAGATTTCAAGCATATTCTGTCTTAAATCATTGAATGATCGGCTTGGTTGAGTTTATAAACTCATGATCTTTGTTTTTCCGGCAGAATCGTGACCATTGGAGTCACCGGCAAAGAATCTAGTGTATCGTCGGCGAGTCTAGTAAGTGAGACTGGACCGAGTGACTTGAACCGGTCTGAGCCCTCTAGCTAAACCGGCCCGAGCCATTTTTTTTCAAGTCCAATTTCAATTTGATCGAACCGGCAAAAACCTGAGTCTGAGTCATCCGATATGTCTGCCCAAGTCCGACCCGACCCATCTGGCCGAGTTAACTTAATGAGTCGACTCGTCTGGGTCAACCTCGTTGACTTTTGACCAATTGACCGCTAGCGCGCTGATTTCAATGTTGACCGTTGACCCATTGACTTTTTCCTGTTGACCGTTAACTTTGACTGAAAAGTCAAATTTTCCGAAAACCCATGTTTTATGTTTTTTGACGTCTTAAGTTCGATTTTGAAGTCTGTTTCGTGAAATTCTGATCCAAAAGCCTCTAAATCTGACCTTGAACCCGAGAGTGCTTATGTATTTAATTATTCGGATAAGAGCTTTGCGAATAAGTTTTGATCTTGGAATTTATGTAATTGAAGGTGTACACAGTTCCTTGTATCCAAGTTGTTGAAGGACGTCGAATTCTTGTTTGAGAGTGATCGAATAGAGTATCATGGATCGATCGGTATAACAAGGATTCAAGGTAATACTTTACTACCTTCTGTATGCTTTATGGAACATGTTGGTAATTGGTTAATGCATGAGCAATATTATCGACCATTTGATCACCGTTGTTTATTTTTTTTAAATGTATTGTTAACGGTAAAATGATAATAAACTAGTTAAGACCGATCGACTCGAATATGAAATTGATGATTGGTAAGAAAATCCAAGTTTAATTAACAATTAGTAAGGCAGTTGACCTCCAAACCCGATTAATTATGTTAAAGGACCCATCGACAAAAGTATTTGGATGTGAATTATGAAAATGCCCTTAAGATATAAGAATGACTAAAATACCCATGGGAATGAAAGTGATCATGAGATTTATACTAGATTTGGTAGGACAACTAATTCATCTGAAAATTTCAAAAAATTACTTGGAATGTTACGACAACAAAGCTTAAACCCTCAAATTTGTTAAGTACTCGGATTTTCTGAATTCTGAATAAATCTCCGAAGACAAGATACAGAAAACTAATCGTATGTCTGGATCAATTAGAGTGGCGTAAAGGACTAAATTGATTGAAATGAATAAAATAAATTAAATTGGTCAGAATGGTTGTAATGACCAAAAGACTGAAATACCCTTAGGCACTATTTGCCAATTGACCAAAACGTTAGATATACCATTGGGATCTTGTACAAATGAATAGTAGGAAGGACCGAAAGGCTATGAAAGATTGAAACACCTTCGGGCATCAGAGTGATTAAAATACCCTTGAATGCTAAAATGACTGAAGGTACCCCTAAGACTTGGAACAAGAATCGCCAATAAGGCCAAACAAAGATAATGGCTCTAGAAGTGGTAATACACAAACTGTGCTCGTCGGTCTTTCCCGATACTAATGCAATATTGGAAGATTATCATATAAAGGCATATTCGATTTATGTGGAGAAAGTACATACTTAATAGCAAGAGTAATCTATTCTTCAAAAAGGTACATTCGATGTTTTGGGATTGAGTTCGTGTGAAATGCACATGTCAAAATACTTGGTAAGTATTGCGATAACGGGGACTGTTCAGTTCTAGTGGACTTAGAGGATGGTTAAGCCGTTAGATGTCTTGGGTACTGTAATTCTGCTACTCCTTGGGAAACATTACGAATTTACCCTTTAGAGTTAAAATGACCAAAGTGCACCTTCTGAGTAATATTGACTGGAATTCCCTTGATATATCTAAATTTCTGTATAATCATGTTACGCCAGAAATTTTGAATGATCTCGGGGTTTAATTTCTGAATACTTGGGTAAAGTCGATATTTATTGAATCCCTTCGAATAAGGTCCTTGATTATTGAATTTAGCCTTGAATGGACTACAGTTCAGTGTCTCCTTTCTATGCCTATCAAAGACCTCTGCGTTATAATTTGGACCATATATTGGGTACCGTGTATACATGACTAACCTCCTTGATCAGAGATCAAGTCTATTCACTTAGATCTCAAGCGATCATGTTATCTGAAGTAAAAACATGACCTCTGATTCTTGATATCTGATATGAGTATACCCGATTCGTGGGTCCTGATACTCTGTTTCCATTAATTAAACATCGATCTGTACTTCAATTCCTGACGTACTGATACTAATTTCTGATATTAAGATTATCGCTCGAGACTGTTATACGGGGGTATCTTTGGGATAACACGAGAAGTTTCTAACAAGCATATGTGCGCACACACATTTTTGTTAGGTGCTCTGTTACGCTCTTACGTGTTTTGTTACGTTCTTACACGTTCTGTTAGGCTTTTACGCCTTATGAGACCTAAGGTAACCCATTAGGTCGATACCTACGCTATTAGGCCTAGGTTAACACCTTTATACATGTAGTTCTAGGGAACTGCGTACTAGAGTTCGGTTGAATGGTAGTTAGATGATTAAATAAAACTTTCTGACCCATTCTAAAATCCACCCTATTGAATTAATGTACCATGTCTAAAACACTCAGTATGATTCTAATCTGTGCTTAATCAAACAACTAAACTCTCTGATTCAACTTCTGTAATCTATACCTCTCCTGAACCTCTGGCTATAGGGATTACCGCCTGATACTTAGCAATTGAATAGAACAATCTGTCATAGTCAAAAAAATAATGTTTCAATGAAATATCGAATCATAATCGGAATATGTGGTTGCCTGGAACTTAATGTTAGCTTTACGTTTTGCCTTATACATGTATGTTGCCTATAGCATCTTCAGGTAGTTTTGTATTACTGAGCTTTTCGAAGCTCACGTTGTTTTTACCACCACAGGTTAAAAGATCGATCATGTTGCAGTTATCAATGTCGATATGGGAGTTTCTTCGGATTTGCTTGCGAAGTACGGTACATGTGTAATTATGGGGCATGTATGTCACGTCTTGTTTCATATTTGAGTCTGAAACTTGTATTAGTAACTTGTATCATAGTTTATCTTCCATTGTCTGAGTGATTTCTAAAAATTGTATTTTAATTCAGAACTTGATTTATGATTTTAAATGGTTTAACAACTTGTTTTATTTGAAAACTTTAATGTGGGTTTAGGGGGTTACACCATGTCAATGAAAACACTTTGTCATCAATTAACTACATATTAGTCTTAATATATTATTGTTTTTCATGCCCACAATAATACTCGACTAAGGACATTCAAGAATAACTATATTATTCTAAGGACTTTATTAAAATTCAGTTTATTTATAAATGCACAGAATAAGACTAAAATAATAATAATGGCTTTATATTAATGAACAAGATAAAATAAGTATGTCTTTTACAATCATCTTATGATATTTCTTTGGGCATACTCCAACATTAAGGAGTTAACGACATAATGGTAGAAACGAGTCGAAAAATAAAGTTTGGCGGCAAATTTGGACCAATTGAAAGGTTGGCGGTATAAACGGGTCACCCCAATAGTTTGGCGATACCTGGCATAATTTACCCTAAAAATAATGTATTTAACATTTTTATTAGTGGTTTTATTTTTTAAATTTCGCTTAACTTTGTAAGTTCTGGTATTTTATTATGGTTGAAAAGTATATTTGGAATCACAAAATATTTTGGACACTATAAATAAGAAGAAGAAGAAAATTTTGAGATAAAAAATACTAGCACAATGGTGTAAGAAGTTTTTGACTTTTGAAGAAAAATAAAAGTAATTAAGTTGTTCAATTCTTTTAAACTAAATTAAGCATTTGAATCAATAAATTAAATCAATCAAGTCTTTTGACCAATATTGACGATAGAATCTAACAATTTTTGGATTAGAGTGCGTCGTGTCACGATGTTGACACTTAACATCACGCGTCAGTAATATCAAGAGAAAAAAATTGTCAAGATTTAATGGTCAGAATTGGTCAAAAAACTTAATTGATTCAAGTTATTGGTTCAAATACATAAATGAATGCAAAAACAAACAAAAAACATAGACTTAATTGATTCCTTTTTAAAAAAAAATTCAAGGGCTTGTCACACCCCAAGCCAAAAGTATTTGACAATCATTTCCATATGCAATAGAGGTGTTCACGAGTGGTTAATCATACCAGAACGACTTGTCAGTACGGTTACCTGAATGAAAAGTTTGACATTTGCGAAATCGTTATCGTCCTATTAAACTGATTATCGCTTAAATGGTTAACTAGTTTATTTGATAGGTTACTCGGTTAACCACGAACAATTTTACATTTAGTATTATAAATAATATATCTACTTATCACTACTAATTTTAATAGCTTAAAAATATCAACTAAAGAAGTTCAAATAAAGTATTCAATATTTATATTAAAAAAAATCTTCAAAGTTTAATACAATTAAAAAATTTAAAAATTAAAATACAATGTAAATTTAGTAAAACACATAGGCTAATCGTTTAGAGCATAACCAACATCTTACATGAAGGTAAAATACATTATCCAAGGTTTAGAAAATGGATTTTTCAACCATGTATATCCACAAAACTAAATGTACAAGTCACCGAGAAAAGTTTTTATTTACATTCTTCACATGGAGAATGCAGCACAAATCATTTCAGTATTAAGTCACAAGCGATTTTGTAAGAAAACAAATAGATATAAAAAAGATAATTCTATAGTAAATGTCATGTATCCCAATGTACCACTATTTATATATATCGTTATATGCTATTAACTATTTTAATTAGATTTGAAATTTTAAGGACCGAAAGTGTTATTATCCCTTTTTAGAATAAAATCTTAAAAAATAATTTTTATATTACTTTTTCAGATTTTCTTTTTTTTTTAATTCAAAATATAATTAAACTTTTATTACTATAATAACACCTACATTCACTTTAATTTAAGCGTAAAGTTCATAAATGGTCACTAAACTTTGATCAATTATTCAACGGGTAATTGTTCTATACACAAGAGCTTGTGGAAATTTTTTTACACAAGCGTCTTAATTTTAGGGGTTAGAGACTTCGTTTAGGGTTTAAAATTTAGGGGTATAAGTGTAGTAGTTTTGAATTTAGGGATTGTTGATAAAATTTTGGGTTTAGGGTTAAAATTTAGGGTTTACAGGTTAAAACCTAAATCGCTACACATATTACTCTAAAACTAAACCCTAACCCTAAACCCTAAATTATAACCCTAAATTCTAAATTCTAAACATGAACCCTAAATTCTAAACATTTACACTAAAACCCCTAAACTCTAAACCCTAAGCCCTAACCCTAAACCCTATAATTGAGGCGCTTGTGGAAATAAAAAATTTTCACCGCCAGTGTATAGGATATTAATCCTTATTCAACTTGGTAAGCAAACTTTTGATCGCTTCAATGTTACCATTAAACTTTTAGTTTTGTTTCAATTTGGCCACTGACCCGTTAACAACCATTAAAAGAGTGATGTGGCCGTTAGAATATTTTGTATAATAACACATTTATTCATCTATGTTTACACATTCAAACAATTTAGTCATAATTCGAAAGAAATAATAAATTTAACCCTCATTATTTCAACTTGACCCTATTTTTAGTTGGATGGGTCTACAACGGGCGACAAACACCACTAAACACGGCTAACGAAAAACATCGCTAAACATTATAAAACTTTTAATGACTTTTAATTAAATATTAAATTTTTCAAGGACTCAACATGCAATAAATTATTTTTTTAATAAAGTTAAAATTTGAATTAAATAACCTTAATTTCCCAAATTCTTAAACTCTAATCCTCAGATTCTCAAATCCTAATCTAAATTCAAAATTAACAACCACGTTTTTATTTTAATTTCTCTAGGTTAAATACTAATAGATAACATTAAATACTAATAGAAATTATCCCCAATCTTGGCCATTGAAACTCTAATCTTACATGCGTTTTGAAAATTTGGACGTTCCTAAACAATGATAATTTGGGATAGTTTGGCTCGTAGGTTAGATGCATGATAATTTGGTTCTAATAGTAGATTCGAAAATATCTTTCGAATAGTCAAGCAATAGCGTTTTGGCTCGTAGGTTAGATATTTTGGTTTGAGAATTTGGGGATTAAGAGATTGATTAATTGATTAAAGTTTAGTGATCATTTGTGAACTTTACCCTTGAATTAAAGTGAATGCAAAAATTATTATAGTAATAAAAGTTTAATTATTTTTTAAATTAAAAAATATAAGAAAATCTGAAAAAATAATATAAAAATTATTTTTAAGATTTTTTCTAAAAGACGATAATATCACTTTTGGTCCTTAAGATTTCAAAACTAATTAAAATAATTAATGATATATTGTGGTACATATTAATAGTAGTACACTATAGTAGTTGACATTTACTGTTTTTTTATAATTATACGGGACAACCATAACTATACAAAGGCAAGACAGTACAAAAAACAGAATATTTTAGTTCTTTTTTTTTCTTTTGGTTTAACTGGATGGGTTAAAAAGTTAGGCTTAATATTTAAATAAGTGTTTAAACTATTATGTATTTCTCTTTTAAGTATTTATTTTTATGTCTCTTTTAGGTGCCTAAATTATCATTTTTTGTTATATCTTTTGACCTAAAAATAGTAAAAAAAGAGAGATAATTTAGACACCTAAAAGGGGTAAAAAAAGTTTAGGCACCTAAAAAGAAAAAAACGAGATAATTTGAACACTTATTTTGATATTGAAAAAAAATTAATAGTTAGTATGGTCTAGGTATGACATAAATAAAATTAATTGCACAAATATTATTACTCCCTCCGTCCCACTAAAACTGTCACATGTTGACTTTTTTTGGTCAAATTTTTTCAACTTTGACTATAATTTATTTAAATATTTTAATTAATTAAAAATTATAAAAAATATATTTAAAAACTAGTTTATTCAAAGTTTTTAAAATGTATTTTTTCATATTTTTATCAATAATAAATTTTAAATTATAAGAGGTCAAAGTTGAAAAAGTTTGACCCAAAAAAGTCAACATGTGACAGTTTTAGTGGGACAGAGGGAGTAATAATTAATAATTTAAGGCTAAAAGGGTTATTTTGCCCCAAGTTCAACCCAAATTAGTAATGTCGACCCTCGCGCGAAAACGCGTTCAATTAAATTCTCCAGTTCGAACATTGCATCATATTAGCCCCTTGAGCAATGTTGACCATTACAGTTGTAACATCCGGGTTTAGGGGTTAGGTGAAAATAATATTTTAATATGAATAGAGTTCGGTTTAATGAATTAATTAATGGTTCGGGTTCGGTTTCAAATTAATGAAATTGATGGACTATGCTTTAAAAAAAATTAAACCCCCAACTAGTCATGGATTTTAAGCCATTGTGATTAGTTCATTTCATTAAGGGCAAAGTAGTCCTTTGAGCCCTAAAATAAGTCACATGCCAAATAAACACCCACTTCTCTACTATTCATCTTCCTCTCCAAGAACACACCAACGGGAAACCAAACTCCCTTCCACATTTACTATTCCATTTCCAAAGCTTCTTCATTTCAACTCCGAATTTAAAGGTGAAGGTAATTTTGAACTCCCCTCACCTCCCTCTTCTCAAAAGTACATTTTATTTTCGTTTTCATGAAGATTTAAGGAATTTGAGGTTTTTGAATATTTGATTAAAAGAGGTGCCTTTGTGTAGTTAAACCTAATATTTTGATTCATTATGGTTGGTTATGGTATATAGGAGTCAAATGATGTCACATATGTAAATTTCAAACGATTTTAAACAATTTTCGGAATTTGGCTTTAAGGGGGTTTTTGGGAGGTTGTAAAGTGTCTTTTGGGGCTGTTGTGGGTGGAATCTTGAGGGCTGATGTTTAGATGATATATGAGGATCATTTTGGGTGAAATTGAGGCTTGTTTGGGTGCTTGAAATGGAAGATTTCAGTGGGTTAAGTGGGCTACTCGAAAATTCTGTTTTTGGACTTGGTTGGGGTGTTGAATACTTGCTAATGATAATCCGGGTTGTTTCCGATGATGTGTTATTGATTCGAACGTTTTGTTTGTGTTTGGGAATGATTAGAATCAAGTTTGGGCATCGGTGAAACATCGGAAGAGAATCCGGGAAATTGAAGGTTGTGCTTGCTTGGCCTTTGAGCTTGGAAGCTTAGGTGAGTGGTTGATTTCTTTGAATGATTTTAAATTAGTTGGTTCGAGTATACGGACTAGGTTGGGCTTGGTAGACCCACCTAGAGTTAGGATTAGGGTGGTAGCCTAATCCTAAACTTGATCTAAGCCTTTGGATGAACTCAATTGTATGAATGTATATGCCTCGTATGCCATGTGATATGAATGTTTATGTATATTGTTTTATACATGTGAGTTGAGGCATGGGTTGTATTGCTTAAAGCATGCATGGTAATGGTTTATGGTTGTGTCCATGGTGAGTACGTGCTAAGCACGGAAATGATTGAAATGTGTGATGTGGAATGAGTAAAATGTTGGCACTAGTATACTTAAATACAAATGATCGATCACTAGGATGTTAGTGTGTACACATGAGTCAAAAGTCGCGCGTGGCCTTGGTGGCGTTGAGTCACCAAGGAGGAGTACGGGTACGCCCGGAAATGGTATTTAAATATAGTCGGTGATGAGTGGAATCCCATCGATGGGGCGTGAGGATGAGTGGAATCCCCTCCGCGAGACCGGTGATGAGTGTAATCCCACCGTCAGGTAATGGTTGTGTTGATGGATATGAGTTCCAACGGTTGTCCGCGTATTTGAGTGATAACTAGGTGCCAATGTTGATTGATATGTGTATCAATGTGTCGAGATATATGAGCTGTTTGGATGTTTATATGTGATTGCATGTATGGTAGTATTGAGCTCATAATTAAGGCATACATGTGATACATTGCTCATGCATTTATACCTTGTGGACCTTTGGTATGTGTAAATGGCTTTGGCTAGATCGTGCTCGGACCCTGCAATGTTGAGGTTTGTTTTTAGAGCTTACCCTCACTAAGCATCATTGCTTACGCTCTTTTTGTTCAACATTGCAGATCCTTAGTTCGTGGGTTGCTCGGGCAAGTGGAGGGCCTCCAAGTGTGGTTTTTGGGACTTGAGTTCACCAAGTATGGATTTCAAATGTTAGACTTGTAATAGCTTAAGCAATGGGACATGTATGGTTGTTGGATTATTGTTGGTTGTTTGGAGCATGTGTAGACTCCTTAGTATCTTGCTTTTGCATGGTTGTATTGCCATGTTGATTGTTAACTCATGCCTAATTGCTTGCTTGCATGTTAGCCTTATGCATTAGGAGTTTATATATATGTGTTTGATCTAGGTTTGAATGAATGCATGGTTGTGGGAATGTTGCCTTAGAGTTAGACATGTCTAAACCATGTTGAAGCATGCTGGTATGTTGGTATATCTTGGGTTTAAATGCTTGGCTGTTGTATGGTGTTTTGGGGATGTTTTGGGGCATCCTTGTGCCTCAAAACAGCCCAGAAAAGTCTGCAGACAGGGGGTGTTTCGGAACGGGTCCCCGTGTTCCGAAACGGCCCCTGCGTAAATGGCCTGCCGTTTCGAAACTGATGAGGGTCGTTCCGGAACGTTTTCGCCACTGGAATTTTGAGAAATTGGCGAGATGAAGCCGTTCCGAAACGGGCCTTTGAAGTTCCGAAATGGTCAAATCTCGTTGACCACGAGATATTGACCGTCAAGGTCGTTCCGATACGGGTCACCCCTGTTTCGGAACGGTCACCTTGTGGTTGACCCAGGCCCATTGACCAGGTCAGGGCGTTTCGGAACACCCTATAGGTGTTTCGAAACGGCCTGCTGGAATGAAGTAAAATGGACCGTTTATGTTTGTTTGGTCGGTGAATGTTGCGTTGTTTGGTTCTTCTGCTGCTGTGCTTCACATAGGAATTATAATTGCATCTAGATAAGACTAAAGCTTAAAAGAAATTTTCTAGGTCGTTAACCGAGGGGAAGCCTTAACGGGTTTCGCTTCGGTTTTTCCCGTGTGGCCCACTCGGACCGGTCATCCGACCAGACCGGGACGAGGGGGTTACAACAGTGTTGATGTGGCAGTTAACGGTGCTAACGTGGCAATCAACTATGCTGATGTGGCAGTGCATATTTGATGATGATGTGGCAAAGGGGCTGAATTGATTTTTAAATCGAATCCGAGGGCATAATAGAATTTGTTGTCGAGTTTATGGGGCATAATTTATTTTAATTGAAAGTTAGATAACTTATTTAATCTTCAAGCTAAAAAATAATAAATTACTAAAAAATTTAAAAATATTTAAAAATATTTAAATACTCATAATATATTAAAAAAATAAAAATACTATAATGAATTTAAAAAAATAAGTAAAATACATAACATTAAAAATATGAAAATTTATAACTATAAAACTCAAAATTTTAAAATATTCTATGCTAAGCCTACTAATATTCATTGAGCATATTTTCAATGGAATCATTCTTGTATTAAAGTAAAAAAAATTCCTTCGTTTGTCTACATCAAATATTAACGAGCATCAATTTGATATAAAAAAACAAAAGAAAATTTGAGTTTTATTGTTACTTTAATACAAGGTTGATTCCACTAAAAATTTGTTTAACGAATGGTAATACTCAGACTAACGAAGTCAAAGACTTTTTCAATGAAAGTGTTCGATTTTTAATACTTTATAAACATTTTTTATATTTATATTTTATCATTTTTAATCTCAAATACATTTTAATTATTTTTTGCTCAGCCTAAAATACATTTTAATTTTTATATTAGTTTTCATTTTCAATATTTTTTTAAATATTTTATTTATTTTTATTAAGTTTATGAATTTTTTAAAAATTGAAGAATATTTGATTTTTTGTGAAAGTGTTTGATTTTTTAATCGATTTTTCATATATTATATATGTAAAAGTTCAACTTGAAAAATCAAATTATTTATCTAATTTTATTCAGAAACTAATAAATTGATTAAATTAACATAAAATTTAAACAACTTATTTATCCATTTTTAAAATTTTAATAATTTTTAAATTCTTATTTTTTTTAGCTTAAATATTAAATAAGTTATCAAACTTTCAATTAAAATGAATTATGCCCCTCAACTCGGTAAAAAATTCAATTATGCCCTCGAATTCGATTTAAAAAAACAAATTCAGCCCCTTTGCCACGTCGTCATCACACATGCACTGTCTCGTCAGCACAATTAATTGTCACGTCAACACAACTGACAACCACATCATCACCGTTAACTGCCACGCCAGCACCGTAACAGTCAACGTTGGTCAAAGGGATAATTTGTTGTAATGTGCGAATTGAAGGACCTAATTGAACGTGTTTTCGCGCGAGGAGCAACATTACTAATTTGGGTCAAACTCAGGGGCAAAATAACCCCTTTAGCCATAATTTAATATCATCATAAAATTAATTTTAAATTTTCTTATTTGTTTTTTTGGTTAACCATTTAATAAAAAATCATAACCTTAATTGTCTCGTTTAACTGCGAATTTTACCGGTACGATTATCGTGCCGTTTTGGTCAATTTTTACCGGTAGGAATACCTATTATTTTGTTTAGTTTTTCGGTATGATCCATTGGTTCGGGTTTTTATGAACACGTTAATAGGCAGTGAACATGAACGTATCTAGCGAACGTTGCGCCGCAGGGTTTTAAATTGCGGTCGCAGCTTTATATCGCAATTTCAGACAAAAATGATTAAATTACGGCGATCGCGGACTTTCTTTTACTACAATCGCAATTTCAGACGGCGGCGCAACCGCTATATCGTAGCCGTTATCGCGGTCGCGGTCCGCTTTTTTAATCCTTGTGGGTGAGCATATCAGCAGAATTGGAAGCACCGATATTGTTGAACATATGTCCCGTCAAATATATTACCAAGGGTGTAACAATGCCATCGACAACCGATCCGACAAAACCTGCTGCAATCAAGCACTTATCCACGCCATCTGCATGCATGAATATGGATCGTATCGACCTGTTCTTCCTCACAGGGCTGCTGCCAACTTCTTTACAACTCTTTCCCTCATCTGCCATGGCGATTCTTACGGTGTTTCAGAGTTAATCTGTTTATATTTAAAAGCAGCTGAAGCCACACGGATTCTACTGACAAATATTATATGTGTGTGCGCCTTGCACTCCGGGAAATAAGACAAAATAAAGGAGGAAAACGATGGAATTGCAGATCTGGCAATCACTATCCGACATGTTTTATATTAAATATTAACAAAAGAGACACTTTTGACCAGTTAAAATACTCCATAGGAAAGATGGAGAAAATTGGGTTTTGGGATCAGGGTTTGAATCCCTACATTATAGATGGGAAAATTGGGTTGGGAGCCTCTCTCCATATTGGTCATCTGTAAAACTTGATTTGATTTAGTCAATTAATAAGTCGGATATCAATGATTAGAAAAATAAGGGGAAATGATGACATAGTTAGTCCTAAAACGTATACATTCTATTAAATTTTATCTTTGTTCTCCTAGAATGTTTGTATTTCTCCTAAATTGTGTGTTCTTCTCTCATGAATGTTATATTACTTTCCTGTTGCAATTATTCAACTATTGGTTTTATTGAACCCGTAGAGTGGTCCCAGTGGTAAAGAATGATGTATTTCATCCAAATGACTTGAGTTCGAGCACCATGTGTGCACGGTGTGTGCGCGTTATTAAAGAGCTAAGAAAATTGAACAAATACTACATTGTAATCACACCAAGCATATTTAAAAAAAAATTACTGTTTTATCAGTAATTTATTAATACTTTGTTATGGTATACCTATAATTACTTTTAGACTATTCAAAATAATCCCTCGACAAAAGTTAAATTGAAACAGTGAACTCGAATGCACAAACATCCTCAAGATTACTGATGATTAGCCCCATTACACAAGCCAGAGTAACAGCAGAGATGGTTATAAGCGATATCCGATCACCCACCAAAGATCTCATCTGCAAACATCCCATAATATTGACATGATTAACGCATAAAACGGGTAGGAAAATAGAAAGAAGAACATTACAACACTGGCATCTTTTGCTAGTCTAGAGCAAACACTGCCACTGGAATTCTCATCTTGGTCAAACCACCCAACTTCAAAAGTCATTACCTTTGAAAGCATCATCTCTCTAATCCTCTTTGTCAAGTGCTCCCCCATGTAAGCAAAATAATAATGCTGGATAATATTAATTATTATTGAAAACAAACCTATTACAAGAAAACTTAAAGCATAAACCTTAGCCTTTTCTTTGATTTCTCCATGATTTGAGAGAAAAAACAATGATATCATTGATGCCATTGTGAAAGTGAAACCAGTTGCACCGCACCAAATAATATTGCACCTAAGCATCCCAAGGTTGCTTCTTTCCACTCTGGTAAATTCATGGCCAACAATCTCTTAAAAGATGGTGCATGCAACTTTTTGTCCTCAATCTTCATTTCTTCACCTGGTGAAGATTGATTTGGTGCTAATGATTTCTCTGAAATTGTCCGACTCACTAAAGAAATTCGGTGATTGCTACCGTTGTTGATGTTGTTTTCTGTTATAGAAGCCGAAGCATTTGTAGACAAATCTTTAACATCTTTCGCCTCTACTTGTTCTTGTTCTATATGTTGAAGTTCCACTAGCATGGGATAAAAGCCTTTTTCATTTGCCATGACTTGGCCATCTTGGACAACAGCAATCAAATCTGCGTGTTTAATGGTGGAAAGGCGGTGGGCAACGTTTATTGTTGTACGACCGATCGAGGCATTGTCAAGAGCTTCCTGCACGATACGCTCAGATTCGGAGTCTAAAGCACTCGTTGCCTCATCAAGAAGAAGGATTTTAGGTGCTTTTATTATGGCTCTTGATATGACAATCCTCTGTTTCTGCCCACCAGATAATTGAATCCCCCTCTCCCCTACTTGTCCATATACAAAACTGTATCATTAGACTCTGTGTATAATAGTAATATGCTGATATAAAATGCAATAGATAAGCATACAAACCTTGGTGTCATATCCTTGAGGCAATTGTGATATGAAATTATGCGCATTTGAAGCTTTAACAGCTTTGATAATCTCTTCCATTCTGGCATCCTCCTTGCCGAAGAGTATGTTCTCTTTAATGATTGTTGCAAATAGTGTAGGCTCTTGGCTAACCAACCCCATCTCTGACCTGAACCACTTGCAGCACAACCGCTATATCGCAGCCGATATTGCGGTCGCAGTCCGCTTTTTAAATCCCTTGTTGTTGAAACTAGTAGTTAGAAGTTTGTTAGATAAGCAGTTAGTTTGTTATAATTCTAATTAAGCATCCTTTGTAAGTATAAATATGTACTGTGTAAATTAAAGTGAATCAATGAGAATGAAATATTCATTTCACCATTTTTAACATGGTATCAGTTTCAGTCGGGTTCAAAGCCCATTTTCCTCTTTTTTCTTTTTCGGTCTTCTGGCCCATTTTCTTTGGGTTGTTGGTGATCCTTTACCCTAATTTCTTTTGGGGTTTGCTGCCTATACCGCCGTTTTCCCCTAATTTTCATTCTCTGCTTTCTTTTTCCCGTTTGCCCTATTTCTTCGTTTTTTTTGCCGTCGTTCTCATGGTTACTCCTACGGCAACCACTACGCCGATGTCCGATTCATCGGATTCCACTACTATCGACTTTAATCATCCCATCTATTTGCTTCCTTCCGACACACCAGGCTCGTTACTCATCTCTCACCAGTTAACCGGCGTCGATACTTACAATGTTTGGAGTCGATCGATGCGGATCGCTCTCCTTGCCAAGAACAAGCTGGCGTTCATCAATGGCGATCATTCTCGTGAGGATTTTCCGTCGGCATTGCGTTCCCAGTGGGATCGTTGCAACACACTGGTTCTTTCTTGGTTGCTCAACACCGTCAGCAAGGAGTTGTCTGCCAGAGTTGTTTTTGCGTCTGATGCGGCTCTCGTTTGGAATGATCTTAAGGAGCGCTTTGATAAGGTCGACGGTTCCAGGATTTTCTTTCTCCATCGCCAGATCTCTTTGTTATCTCAAAGTGACTCTTCTGTATCTTCTTAGTTTACACGATTAAAGCTCTTATGGGATGCATATGCTTCTCTTGTACCTTTTCCGTCTTGCGATTGCGATGCTTCTCAACGGAATCTGAAACATGTTCATCAACAGCGACTTTTTCAGTTTTTGAATGGGTTGAATGATACTTATGCTGCGATTCGTAGTCAATTGCTTCTTATGCAGCCTTTGCTGACGGTCAATCAGGCCTATTCCATGGTGGTACAAGAGGAGTCACAACGTCTTCATTTGTCTGGTGTTTCTCCAGTTTCGGACTCCGTGGCCATGTTTTCCGGTGCTTCTGCTGATTCGAGTTCTCGTCAGTGTTTTTCGGGTTCTTGTGATCATTGTGGAGTCAAAGGCCACAAGCGCGATAAATGTTATCGTCTTATTGGCTTTCCACCTGACTACAAATTTGGTCGCAAGAGAAATGCTCCTGCCACATCGACTGCCTTGAATGTCGTTTCTGACTCTGCCTTGCCAGTTGCTAAGTGTGTTCCTGCTGATTCTGGTGTCTCGGTTCCACCTGTTGTTTCTGATGCGTCGGTCGTTCCCACTTTCACTCCTGATCAATTCGTCAGATCCTCGATCTGTTGCATCAGCCGTCTGTTAATCTGGCAGGTAATGGTGGTAAGGTTTCTTGGATTTTGGATTCTGGTGCCTCTGATCATGTTTTATCTGATTTTAAGTTTCTGGTTAATCCTATTGCTTGTTCTCATCGTCTGGTTCATCTTCCAAATGGACATACCGCTCCGATTACTCATTCGGGTTCTTTCTTTTTTGATTCAGTTCATTCTCTTTCCAAAGTTCTTTTTGTGCCAAATTTTCATCATAATCTTTTATCTGTTTCTCGGTTAGTCACAGACTTGAATTTTGTGGTCATCTTTTATTCTAATTTTTGTCTGTTGTAGGATCTCTCCAATGGACAGATCAAGGGGATTGGTAAGGTTGTTGGTGGCCTTTATGATGTTCATTCCTTGAATAATAATTCTGTTTGGCATGCTCGATTGGGGCATTCTCTACTGCTAAAATGACTCAAATGCCTTAGTTTTCTTCTTTACGCATTGCTTCTGATTGTTTTCATAATTGTTCTATTTGTCCTAAGGCTCGACAGACTCGATTGCCTTTTCCTATTAGTGTTTCTAAGGCCATTAAACCTTTTGAGCTGATTCATCTAGATTTGTGGGGCCCATATAGGGTTTCTACTCATCAGGGTCATCGTTTCTTTCTTACTATTGTTGATGATCATACTCGAATGACCTGAATTTACTTGCTTCACCTTAAATCTGATGCTGTTTTACATCTTAAGAATTTTTTTAGCTATGTTCAAAAGCAATTTTCTGCCAAAATTCATGTCATTAGAAGTGACAATGGTTCTAAATTTTTTAATTCAGATTGTTCCATTTTGTTTAATTCTAATGGCATTCTTCATCAAAGTTCTTGCGTTCATACACCACAACAAAATGGTGTGGCTGAACGCAAGCATAGGCATATTCTAGAGGTAGCTCGTGCTCTCAAATTTCATTCTAATGCTCCTTTAAAATTCTGGGGTGAATGTGTTCAAACTGCCTGCCACAATATCAATCGTCTTCCTTCTTTAGTTTTATCTTCTAAATCTCCATTTGAAGTTTTGTTTAAGAAATCTCATGATCTTTCTTATTTTCGGGTTTTTGGTTGTTTTTGTTTTTCAACTACTCCTAAATCTTCTGATAAGTTTGCATCTAGAGCTATTCCCTCTATTTTTTTAGGATACTCATCTACTCAAAAAGGTTATGTTCTATTCAATTTGGCAGATAAGTGTTTTTTTGTTAATAGGTATGTTAAATTTTTTGAGACTGTTTTTCCTTTTCACTCTCCTATTCCATCATCTTCTCCTTTCTTTCCTTTTTCTTCTTCTTCTTCTTCTTTTGATGATGATTTTCTTTGTTCCCCTTCTACTTTTGCAAGTACTCCTATTCTCACTGACAATTCTTCTATTCCTTCTTCTGCAAGTAATCCAGTTGTTCATGATACTTCTTCTGCTTCTACTCCTTCATTTGACCATAATCCTGATGTTATTGCGACTGCTTTACCCACTCTTTCTGCTGATATTTCTAATCCTAATATTTCTAATTTGTCTAATGTTTCTGATATTTTTGTTCCTCACTTTTCTGTTCCTGAGGAGCCTCGTAAATCTTCTCGTGTGTCACGGCAACCATGATGGTTAAAGGACTTTGTTTTCCCCTCTCGTCCTTCTATTTCTTTTGCTTCTTTTAATTTCTCTTACTCTCATTTACCTCTTTCAACTCAAGTCTTTCTTTCTTCTACATCTATTCTTGAGCCTTCTTCTTTTTCTAAGGCTGCTAAAGATCCAGCATGGGTTCAAGCAATGAAGGATGAAATCCAGGCCTAATAGTCTAATAATACTTGGTTTGTGGTTCCATTACCAACTGGAAAATCCACCATTGGTTGTAAGTGGGTATATCAGATCAAGTACCATGCTTCCGGTGAAGTTGAGCGTTATAAGGCTCGTCTGGCGGCCAAGGGGTATAATCAACAGCATGGTATTGATTTTTTGGATACTTTTTCCCCTGCTGCAAAGATGGTGACTGTTCGAACTACTCTTGCTCCTGCTTCCTCCTTCTAGTGGCCTATTTTTCAAATGGGCGTTCACAATGCCTTTCTTCATGGTGATCTCCATGAGGAAGTGTTCATGGATATGCCTGAGGGTTTTTGCAGCCAGAGGAGAAGATGGTGTGTCGGCTGCAAAAGTCATTGTATGGACTTAAGCAAGCCTCGAGACAGCGGAATTTGAAGTTAACAGAAGCACTGTCACTTGCTGGGTATGTTCAAAGTAAGATGGATTATTCATTATTCACAAAGAGACAAGGGGATAAAATTGTGATATTGTTAGTATATGTGGATGACTTGTTGATAACTGGAAATGATGACAAGTTGATTTTGGAATTGAAAGAATCTTTGAATCAAAATTTTAAGATGAAAGACCTTGGTACCTTGAAGTTTTTCCTTGGAATTGAAGTGTTGAGAACCAAAGGAAGTATGCCTTAAAATTAATTAAAGATGTTGGCTTGGGAGGAGCTAAGCATGCATTGACTCCTTTGGAACAAAATCAGAAGTTGACATCTATTGAGTTTGATAAAAGCTTCAAAGGAGATCTTAAAGATGAATTGTTAACAGACAAAGTTGTTTTTCAGAGACTGATAGGAAGGCTAATATATCTGACTCATACACGACCAGATATAACGTTTGCAGTACATCATTTGAGCCAGTTTATGCAGAATCCTAAAGTCTCTCATATGGAAGCAACATTAAGAGTAGTAAGATATGTTAAAAAGGATCCTGGAAAGGAATTATTCTTTAAGGCAAAAGGAGATTGCAAAATTAAAGCCTTCTGTGATGCAAATTGGGCAGCTTGTCCAATGTCAAGACGTTCAGTTACAGGTTTTTGTATTAAGATTGGAGATGCACTTGTCTCCTGGAAATCAAAGAAACAAAACACCATTGCAAGGTCATCAGCAGAGGCAGAATAAAGAAGTATAGCCATGACTGCTTCTGAAATAGTATGGATACAAAGGTTGCTTGAAGATCTTGGAGTAAAGAAGACTAATCCAGCTTTGCTATATTGTGATAATAAAGCAACATTACAGATCACAGTGAACCCTGTCTATCACGAACATACAAAGCACATTGAGATCGATTATCACTTTCTACGTGAGAAGATACAAGAAGGTCTTATCAAAACAGATTTTCTATCTACAACAGAGCAGGTTGCATATGTCTTGACTAAAGGCCTCAGTTCGCAGCAGTATGATAAATTGATTTCCATGCTAGGGATATAGAATATTTTTCTTCCTCCAGCTTGAGAAGGAGTGTTGAAACTAGTAGTTAGGAGTTTGTTAGATAGACAGTTAGTTTATTATAATTCTAGTTAAGCATCCTTTGTAAGTATAAATATGTACTGTGTAAATTAAAGTGAATCAATGAGAATGAAATATTCATTTCACCATTTTTAACACTTGCGGGAGAGCATATCAGTAGAATTGGAAGCACCGATATTGTTGAACATATGTCTCGTCAAATATATTACCAAGGGTGTAACAATGCCATCGACAATCGATCCAACGAAACCTGCTGCCATCAAGCACTTATCCACGCCATCTGCATGCATGAATATGGATCGTATCGACATGTTCTTCCTCACAAGGCTGCTGCCAACTTCTTTATCACTCTTTCCCTCGTTTGCCATGGCGATTCCTACGGTGTTTCAGAGCTAATCTGTTTATATTTAATGCAGCTGAAGCCACACAGATTCTACCGACAAATATTATATGTGTGTTCACCTTGCCCTCCGGGAAATAAGACAAAATAAAAGAGGAAAACGATGTATTTTTAGATTTGGCAATCGCTATCCGACATGTTTTATATTAAATATAAAAAAGTAGAGGTTGCAAACGGGTCATTCGATTCGGGTCATTTCGGTTTGGGTCAAGTTCGGTTTTGACTGTATTTGGTTTCGGTTTTGTTCGAGTTGGATCTGGTATGGTTCGATTTTAATTCGGGTCTATAATGATTCAGGTCGGGTATCAGTCCGAATTGGGTCACATCGATTCTGTTCATTTTCGGGTCGGGTATTTCCGAGTCGGTTGATATTGGGTCGGGTCAAGATCGTTTCAATTGGAGATTGATATGTTTCGGTCGGGTTTTCAGGCTGGATCAGTTTTTTAAATCCATATATGACTTTATAAAGCCAATATGTTTGACTTTTTAGTGAGTTGTGTGCGACAATTCACATAAAAAATCTTTAATTATTTCTTTTAATATCGTTTATTTATTTCGGGTTGCCTTCGGTTCGGGTTACTTTCGATTCAGATGAAATTGATTCGGGTCCATTCAGTTCGGTTGAAAACCGGTTCGAGTACGTTCTGTTCAGTTGAAAATTGGATCGGGTCTATACCAGTTCAACTAAAAATCAAGTCGGTTTTAATTCAATTTGATTTTATTTGGGTTTCGGATCATGTTGTTCGGGTTGATATTGAGTCTCGGATCTGGTAAAATCAGTTCGGGTCTCAGGTCAGTTTACCACCTCTAAACAAAAGAGAAACTTTTGAGCAGTTAAAATACTCCAGAGGAAAGATGGAGAAAATTGGGGTTTGGGATCAGGAGTTGAATCCCTGCAGTATAAATGGGAAAATTGAGTTGGGTGGGTCTCTCCATATGCCATCTATGAAACTCGATCCAGATTAGTTATTCAATGAGTCAAATATCAATGGTTAAAAAATAAGGAAAAATGGTGATATGGTTAGTCCTAAAACTTATACATTCTATTAATTTTATCTTTATTCTCCTAAAATGTTTGTATTTCTCCTAAATTATTTGTTCTTCTCTCATGAATGTTATATTACTTTCCTGTTACAATTATTCAACTAAAGATTTTATCAGTAATTTATTACTACTACTTTGCTATGGTATAATGCAGTTATACAATTACTTCTTTAATTTGATAAACTCACTTGGTTTGATTGTATCGCGAAAATAAGCTAAATGATTTAGATTTCTTTTCTTGGCAAATGTCTTTATTTTATTCAAAGGAGGAAAAGCTCCTCTATGCCGATACACAGTCCCTCGAAAAAGTATGAACATATACTACTATGTAATCACCTTAGACTATTGAATAAAATCACTCAACAAAAGTTAGATTGAAACAGTGGACTCTAACAGAGTAAAACAATGAACTCAAATGCACAAAAATCCTCAAGATTACATACAAAATAAATAAACAAATGTAGTAATTGTTGAATGAATTTTGAATCGATTTAAGTTAAGAGGGGGTGAATTAGATTTTTAAAAATACTGGTAGTGAAGTGGTAAAATAAAAAAATAGAAGACAAGACACTTATAGTGGTTCAAGTTCCAATTGAACTCTACATCCACTACCTTAGCTCCTACTAAGGATTTTCCAACAACTCCACTAGTTGATCTTTCCCTTTTCTAGGCTTAGGAGGAAACCTTTACACAAGTGATCAATTTTCTACCCAAAATTGACCAAACACTCTCAAAAGGTTACAAAGAAGATTAAGGCAAATAAAAAGTATCTCTCGATACAAATGTTGCCTAATTACAAGCACTCAACCCAATTGAATCAAAAAGATATGAATTACAATGGACCACAATTGGAGGTTTACAAAGATATGAGAATTTTGCACTAGAGCTTGAATTTGTTGTTGGAATGTTTCTCTTAGGATCAATAGTTGTTTTTGGTTGTTTTGCGACTCCCTTTTATACCTTTTCATTCAATTCTAGCCGTTAGGGTTGTTGCCATCATAATATAGCCATTGGGATGCAATCTTCCCACCATAAATGCACTTCTGCAACTACCTGTTTCGAAACACATGTACCTGTTTCGAAACAGGCCAAAATAGAAATAGTCGTTGGGGTGTAATTAAGAGACCATATCGAAACGGATACGATCGTTTTGATACACTAAGAGCCTGTTCCGAAACGTGCCTGATGTCATTTTGAAACATGTTTGATGTCGTTTTGAAACATTTTGCCACTGCCAGAACCCGTATCGAAACGTGTTTAACTCGTTTCGATACACCTTAACCGTTTTCTGAAAATCAGTTATAAAATTACAACGGACATATTTTTGAATCCAAGTTTGAAAATGGTTTTGAAACATTTGAGGTCGTTTCGATACTACCGTATAGAGACGATTCAACCCATTTCGTTGTTCTTAATCCGTTTCAAAACACAAGGTCCTATTTTGATACACCTGTATCGAAACGGGAAGGCTAGCTCCGAAACACATGTTAACAGTTTCAAAACGTTCCGAAACGCCTAAGGGCCATTTCAAAACGGTGACTCGAAAATCACTGTTTTGCCATGGAAAACACTTAGAAAAATTTGTAGAATGATTTGGTTTTGACATGACCATTTTACTTAAAAGTTTTAGGAAGTTTTGAGGACTAAAAATTTATTTATGTATTTTCAATTTAGTCTTTAAATCCTTTGTTATATCAAAATCAATTTTTTTGTTTTACAATCTCCCCCTTATTTATATAACAAAACCAAGTATAAATTTTTAAGTGTTTTGAAATCTTCGAAAAAGTTTTAACTCCCCCTGAATTTAAGGTAGGTTTTAAAGTTTTGAAAAGATGAGATTTAAAGCATTTGAAACTTAAAACCAACTTAAAAACACTTAGGCTCTTAGGAATTACTTCTTCCCCTTTTTGTTAGATCAAAATATATAATCAAGGCTAATATGATAATAAAAAAGACATAAAGAATAAACCAAACAACATAATATCATAGATAGCATTTAAGTTCAAGAAACAACATTAAAAACATAAACATCAAGCTCAATCCTAAAAACATAAAATCAAAGCATATGTCTTAAAAACAAAAAAAAAAACAAAAACTAAATAGGTGCAAACTTAATCCTAATATGACATAATGATATGATATGCAATAATCCTAGGGTGCCTCATCACCATCCTCCTCTCCAATGTCATCCAAGAAATCATCCTTATCCTTCGCTTGATCTTGACGAAAATGCCTCTAATCATCATAGAAGGTGAAGAAGGAGAGATCCATGGACGATTGTTGGTTTTCAAGAGTAGTAAGACGATTCTCGTTTCCAAGAACACGATCCTCCAAGGATTGCAAGCGAGTGTTGATAGCACCAAATCCTGAAGCCATGTTCGTGTCCATCGTGTTGAACCTCTCGGTAAGGAAGACCAAAAGAGCATCATTGTTGGGAACCACAATGGGAGCTGGAGCTTGAGGCTGAGACTCAACTGGAGGTGCTTGAGCTATTCTATCAACACGAACTCATTCACTAAGGGTGTAACGAAATCAAAATCTCACAAGAGAAGATTCACCAATCTTTTGCTTTTGGGGTTCTTGAGAATCATATGAGCAATCAAGACCAATGTGAACAAAGATGTAGCTCAATATTATTCCATAGGTGAAGGAAGTGAGAGAGTCGGTTTGACGAATCCTCACTTGATGAACCGTCTCAGCAAACTAGATCTTCACCAAATTCGGTTGTTGTGCTTGACGAAAACACTCTAGCCAAAAATTATCAACTTGGCGGATGTGGGCAAATTTACCTCCGGATGGGCGACTGAACTATGAGATGATCAAATGCAAGAAACCGTCATGGGCATCCAAAGTAAGAACCGATCCGGTATGAGCTCCAAAGTGATTTTCGTCCTCAATACCTTCATCTTTTAGCCCAAGTATGTTCACTAAGGTGGATGGATCAATCCGAAACTTCTTGCCCAATAAGTAAGACTCAATATCTATGACTTTAGAATGATCCTCTTGATAAGAACATCATTGGAGTAAAAGAGCAAAACCATATTTTTGTAGAAGATGTCGGGAATGCTCAAGAAGGCTAAGAAACTTCATTGTGTCAAGAGAGGTAGGTATCGAAAGAGGAAACGCTCGGAGTCAAGGTAATCCATATCCACAACTCGCTCTCTTCGAACAACGACATCTTGAAAGAGTTTAAAACCTTGCTTAGCATCTTGATTCCTAAGACTCTTGGAATAGAGAAGGGTAAGGTTTGGATGCATGTTGTCTTGGTCCGAACCTTCACCCCCTTCAGTCTTCGTTTCTTGGATTCCATTTAAAACACCTATAAACAAAGCAAGCAAGGAATTTTAAGTGTATGCATTTAAATCCTAATTCGATCCAATAATAATCTCATTTAGGTTTTACAAACACTTTGAAAGTATATACATACATTAAAAAGAATTTTGATGAAAACAAATTTGAAAAACTGTGTAAAAATACGAATAAAATAAAATATATTTGAATAATTTTTTTTGAGATTTTGAAAAAAAATTACAAGATTTTGAAAACCCATAGTGGAAAACATGTATTCTATACAAAACTATAATTTTCTAACATAATATTCGAACGTAATCAAAACAAAAAGAGAAAGATAGAAAATACCTCAAATATGGGATTTTGGAAGAATCGGTGGATGAAATTGCACCAAATGGATGAAGCTTCCTTAGATTTTCGTTTAAGAGTAAAAGCCCTCAAGTTTTGATGAAAAACAAGGAGATTTGGAGGGTTTTTATAGAGGAAATCAATTTAGGGTTTTTAGGGTTTTTTAAGTTTGATTAAAAGAGTATTTGAGCATTTAAAACCCTTTAAAAGAGGCTTTTCCGGATACGTGTTTCAAAACATGTGAAATTGTTTCGAAATATGCATATCGAAACGTCTACGACGTTCCGAAACAAGCTGACCATTTCGATATAGGTTTGACTGTATCGAAGCCCAAGAGATTGCTCGTATCGAAACGCATGAGAGCCATTTCGATACATGTTTTGGCAGAACCAAATCGTTCCGAAACCCTTTGGGGTGTTTTGAAACAACTTGGTCCATTAGTGTTCTTAGAAGGCACTCGTATCGAAACAGGGTGACCCGTTTCGATACCAATTGGCCTGGAAGTGCAGATGAGGCTAAAAATTGCAAAAAAAATGAATTTTAATTGATCCTAGATGCATGAATGAGATGAATGAGCAAGTTTAACATATCAAAACATAAACATACTCCGCCTAACTATAAGCAAGGGTGATATTAGGATTAAAAACACATAAGCATGACATTTAACAAGAAATCAAGCAATTTTAAGCACAAAGGTCCTAAAAGGACAAGATAGGCTAGTTAGAGCTAGCTCTCTCCTAAGGGACCGATAACGCTCTTTATCTAGAGGTTTGGTAAAGATGTCCGCTAATTGATTTAAGGTGTCTACATACTCTAAAACACCATCTTCCTTAAGGACATGATCTCTAATGAAATGATGCCTTATTTCTATGTGTTTTGTAACCCCCTTAACCCGGCCTAGACGGTTGACCCGAATTAAGAAGTTTACACGGGGAAAACAAAAGTCAACCTTGATTAAGGACCCTTTTTTTTCTTTTTAATCTTGTCTAGATGCACATTATCCCTAGATATGATCATACAAATAGCATACTCAAAGATCATAACCATCAGAGAACATTCAGGGACCCAATTGCATAATTTACAACTTTAGGGACCAAACTGTAAATTATGAAAATTATAAGGACTTAACCCAAATTAAAGTTACCAATATATAATTAATCATATTTCATGCTTATCTGTCAAGTTTCAGCTCAAACGGACATCTCAAACTCATTTAATTGCATTAACAAGGTTTAGGACTAAAATGCAAACATTCCAAAACATTTAACCATCAAATTCCGAGCCCAACGGTCGGGTGTTCCGAAATAGGAAGGACTTGTTCCGAAACGCGGGACCGTTCCGCAACGGGTTCCAAAACGTGGCTTGGCAGTGGCATTTCCGTTCCGGAACGGTTCCTCCTGTTTCGGAACGACTAAGCCATTTCAGGCCCCTGTTCCGAAACGGTAGCACCCGTTCCGATACGGCCTGCCCAGATTGCAGAAAAATAGCCGGTTTAACACTTAATTGACCTATCTAGCATGCTCCAAAAGCCATCAAATTTCACCAGCAGGTCATTCAACATACAAGGAACATATTTGCATCAACCAAACATCAACATGGCATCAATTATGAAAATCCCCAATTCTATAGGCAAGCATCCTATAAAACAAACCATGAAATCCTCAAATCATCAAAACACATACCAAGAGGGCAATTACAAGATCCAGCATTATTAACATCATAAATCCAACTTAAGGAGTCCAAAACTTCTCCCAAAACATCAACATAGGTCCCCTATTGCCAAATACCCGAAAGCTAATAGTTTTGAGAAAATGTTCACCACACATGAGCTTAGAACACCACTTGGATTCTTGGCTTCCTTGCTGCCCCAAAATGCACTTCAATTCTCTGCATTATTTGTTTAAGAAAAGAGAGAGCGTAGGCAAAAGCTTAGCGAGGAATGCTCATTTAAAACCACACAATAATGCATTTACAAAACACTTTTATAAACCTTAAATCAAATCATCATTTGAACATGCATATAAGCATTTAAAACAAGCAATTCATGCTTCAATTTCATTACATGTCATATTGGCAACAAGTGATACATTCCACATAAGATCCACACATGGACTTTTAAACACCATTGTGATCTTACAATTTCCAAGGACCACACATGGACTTTTAAACACCATTGTGTCCTTAACAAGAATCATCCATGGACTTTTAAACACCATGACAAGGACCACACAAGGACTTTTAAACACCTTTGTGTCCTTAACAAGAATCTCCCAAGGACTTTTAAACACCTTGGAGTTCTTAAGTAACAAGGCTTACACAAGGAATTTTAACCACCTTTGTAACCTTAACCAAGAACCAACCATGGACTTTTAAACACCATGTTGTTCTTAAATACACAAGCCTCACCCAAGGAATTTTAACCACCTTGGTGATCTTAACCAAGAGCCAACCATGGACTTTTAACCACCATGTTGTTCTTAAATAAACAAGGCTCACACAAGGACTTTTAACCACCTTTGTGACCTTAACCATCACTTGCCAATATGCATCATTAACCACAATATTCCACTGTTTTAAAGCATTTAACAAAGCCATAACATCATGCATCTTTAAGCATCAAACCACATTAAAACAATGTTCAAAAACAAGGATCTCTTACTTTGAGCATCCTTCAACACATGGCTTATAATCTCAGCAAATAAACATACTAAATATGCTTTCAAAACAGGATTTAAAACATGCAAACAAGCCACATTGCATACAACCAATCCATGGTTCATCACCAAGAGAGTTTTTCCGAAAACTTACTCTTGAGCTTAGCTAAGTTGCTTAGACTTAAACTAAGCTCCCAAACCTTCAAAACATTGGTTTCAAAGCCGAAAACCAAAATCCACTCACCGATTCCGTTTCGCCACTTGCCAAAACACCAATCAAGCTTCCGGATCACAACCACTAGGATCCAAAGATGACTCCCCTGTTTTAAACACATCAAAGAAGAGGATTAATGCATCATCATGCTTCAATAACTTCAATGAAAGCACCTAAACTCACTGCTCTCATCCACACTCCATTTTCGACCACCAAACACAACCGAAAATGCATCCAAACAACTCCACAACACTACCCAGCCATGATCCATCAAATCAAATCATCCTTAAGCATCAATTAACATCCAAAAAGGATCTAACATCACCCTTATACCTCCAGCTATAACAGATCATCAAGATCACTCCAAAAACAACCAAGAACTCAAGCTAAACTTAGGAAAATCAACCTATCCGGGATTGCATTAATTAAACCTCAACTTCTCATCAATTTAACATTCATTTAACATCAAAAAGACACCTCAAATCACTGCTTAAACAGATCATACGAATTTTAACCAAAATCAACCAAATCTTGCATTTAAAAGCCAAGATCAAGAGCACCACCTTAAAACCTTTTATAAATACAAATTAAGGATTGAGAACTTGGGAATTTCATTAAAGAACTGAGAGTTTAGAGGATAAGGACGTTCTTACCTCCAAACTTGAGTTTCTCCCTTTTTAGAATCAAAATGCTTGAAGATCCAACTAGCAAATGCAAAGGTTTTGTTGAAGAGATGATTGAAGATCAAAAGAGAATTAAAATCTCATGTTTGGATGTCAAAATCAGAGGGAAAAGTTCTGGAGAAATGTGTTTGGTTTGAGAGAAAAGATGAGAGAAAAAGAAAATTGAAGATTTGAGAGAAAAGTTAGTTATGGCCAAAATATCTTCCCTCCACTTTTCTTTTATTTAAAAACCATTAATTAATCATTTAATACTTTAGAAAAATCTGGAGAAACTCCCATTGGGTAAATAGCTCCTTAAAGATTCAAAGTTTCAATCCTTTTTAAAACAGTCTCACAGTTTTCGAAAATTACATTTTGGTCACTAACCAAAATGTCACTCTTCCAAACCTCATTTTGTAAAATTGATTTCACCATTCACTTATATATAATAAAAGAGGATTTTAAGACATTTTTCCATATTTTTAATGCAACCCGAACTAGGCTTTCCTAAATTCACCTTTAAATATTCGAACCGCACTTCGACCGAACCGACCCGAAACCCAAAACTTCTAAGCCCAAAACCGGGGCGTTACAACTCTCCCCCCTTTAAGAAATTTCGTCCTCGAAATTTACCTGAAGGAAAGAGATAAGGAAACTGCATCAGCATGTCATCCTTCCGTTCCCACGTGGCTCCCTCAACACCACGATGCTTCCACAACACCTTTACCAACTCAATGGTCTTGCCACGAAGAACTTTACTATCCGAATCCAGAACCTTCACCGGTTCCTCATCATAGGTCAAATCCGGAGTCAAATCCACTTCTTCCACAGGCATCACATGAGAAGGATCAGATCTATACTTCCGAAGCATAGAAACATGAAACACATCATGAATCTTTTCCAACTCTTGAGGTAGCCTCAACTTGTACGCAACAGGACCCACACGCTCAATCACCTCGTATGGTACAATGTACCTAGGGCTCAACTTACCCTTACGGCCAAACCTCATCACCTTTTTCCAAGGCGAAACCTTCAAAAACACACGGTCACCCACCGCATACTCAATCTCCTTACGCTTCAAATCCGTGTAAGACTTTTGCCGATCAGAAGCTGCCTTCAAACGCTCACAAATGAGCTTCACCTTCTCGGTGGTTCCTTTCAACAAAGCCGGCATCGAAACCAACTTCTGACCCGTTTCAGCCCAACAAAGAGGAGTCCTACACTTCCTCCCGTACAAAGCTTCATAGGGTGCCATTTGAATACTTGCCTGAAAACTATTGTTATAGGCAAACTCCACCAAAGGCAAATGCTTCTCCCAAGAGCCCTGAAACTCAATCACACAGCACCTCAACATATCCTCCAAAATCTGGATAACACGCTCGGACTGACCATCCGACTGAGGATGATAAGATGTACTGAAATTCAACTGTGTACCCAAAGCTTGATGCAAACAATGCCAGAAACGCGATGTAAACCTCGGATCCCTATCCGACACAATCGACTTAGGCACACCATGCAGCCGCACAATCTCATCAATGTACAGCTCCGCTAGCTTATCCAAAGAATACGTAGTATGCACAGGCAAGAAATGCGCACACTTCGTCAGGCGATCCACAATCACCCACACCGAATTCTTCTTCGATGGCGACAAGGGTAAACCAGATACAAAATCCATGGTAATCCTTTCCCACTTCCATTCAGGAATTCTCAACGGTTGCAACAACCCTGAAGGAACCTGATGCTCAGCCTTAACTCGCTGACACACCATGCACCTGCTGACAAACTCAGCAACATCCTTCTTCAAACCCACCCAATAGTACTCATCACGAAGATCTCGATACATCTTAGTACTACCAGGGGGCATAGAAAAAGGACTACTATGACCTTCAGTCAGAATAGCACGCCTCAACTCAGTATCATTGGGCACTACTATCCGACTCCCAAAACACAACACTCCATCATCATTAAAGCAGAAATCCGAAGGCCTACCCTCCGTAATATCCTGAACATGCGGTACCAAGGAATCATCAAACAACTTGTAACCCCCTTAACCCGGCCTAGACGGTTGACCCGAATTAAGAAGATTACACGGGGAAAACCAAAGTCAACCCAAAAGTCAACCTTGATTAACGACCCTTTTTTTTCTTTTTAAAACTTGTCAAAATGCATATTATCCCTAGACATGATCATACAATCAGCATACTCCAAGATCATAACAATCAGAGAACATTCAGGGACCCAATTGCACAAATTACAACTTTAGGGACCAAACTGCAAATTCTGAAAATTATAGGGACTTAACCCCAATTAAGGTTACCAGCTTGAAATTAATCATATTTCATGCTTTACTGTCAAAATTCAGCTCAAACGAACATCACAAACTCATACAATTGCATAAACATGTTTCAGGACCAAAATGCAAACATTTCGAAACATATAACCAACAATTTCAGTGCCCAACGGTCGAGTGTTTCGGAACAGGGAAGACTGGTTCCGAAACGCGGGACCGTTCCGCAACAGGTACCGAAACAGTGCCTGGCAGTGGCATATCCGTTCCGGAACAGTGCCTCTCGTTTCGGAACGCCCAGGCCATTTCAGGCCCCCGTTCCGATACGGTAGCACCTGTTCCGAAACAGGCTGCCCAGATTGCAGAAAATTTTATGGTTTATCATACAATTGACCTATCAAACATGCTCCAAACGCAACCAAACTTTACCAGCAAGACATTCAACATACAAGGAACATAATTGCATCAACCAAACATCAACATGGTATCAATTATGAAAATCCCCAATTCTATAGGCATGCATCCTACTTTGAAAACCATTCAAGCATCAAAATACCAAATTCACTTCACAAAGACCAATTACATGTTCCGACATTATTAACAACTTTAAACCAACTTAGGGGGTCCATAACATCTCCAAAAACAACAACATAGGTCCCCCATTGCCAAATACCCAAAAGCTAATAGTGTTTAAGAAACCTTCACCATACTTGAGCTTAGTTCACCACTTGGATGCTTGCCCTCCTTGCTGCCCTCAATGCACTTTAATGCTCTGCATTATTGGTTTAAGAAAAGAGAGAGCGTAAGCAAAAGCTTAGTGAGGAATGCTCATTTAAAACCATACAATAATGCATTTATAAAACACATTTATAAACCATTCTTCAAGCAACATTTATACATGCTCATAAACATTTAAAACAAGCTTTTCACGCTTCAAGTTCATAACATGTCATATTGGCAACAAGTGATACATTCCACATAAGATCCACACATGGACTTTTAAACACCATTGTGATCTTATACTTTCCAAGGACCACACATGGACTTTTAAACACCATTGTGTCCTTAACCCATGGACTTTTAAACACCATGGCAAGGACCACACAAGGACTTTTAAACACCTTTGTGTCCTTAACAAGAATCATCCAAGGACTTTTAAACACCTTGATGTTCTTAAATAACAAGGCTTACACAAGGAATTTTAACCACCTTTGTAACCTTAACCAAGAACCAACCATGGACTTTTAAACACCATGTTGTTCTTAAATAACAACCCTCACACAAGGAATTTTAACTACCTTGGTGATCTTAACCAAGAACCATCCAAGGACTTTTAAACACCTTGATGTTCTTAAATAAACAAGGCTCACACAAAGACTTTTAACCACCTTTGTGACCTTAACCATCACTTGCCAATATGCATCATTATCATCAGTATTCCACTGTTTTAAAGCATTTAACAAAGCCATAAACATCATGCATCTTTAAGCATCAAACCACCTTAAAACAATGTTAAAAAACAAGGAACTCTTACCTTGAGCTTCCTTCAACACATGGCTTATAATCTCAGCAAATAAACATGCTAGATATGCTTTCAAAACATAATTTAAATCATGCAAACAAATCACATTGCATACAACCAATCCATGGTCATCACCAAGAGAGTTTTTCCGAAAACTTACTCTTGAGCTTAGCTAAGTTGCTTAGACTTAAACTAAGCTCCCAAACCTTCAAAACACTGGTTTCAAAGCTGAAAACCAAAAGTCCACTCACCGATTCCGTTACGCCACTTGCCGAAACACCAATCAAGCTTCCGGATCACCACCACTAGGATCCAAAGATGACTCCCCTGTTTTAAACACATCAAAGCAGAGGATTAATGCATCATCATGCATTAATAACTTCAATGAAAGCACCTAAACTCGCTGCTCTCATTCACACTCCATTTTCGGCTACCAAACACAACCGAAAATGCATCCAAACAACTCCACAACATAACCCAGCCAAGATCCATCAAATCTAAACATCCTTAAGCATCAATTAACATCCAAAAAGGATCTAACAACAAACTTATTCCTCCAGCTATAACATATCAACAAGATCTCTCCAAAAACAACCAAGAATTCAAGCTAAACTTAGGAAATTCAACCTATCCGGGATTGCATTAATTAAACCTCAATTCCTCATCATTTTAACATTCATTTAACATCAAAAAGACACCTCAAATCACTGCTTAAACAGATCATACGAATTTTAACCAAAAATCACCAAATCTTGCATTTAAAAGCCAAGATCAAGAACAAAACCTTAAAACCTTTTATAAAACACAAATTAAGGATTGAGAACTTAGGAATTTCAGTAAAGAAATGAGAGTTTAGAGGAGAAGGACGTTCTTACCTCCAAACTTGAGTTTTCTCCCTTTTTGGAACCAAAATCTTGAAAATCCAATTAGCAAATGGTGAGGTTTTGTTGAAGAGATGATTAGAGATCAAAAGAGGATTAAAATCTCCTGTTTGGATATCAAAATCAGAAGGAAAAGTTCTGGAGAAAGATGTTTGGTTTGAGAGAAAAGATGAGAGAAAATGGAAATGAAATTTTAGAAAGTTAGTTGGAAATGCCTAAATATCTTCCCTCCTTTTTAGTTTTTATTCAAAAACCATTAATAAAATCATTTAATATCTTAGAAAAATCTGGAGAAACTCCCATTGGGTAAATAGCTCTTTAAAGATTCAAAGTTTCAATCCTTTTTAAAACAGTCTCACAGTTTTCGAAAATTACATTTTGGTCACTAGCCAAAATGTCACCCTTCCAAACCTCATTTTGTAAAATTGATTTCACCACTCTCTTATATATATTAAAAGAGGATTTTAAGACCCGTTATGAAACGTGGGACCGTTCCACAACAGGTACCGAAGCAGTGCCTGGCAGTGGCATATCCGTTCTGGAACAGTGCCTCTCGTTTCGGAACGCCCAGGCCATTTCAGGCCCCTGTTCCGATACGGTAGCACCTGTTCCGAAACAGGCTGCCCAAATTGCAGAAAATTTGCTGGTTTATCATACAATTGACCTATCAAACATGCCCCAAACGCAACCAAACTTTACCAGCAAGACATTCAACATACAAGGAACATAATTGCATCAACCAAACATCAACATGGTATCAATTATGAAAATCCCCAATTCTATAGGCATGCATCCTACTTTGAAAACCATTCAAGCATCAAAATACCAAATTCACTTCACAAAGACCAATTACATGTTCCAACATTATTAACAACTTTAAACCAACTTAGGGAGTCCATAACATCTCCCAAAACAACAACAAAGGTCCCCCATTGCCAAATACCCAAAAGCTAATAGTGTTTAAGAAACCTTCACCATACTTGAGCTTAGTTCACCACTTGGATGCTTGCCCTCCTTGCTGCCCTCAATGCACTTTAATGCTCTGCATTATTGGTTTAAGAAAAGAGAGAGCGTAAGCAAAAGCTTAGTGAGGAATGCTCATTTAAAACCATACAATAATGCATTTATAAAACACATTTACAAACCATTCTTCAAGCAACATTTATACATGCTCATAAACATTTAAAACAAGCTTTTCATGCTTCAAGTTCATAACATGTCATATTGGCAACAAGTGATACATTCCACATAAGATCCACACATGGACTTTTAAACACCATTGTGATCTTATACTTTCCAAGGACCACACATGGACTTTTAAACACCATTGTGTCCTTAACCCATGGACTTTTAAACACCATGGCAAAGACCACACAAGGACTTTTAAACACCTTTGTATCCTTAACAAGAATCATCCAAGGACTTTTAAACACCTTGATGTTCTTAAATAACAAGGCTTACACAAGGAATTTTAACCACCTTTGTAACCTTAACCAAGAACCAACCATGGACTTTGAAACACCATATTGTTCTTAAATAACAAGCCTCACACAAGGAATTTTAACCACCTTGGTGATCTTAACCAAGAACCATCCAAGGACTTTTAAACACCTTGATGTTCTTAAATAAACAAGGCTCACACAAGGACTTTTAACCACCTTTGTGACCTTAACCATCACTTGCCAATATGCATCATTATCATCAGTATTCCACTGTTTTAAAGCATTTAACAAAGCCATAAACATCATGCATCTTTAAGCATCAAACCACCTTAAAACAATGTTCAAAAACAAGAAACTCTTACCTTGAGCTTCCTTCAACACATGGCTTATAATCTCAGCAAATAAACATGCTAGATATGCTTTCAAAACAGAATTTAAATCATGCAAACAAATCACATTGCATACAACCAATCCATGGTCATCACCAAGAGAGTTTTTCCGAAAACTTACTCTTGAGCTTAGCTAAGTTGCTTAGACTTAAACTAAGCTCCCAAACCTTCAAAACACTGGTTTCAAAGCTGAAAACCAAAAGTCCACTCACCGATTCCATTTCGCCACTTGCCGAAACACCAATCAAGCTTCCGGATCACCACCACTAGGATCCAAAGATGACTCCCCTGTTTTAAACACATCAAAGCAGAGGATTAATGCATCATCATGCATTAATAACTTCAATGAAAGCACCTAAACTCGCTGCTCTCATTCACACTCCATTTTCGGCTACCAAACACAACCGAAAATGCATCCAAACAACTCCACAACATAACCCAACCAAGATCCATCAAATCTAAACATCCTTAAGCATCAATTAACATCCAAAAAGGATCTAACAACATACTTATTCCTCCAGCTATAACAGATCAACAAGATCTCTCCAAAAACAACCAAGAATTCAAGCTAAACTTAGGAAATTCAACCTATCCGGGATTGCATTAATTAAACCTCAATTCCTCATCATTTTAACATTCATTTAACATCAAAAAGACACCTCAAATCACTTCTTAAACAGATCATACGAATTTTAACCAAAAATCACCAAATCTTGCATTTAAAAGCCAAGATCAAGAACAAAACCTTAAAACCTTTTATAAAACACAAATTAAGGATTGAGAACTTAGGAATTTCAGTAAAGAAATGAGAGTTTAGAGGAGGACGTTCTTACCTCCAAACTTGAGTTTTCTCCCTTTTTGGAACCAAAATCTTGAAAATCCAATTAGCAAATGGTGAGGTTTTGTTGAAGAGATGATTAGAGATCAAAAGAGGATTAAAATCTCCTGTTTGGCTATCAAAATCAGAAGGAAAAGTTCTGGAGAAAGATGTTTGGTTTGAGAGAAAAGATGAGAGAAAATGGAAATGAAATTTTAGAAAGTTAGTTGGAAACGCCTAAATATCTTCCCTCCTTTTTAGTTTTTATTCAAAAACCATTAATAAAATCATTTAATATCTTAGAAAAATCTGGAGAAACTCCCATTGGGTAAATAGATCCTTAAAGATTCAAAGTTTCAATCCTTTTTAAAATAGTCTCACAGTTTTCGAAAATTACATTTTGGTCACTAGCCAAAATGTCACCCTTCCAAACCTCATTTTGTAAAATTGATTTCACCACTCTCTTATATATATTAAAAGAGGATTTTAAGACCCGTTCCGAAACGCGGGACCGTTCCGCAACAGGTACCGAAACAGTGCCTGGCAGTGGCATATCCGTTCTGGAACAGTGCCTCTCGTTTCGGAACGCCCAGGCCATTTCAGGCCCCTGTTCCGATACGGTAGCACCTGTTCCGAAACAGGCTGCCCAAATTGCAGAAAATTTGCTGGTTTATCATACAATTGACCTATCAAACATGCCCCAAACGCAACCAAACTTTACCAGCAAGACATTCAACATACAAGGAACATAATTGCATCAACCAAACATCAACATGGTATCAATTATGAAAATCCCCAATTCTATAGGCATGCATCCTACTTTGAAAACCATTCAAGCATCAAAATACCAAATTCACTTCACAAAGACCAATTACATGTTCCAACATTATTAACAACTTTAAACCAAATTAAGGAGTCCATAACATCTCCCAAAACAACAACATAGGTCCCCCATTGCCAAATACCCAAAAGCTAATAGTGTTTAAGAAACCTTCACCATACTTGAGCTTAGTTCACCACTTGGATGCTTGCCCTCCTTGCTGCCCTCAATGCACTTTAATGCTCTGCATTATTGGTTTAAGAAAAGAGAGAGCGTAAGCAAAAGCTTAGTGAGGAATGCTCATTTAAAACCATACAATAATGCATTTATAAAACACATTTATAAACCATTCTTCAAGCAACATTTATACATGCTCATAAACATTTAAAACAAGCTTTTCATGCTTCAAGTTCATAACATGTCATATTGGCAACAAGTGATACATTCCACATAAGATCCACACATGGACTTTTAAACACCATTGTGATCTTATACTTTCCAAGGACCACACATGGACTTTTAAACACCATTGTGTCCTTAACCCATGGACTTTTAAACACCATGGCAAGGACCACACAAGGACTTTTAAACACCTTTGTGTCCTTAACAAGAATCATCCAAGGACTTTTAAACACCTTGATGTTCTTAAATAACAAGGCTTACACAAGGAATTTTAACCACCTTTGTAACCTTAACCAAGAACCAACCATGGACTTTTAAACACCATATTGTTCTTAAATAACAAGCCTCACACAAGGAATTTTAACCACCTTGGTGATCTTAACCAAGAACCATCCAAGGACTTTTAAACACCTTGATGTTCTTAAATAAACAAGGCTCACACAAGGACTTTTAACCACCTTTGTGACCTTAACCATCACTTGCCAATATGCATCATTATCATCAGTATTCCACTGTTTTAAAGCATTTAACAAAGCCATAAACATCATGCATCTTTAAGCATCAAACCACCTTAAAACAATGTTCAAAAACAAGGAACTCTTACCTTGAGCTTCCTTCAACACATGGCTTATAATCTCAGCAAATAAACATGCTAGATATGCTTTCAAAACAGAATTTAAATCATGCAAACAAATCACATTGCATACAACCAATCCATGGTCATCACCAAGAGAGTTTTACCGAAAACTTAATCTTGAGCTTAGCTAAGTTGCTTAGACTTAAACTAAGCTCCCAAACCTTCAAAACACTAGTTTCAAAGCTGAAAACCAAAAGTCCACTCACCGATTCCATTTCGCCACTGTCCGAAACACCAATCAAGCTTCCGGATCACCACCACTAGGATCCAAAGATGACTCCCCTGTTTTAAACACATCAAAGCAGAGGATTAATGCATCGTCATGCATTAATAACTTCAATGAAAGCACCTAAACTCGCTGCTCTCATTCACACTCCATTTTCGGCTACCAAACACAACCGAAAATGCATCCAAACAACTCCACAACATAACCCGGCCAAGATCAATCAAATCTAAACATCCTTAAGCATCAATTAACATCCAAAAAGGATCTAACAACATCCTTATACCTCCAGCTATAACAGATCAACAAGATCTCTCCAAAAACAACCAAGAATTCAAGCTAAACTTAGGAAATTCAACCTATCCGGGATTGCATTAATTAAACCTCAATTCCTCATCATTTTAACATTCATTTAACATCAAAAAGACACCTCAAATCACTGCTTAAACAGATCATACGAATTTTAACCAAAAATCACCAAATCTTGCATTTAAAATCCAAGATCAAGAACAAAACCTTAAAACCATTTATAAAACACAAATTAAGGATTGAGAACTTAGGAATTTCAGTAAAGAACTGAGAGTTTAGAGGAGAAGGACGTTCTTACCTCCATACTTGAGTTTTCTCCCTTTTTGGAACCAAAATCAGAAGGAAAAGTTCTGGAGAAAGATGTTTGGTTTGAGAGAAAAGATGAGAGAAAATGGAAATGAAATTTTAGAAAGATAGTTAGAAATGCCTAAATATCTTCCCTCCTTTTTAGTTTTTATTCAAAAACCATTAATAAAATCATTTAATATCTTAGAAAAATCTGGAGAAACTCCCATTGGGCAAATAGCTCCTTAATGATTCAAAGTTTCAATCCTTTTTAAAACAGTCTCACAGTTTTCGAAAATTACATTTTGGTCACTAGCCAAAATGTCACCCTTCCAAACCTCATTTTGTAAAATTGATTTCACCACTCTCTTATATATATTAAAAGAGGATTTTAAGACATTTTTCCATATTTTTAATGCAACCCGAACAAGGCTTTCCTAAATTCACTTTTATATATTCGAACCGCACTCTAACCGAACCGGTCCGAATCCCAAAACTTCTAAGCCCAAAACCGGGGCGTTACAACTCTCCCCCCCTTAAGAAATTTCGTCCTCGAAATTTACCTGAAGGAAAGAGATAAGGAAACTGCTTCAGCATGTCATCTTTCCGTTCCCACGTGGCTTCCTCAACACCACGATGCTTCCACAACACCTTTACCAACTCAATGGTCTTGCCACGAAGAACCTTATTATCCGAATCCAGAATCTTCACCGGTTCCTCATCATAGGTCAAATCCGGATTCAATTCCACTTCTTCCATAGGCATCACATGCGAAGGATCTGATCTATACTTCCGGAGCATAGAAACATGAAACACATCATGAATCTTTTCCAGCTCCTGAGGTAATCTCAACTTGTACGCAACAGGACCCACACTCTCAATCACCTCGTATGGTCCAATGTACCTAGGGCTCAACTTACCCTTCCGGCCAAACCTCATCACCTTTTTCCAAGGCGAAACCTTCAAAAACACACGGTCACCCACCGCATACTCAATCTCCTTACGCTTCAAATCCGCGTAAGACTTTTGCCGATCAGAAGCTGCCTTCAAACGCTCACAAATGAGCTTCACCTTCTCGGTGGTTCCCTTCAACAAAGCCGGCATCGAAACCAACTTCTGACCCGTTTCAGCCCAACAAAGAGGAGTCCTACACTTCCTCCCGTACAAAGCTTCATAAGGTGCCATTTGAATACTTGCCTGATAACTATTATTATAGGCAAACTCCACCAAAGGCAAATGTTTCTCCCAAGAGCCCTGAAACTCAATCACACAGCACCTCAACATATCCTCCAAAATTGGATAACACGCTCTGACTGACCATCCGACTGAGGATGATAAGATGTACTGAAATTCAACCGTGTACCCAAAGCTTGATGCAAACACTGCCAAAAACGCGATGTAAACCTCGGATCCCTATCCGACACAATCGACTTTGGCACACCATGCAGCCGCACAATCTCAGCAATGTACAGCTCCACAAGCTTATCCAAAGAAAACGTAGTATGCACAGGCAAGAAATGCGCACACTTCGTCAGACGATCCACAATCACCCACACCGAATTCTTCTTCGATGGTGACAAGGGTAAACCAGATACAAAATCCATGGTTATCCTTTCCCACTTCCACTCAGGAATTTTCAACGGTTGCAACAAACCTGAAGGAAACTGATGCTCAGCCTTAACCCGCTGACACACCATGCACTTGCTCACAAACTCCGCAACATCTTTCTTCAAACCACCCAATAGTACTCATCACGAAGATCACGATACATCTTAGTACTACCTGGGTGCATAGCAAAAGGACTACTATGACCCTCAGTCAGAATAGCACGCCTCAACTCAGCATCATTATGCACTACTATTCGACTCCCAAAACACAACACACCATCATCATTAAAACAGAAATCCGAAGGTCTACCCTCCGCGATATCCTGAACATGCGGTACCAAGGAATCATCCAGCAATTGCTTTTCCTTGATCAACTGAACCAAAGATGGTTTCACTTGCAACTCAGCCACAAGACCACCATCGCGCGAAACACTCAAACTGGCAAACATAGCCCTCAGCTCAATAGCTACCTTCCTACTCAAGGCATCCGCTACAACATTAGCTTTCCCAGGGTGATACTCAATCGTCAAATCATAATCCTTGAGCAACTCCACCCAACGTCGCTGCCTAAGATTCAACTCCTCCTGAGACATCAGATACTTCAAACTCTTGTGATCCGTGTACACCGTACACTTCTCACCATACAGATAATGTCTCCAGATCTTCAAAGCAAAAACCACTGCAGCCAACTCAATATCATGCGTAGGATAATTGCGCTCATGCACCTTCAACTGCCGCGATGCATAAGCCACCACCTTACCCTCTTCCATCAACACACATCCCAAACCAACATAGGACGCATCACTATAGACCACAAACTCTTTCCCTGATTAAGGTTGAACCAAGATAGGAGCTTGCGTCAAAGCTGCCTTAAGCTTCTCAAAAGCCTGCTGTCTCGCTTTCGTCCACTCATACTTAACATCCTTTTGCAACAACTTTGTCAAAGGTGCAGCAATCTTAGAAAACCCATCCACAAACCTCCGATAGTATCCTGCCAAACCAAAGAAACTACGAACCTCATGGACAGACTTAGGACCCTTCCAATTCATCACCGCCTCAACCTTCTGAGGATCAACACGAATCCCCTCAGCAGAAACCACATGCCCAAGAAACACCACCTCCTTAAGCCAGAACTCACACTTGCTCAGCTTAGCATAAAGCTGATTCTCCAACAAAGCTTGCAGCACAATCCTCAAATGCTCTTCATGCTCCTCCTCAGTACGCGCGTACACGAGGATATCATCAATGAACACCACAACAAACTTATCCAGGTATTCATGAAACACACGGTTCATCATGTCCATGAAAGCAGTAGGAGCATTTGTCAAACCAAACGACATCACAAGGAACTCATAATGCCCATACCTTGTCCTGAAAGCTGTCTTAGGCACATCCACATCCTTTACCTTCAACTGGTAATACCCTGACCTCAAGTCAATCTTAGAGAACACAGCTGCTCCCCGAAATTGATCAAAGAGATCATCAATTCTCGGCAAAGGATACCGATTCTTGATAGTCAACTTGTTCAGCTGACGATAATCAATGCACATTCTCATAGTGCCATCCTTCTTCTTCAAAAACAAGACCGGTGCACCCCAAGGTGACACACTCGGCCGAATGAACCCACGATCAAGGAACTCTTGCAACTGCGTCTTCAGCTCCTTCAGCTCCTTAGGTGCCATTCTATAAGGGGTAATGGACACAAGAGTTGTATTCTCATACAGCTCAATCCCAAACTCCACCTCACGATTAGGAGGCAATCCAGGCAACTCCTCAGGAAACACACCAGGAAACTCTTTCACAATCCTGATATCTTGCACACGCAACTCCTTAGAGCTAGGATTCATCACAAAAGCTAGGTAAGCTTCACAACCTTGCCTCAGCATCCGACTCGCCTCCAACGTAGACACCACATTGGCAAGAAACTTCACATTCTCACCAACCACAACCACCTCATAATTATCCGCAAGCTTCAACGAAACTCGCTTATTTTCACAATCCACTACCACACGATGCTCAGCAAGCCAATCCATACCAAGGATTACATCAAAACCATAGAAAGGTAACTCCATAAGATCAACATGAAAAACATGATCTTGAACAACCAAAGGACATCTCCTATAAAGCTTTCGAGTCACAACAGTTTCACCAAAAGAACTAGTGACACGGACACCAACATCCAAAGACTCAACAGGCAAACCAAGCAATTCAGCATGCTCGCGCAAAATGTATGAGTGCGTAGATCCAGAATCAATCAAGGAAAGTAATGACAAGGATTGCAAAGTAAAAGTACCTGCGATCACATCCGCGTCATTCCTTCCCTCCTGCTGAGCATACACCCTAGCATGGCCACCACCCTCAGGCTGAATAGCCACAACATGAGCCACACCCCGACCACCTTCCTCTCTCCGCTGGAAGTTACCACGGCCGCGCCCACGACCTCTCTACGGTGCAGCAACAACAGGAGCACGCACTTGGCCACCAGCCAACATAGGACACTCTCTCCTCATGTGATCCGTAGATCCACAGTTCCAGCACGCATTACCAGCTGCCACAACAGGAGCTTGCACCTCCCTCACAGCACGAGGACAATCACGTTTCATATGGCCACGCGAACCACATATCCAACATGCACTCGGATCAAATCTAGCGTTGCCTCCCCGAGCAAGCGCTCCACCACCTCTCTTAGCTGAGGACTGATACTTCTGATCACGTCCCCTCTTGTTCCGTCCACCACCGAAACTATATTCAGCTGCTCGCTTACCAGCACTTGACCCAGCACTTCTAGCAGACAAACCCAAGTTCATCACAATATCCTTTGCTCGGCCCACCAGCACATCAAAATCATCATACTTGATAGCCAGCACATACATCTTAACTTCCGTCACTAAACCATAACGGAACCTTTCACACCTTTCCCGCTCATCCGGAACAAGCTCAGGTGCGTATTGACTGAGTCGGACAAACTGGACCTCATACTCAGCCACAAACATGCTCCCCTGGGTAAGAGACATGAACTCCCTCTTCTTTTCATCTAGGTACCTCACACCTAGATACCTTCTCTTGAACGCATTCTGAAAGAACGTCCAAGTTACGCCAGCTTCCATCATCCCAGCAATAGTGGTTGTCCACCACGTATAAGCATCATCCTGCAGCAAGGATACTACACAGCCCAGCTTTTGCACATCAGTGCAATTCATCTGACCCAAGATTCTCTTGGTACCCTCTAACCAAGACTCCGAACCTTCAGCTGACAAACCCCTAAACTCTCCCTCCTAGACTGCGCAAACGTTCCAAGGGTAGTCTAACTCCAGCATCTCCCTGATGCAAGCTCCTTGAGCTCCAGCTACCGCTGCTTGAAAAGCTCCAGCAATAGCTTGAATCAACACCGTCATGGCAGGAACAACTTGCCCCTGACCAGCCTCATGTCCAGCGACCCCAGCACCAGCTGCAACTCCAGCTCCTTCACCCCCAGCATCACCACCACCAGGTGGAGGAGGTAGATCCACCGCACTTTCAACATTCTCCTCTTTCTCATTCTCATTTTGAGCCGTAGCTCGCACATTACTCCTCAACTCTCTACGAGGTGCCATACTCTAACAATGCAAATAAACAAAGTCAGGCCCAGCAAGGTAAGCAATCCAAGTACTCAAGCTCATTTTCACTTAAAAACAACATCATTACATTGGCTCTGATTTGGCAATGGGTACCCACAACATGCTTCACCTCAGCATACACCTCAATTGCAACATATTCACAAACCACTCAACATGCTTTCACTCAATCAAGCATACAAGCATACATACTTTAATCATGCACACAATCATTCCCAATTACTCGAGAACTCAGCTCTGATACCACCAAATGTAACCCCCTTAACCCGGCCTAGACGGTTGACCCGAATTAAGAAGATTACACGGGGAAAACCAAAGTCAACCCGAAAGTCAACCTTGATTAACGACCCTTTTTTTTCTTTTTAAAACTTGTCTAAATGCATATTATCCCTAGACATGATCATAAAATCAGCATACTCCAAGATCATAACCATCAGAGAACATTCAGGGACCCAATTGCACAAATTACAACTTTAGGGACCAAACTGCAAATTCTGAAAATTATAAGGACTTAACCCCAATTAAGGTTACCAGCTTGAAATTAATCATATTTCATGCCTTATTGTCAAAATTCAGCTCAAACGGACATCACAAACTCATACAATTGCCTAAACATGTTTCAGGACCAAAATGCAAACATTTCGAAACATATAACCAACAATTTCAGTGCCCAACGGTCGAGTGTTTCGGAACAGGGAAGACCCGTTCCGAAACGCGGGACCGTTCTGCAACAGGTACCGAAACAGTGCCTGGTAGTGGCATATCCGTTCCGAAACATTGCCTCTCGTTTCGGAACGCCCAAGCCATTTCAGGCCCCCGTTCCGATACGGTAGCACCTGTTCCGAAACAGGCTGCCCAGATTGCAGAAAATTTGCTGGTTTATCATACAATTGACCTATCAAACATGCCCCAAACGCAACCAAACTTTACCAGCAAGACATTCAACATACAAGGAACATAATTGCATCAACCAAACATCAACATGGTATCAATTATGAAAATCCCCAATTCTATAGGCATGCATCCTACTTTGAAAACCATTCAAGCATCAAAATACCAAATTCACTTCACAAAGATCAATTACATGTTCCAACATTATTAACAACTTTAAACCAACTTAGGGAGTCCATAACATCTCCCAAAACAACAACATAGGTCGCCCATTTCCAAATACCCAAAAGCTAATAGTGTTTAAGAAACCTTCACCATACTTGAGCTTAGTTCACCACTTGGATGCTTGCCCTCCTTGCTGCCCTCAATGCACTTTAATGCTCTGCATTATTGGTTTAAGAAAAGAGAGAGCGTAAGCAAAAGCTTAGTGAGGAATGCTCATTTAAAACCATACAATAATGCATTTATAAAACACATTTATAAACCATTCTTCAAGCAACATTTATACATGCTCATAAACATTTAAAACAAGCTTTTCAAGCTTCAAGTTCATAACATGTCATATTGGCAACAAGTGATACATTCCACATAAGATCCACACATGGACTTTTAAACACCATTGTGATCTTATACTTTCCAAGGACCACACATGGACTTTTAAACACCATTGTGTCCTTAACCCATGTACTTTTAAACACCATGGCAAGGACCACACAAGGACTTTTAAACACCTTTGTGTCCTTAACAAGAATCATCCAAGGACTTTTAAACACCTTGATGTTCTTAAATAACAAGGCTTACACAAGGAATTTTAACCACCTTTGTAACCTTAACCAAGAACCAACCATGGACTTTTAAACACCATGTTGTTCTTAAATAACAAGCCTCACACAAGGAATTTTAACCACCTTTGTGATCTTAACCAAGAACCATCCAAGGACTTTTAAACACCTTGATGTTCTTAAATAAACAAGGCTCGCACAAGGACTTTTAACCACCTTTGTGACCTTAACCATCACTTGCCAATATGCATCATTATCATCAGTATTCCACTGTTTTAAAGCATTTAACAAAGCCATAAACATCATGCATCTTTAAGCATCAAACCACCTTAAAACAATGTTCAAAAACAAGGAACTCTTACCTTGAGCTTCCTTCAACACATGGCTTATAATCTCGGCAAATAAACATGCTAGATATGCTTTCAAAACAGAATTTAAATCATGCAAACAAATCACATTGCATACAACCAATCCATGGTCATCACCAAGAGAGTTTTTCCGAAAACTTACTCTTGAGCTTAGCTAAGTTGCTTAGACTTAAAATAAGCTCCCAAACCTTCAAAACACTGGTTTCAAAGCTGAAAACCAAAAGTCCACTCACCGATTCCGTTTCGCCACTTGCCGAAACACCAATCAAGCTTCCGGATCACCACCACTAGGATCCAAAGATGACTCCCCTGTTTTAAACACATCAAAGCAGAGGATTAATGCATCATCATGCATTAATAACTTCAATGAAAGCACCTAAACTCGCTGCTCTCATTCACACTCCGTTTTCGGCTACCAATCACAACCGAAAATGCATCCAAACAACTCCACAACATAACCCAGCCAAGATCCATCAAATCTAAACATCCTTAAGCATCAATTAACATCCAAAAAGGATCTAACAACATCCTTATACCTCCAGCTATAACAGATCAACAAGATCTCTCCAAAAACAACCAAGAATTCAAGCTAAACTTAGGAAATTCAACCTATCCGGGATTGCATTAATTAAACCTCAATTCCTCATCATTTTAACATTCATTTAACATAAAAAAGACACCTCAAATCACTGCTTAAACAGATCATACGAATTTTAACCAAAAATCACCAAATCTTGCATTTAAAAGCCAAGATCAAGAACAAAACCTTAAAACCTTTTATAAAACACAAATTAAGGATTGAGAACTTAGGAATTTCAGTAAAGAACTGAGAGCTTAGAGGAGAAGGACGTTCTTACCTCCAAACTTGAGTTTTCTCCCTTTTTGGAACCAAAATCTTGAAAATCCAATTAGCAAATGGTGAGGTTTTGTTGAAGAGATGATTAGAGATCAAAAGAGGATTAAAATCTCCTGTTTGGATATCAAAATCAGAAGGAAAAGTTCTGGAGAAAGATGTTTGGTTTGAGAGAAAAGATGAGAGAAAATGGAAATGAAATTTTAGAAAGTTAGTTGGAAATGCCTAAATATCTTCCCTCCTTTTTAGTTTTTATTCAAAAACCATTAATAAAATCATTTAATATCTTAGAAAAATCTGGAGAAACTCCCATTGGGTAAATAGCTCCTTAAAGATTCAAAGTTTCAATCCTTTTTAAAACAGTCTCATAGTTTTCGAAAATTACATTTTGGTCACTAGCCAAAATGTCACCCTTCCAAACCTCATTTTGTAAAATTGATTTCACCACTCTCTTATATATATATTAAAAGAGGATTTTAAGACATTTTCCATATTTTTAATGCAACCCGAGCTAGGCTTTCCTAAATTCACTTTTATATATTCGAACCGCACTCTGACCGAACCGGTCCGAATCCCAAAACTTCTAAGCCCAAAACCGGGGCGTTACACAACTGCTTTTCCTTGATCAACTGAACTAAAGATGGTTTCACTTGCAACTCAGCCACAAGACCACCATCACGCGAAATACTCAAATTGGCAAACATAGCCCTTAACTCAACAGCTACCTTCCTACTCAAGGCATCCGCTACAACATTAGCTTTCCCAGGGTGATACTCAATCGTCAAATCATAATCCTTGAGCAACTCCACCCAACGCCGCTGCCTAAGATTCAACTCCTTCTGAGACATCATATACTTCAAACTCTTGTGATCCGTGTACACAGTACACTTCTCACCATACAGGTAATGTCTCCAGATCTTTAAAGCAAAGACCACCGCAGCCAACTCAATGTCATGCGTAGGATAATTGCGCTCATGCACCTTCAACTGCCGCGATGCATAAGCCACCACCTTACCCTCCTGCATCAACACACATCCCAAACCAACATAGGACGCATCACTATAGACCACAAACTCTTTCCCTGATTCAGGTTGAACCAAGATAGGAGCTTGCGTCAAAGCTGCCTTAAGCTTCTCAAAAGCCTACTGTCTCACTTCCGTCCACTCATACTTAACATCCTCAAATTTTCTGAGGATCAACACGAATCCCTTCAGCAGAAACCACATGCCCAAGAAACACCACTTCACTTAGCCAAAACTCACACTTGCTCAGCTAGGCATAAAGCTGATTCTCCAACAAAGCTTGCAACACAATCCTCAAATGCTCTTCATGCTCCTCCTCAGTACGCGAGTACACGAGGATATCATCAATGAACACCACAACAAACTTGTCCAGGTATTCATGAAACACACGATTCATCATGTCCATGAAAGCCGCAGGAGCATTTGTCAGACCAAACGGCATCACAAGGAACTCATAATGCCCATACCTTGTCCTGAAAGCTGTCTTAGGCTCATCCACATCCTTTACCTTCAACTGGTAATACCCTGACCTCAAGTCAATCTTAGAGAACACAACTGCTCCCCGAAATTGATCAAAGAGATCATCAATTCTCGAAAAAGGATACCGATTCTTGATAGTCAACTTGTTCAGCTGACGATAATCAATGCACATTCTCATAGTGCCATCCTTCTTCTTCACAAACAAGACCGGTGCACCCTAAGGTGACACACTCGGCCGAATGAACCCACGATCAAGCAACTCTTGCAATTGCGTCTTCAGCTCCTTCAACTCTTTGGGTGCCATTCTATAAGGGGTAATGGACACAAGAGTTGTATTTTCATACAGCTCAATCCCAAACTCCACTTCACGATTAGGAGGTAACCCAGGCAACTCCTCAGGAAACACACCAGGAAACTCTCGCACAATCCTGATATCTTGCACACGCAACTCCTTAGAGCTAGGATTCATCACAAAAGCTAGATAAGCTTCACAACCTTGCCTCAGCATCTGGCTCGCCTCCAACGTAGACACCACATTGGCAAGAAACTTCACATTCTCACCAACCACAACCACCTCATAATCATTCGCAAGCTTCAACGAAACTCGCTTATTCTCACAATCCACAACAGCTCGATGCTCAGCAAGCCAATCCATACCAAGGATTACATCAAAACCATAGAAAGGCAACTCCATAAGATCAACAGGAAAAACATGATCTTGCACAACCAAGGGGCATCTTCTATAAAGCTTTCGAGTCACAACAGTCTCACCAAAAGAACTAGTGACGCGCACTCCAACATCCAAAGACTCAACAGGCAAACCAAGCAATTCAGCATGCTCACGCAATATGTATGAGTGCGTAGATCCAGAATCAATCAAGGAAAGTAATCACAAGGATTGCAAAGTAAAAGTACATGCGATCACATCCGCGTCATTCCTTCCCTCCCGCTGAGCATACACCCTAGCTTGGACGCCACCCTCAGGCTGAATAGCCACAACATGAGCCACACCCCGACCACCTTCCTCTCTCCGCTAGAAATTACCACGGTCGCGCCCACGACCTCTCTGTGGTGCAGCAACAACAGGAGCACGCACTTGACCACCAGCCAACATAGGACACTCTCTCCTCATATGATCCGTAGATCCACAGTTCCAGCACGCATTACCCGCTGCCACAACCAGAGCTTGCACCTCCCTCACAGCACGAGGACAATCACGTTTCATATGGCCACGCGAACCACATGTCCAACATGCAATCGAATCAACTCTAGCGTTGCCTCCCCGAGCAGGCGCACCACCACCTCGCTTAGCTGAGGACTGATACTTCTGATCACGTCCCCTCTTGTTCCGTCCACCACCAGAACTAAATTCAGTTGCTCGCTTACCAGCACTTGACCCAGCACTTTTAACAGATAAACCCAAGTTCATCTCAATATCCTTTGCTCGACCAACCAGCACATCAAAATCATTATACTCGGTTGCCAGCACATACATCTTAACTTCCGTCACTAAACCATAACGAAACCTTTCACACCTCTCCCGCTCATCCGGAACAAGCTCAGGTGCATACTGACTGAGTCGAACAAACTGGACCTCATACTCAGCCACAGACATGCTCCCTTGGGTAAGAGACATAAACTCCCTCTTCTTTTCATCTAGGTACCTCACACCTAGATACCTTCTCTTGAACGCGTTCTGAAAGAACGTCCAAGATACGTCAGCTTCCGCCATCCCAGCGATAGTGGTTGTCCACCACGTATATGCATCATCTTGCAACAATGATACTACACAGCCCAGCTTTTGCACATCAGTGCAACTCATCTGACCCAAGATTCTCTTGGTACTTTCCAACCAAGCCTCAGAACCTTCAGCTGACAAACCCCTGAACTCAGTCCCTCCCAAACTGCGCAAACGCTCCAAGGGTAGTCTAACTCCAGCATCTCCCTGATGCACAGCTCCTTGAGCTCCAGCTACTGCTGCTTGAAAAGCTCCAGCAATAGCTTGAATCAACACCGTCATGTCAGGAATAGCTTGCCCCTGACCAGCTTCAGGTCCAGCGACCCCAGCACCAGCTGCAGCTCCAAATCCAGCTCCTTCACCCCCAACACCACCACCACCAGGTGGAGGAGGTAAATCCACCGCACTTTCGACATTCTCCTCATTCTCATTCTCATTTTGAGCCGTAGCTCGCACATTACTCCTCAACTCTCTACGAGGTGCCATACTTTAACAATGCAATCACTATACAATAAAACAAAGTCAGGCTCAGCAAGGTAAGCAATCCAAGTACTCAAGCTCATTTCCAATTAAAAACAACATCATTTCATTAGCTTTGATTTGGCAATGGGTACCCACAACATGCTTCACCACAACATACACCTCAATTGCAACATATTTACAATTCAACCAACATGCTTTCACTCAACAAGCATACAAAGCATACATACTTTAATCATGCACATAATCATTCCCAATTACTCGAGAACTCAGCTCTGATACCACCAAATGTAACCCCCTTAACCCGGCCTAGACGGTTGAACCGAATTAAGAAGTTTACACGGGGAAAACAAAAGTCAACCCGAAAGTCAACCTTGATTAACGACCCTTTTTTTCTTTTTAATCTTGTCTAGATGCACATTATCCCTAGATATGATCATACAAACAGCATACTCAAAGATCATAACCATCAGGGAACATTCAGGGACCCAATTGCATAATTTACAACTTTAGGGACCAAACTGTAAATTCTGAAAATTATAAGGACTTAACCCAAATTAAAGTTACCAATATATAATTAATCATATTTCATGCTTCTCTTTCAAGTTTCAGCTCAAACAGACATCTCAAACTCATTTAATTGCATTAACAAGGTTCAGGACTAAAATGCAAACATTCCAAAAACATTTAACCATCAAATTCCGAGCCCAACGGTCGGGTGTTCCGAAACAGGAAGGACCTGTTCCGAAACGCGGGACCGTTCCGCAACGGGTTCCGAAACGTGGCTTGGCAGTGGCATTTCCGTTCCGGAACGGTTCCTCCCGTTTCGGAACGCCTAAGCCATTTCAGGCCCCTGTTCCGAAACGGTAGCACCCGTTCCGATACGGCCTGCCCAGATTGCAGAAAAATAGCTGGTTTAACACTTAATTGACCTATCTAGCATGCTCCAAAAGCCATCAAATTTCACCAGCAGGTCATTCAACATACAAGGAACATATTTGCATCAACCAAACATCAACATGACATCAATTATGAAAATCCCCAATTCTATAGGCAAGCATCCTATAAAACAAACCATGAAATCCTCAAATCATCAAAACACATACCAAGAGGCCAATTACAAGATCCAGCATTCTTAACATCATAAATCCAACTTAGGGAGTCCAAAACTTCTCCCAAAACATCAACATAGATCCCCCATTGCCAAATACCCGAAAGCTAATAGTTTTGAGAAAATGTTCACCATACATGAGCTTAGATCACCACTTGGATTCTTGGCTTCCTTGCTGCCCCAAAATGCACTTCAATGCTCTGCATTATTGGTTTAAGAAAAGAGAGAGCGTAAGCAAAAGCTTAGTGTGGAATGCTCATTTAAAACCACACAATAATGCATTTATAAAACACTTTTATAAACCTTAAATCAAATCATCATTTGAACATGCATATAAGCATTTAAAACAAGCAATTCATGCTTCAATTTCATTACAATTTCCAAGGACTTTTAAACCTTAAATCAAATCCACACATGGACTTTTAAACACCATTGTGATCTTACAATTTCCAAGGACCACACATGGACTTTTAAACACCATTGTGTCCTTAACAAGAATCATCCATGGACTTTTAAACACCATGACAAGGACCATACAAGGACTTTTAAACACCTTTGTGTCCTTAACAAGAATCTCCCAAGGACTTTTAAACACCTTGGAGTTCTTAAGTAACAAGGCTTACACAAGGAATTTTAACCACCTTTGTAACCTTAACCAAGAACCAACCATGGACTTTTAAACACCATGTTGTTCTTAAATACACAAGCCTCACCCAAGGAATTTTAACCACCTTGGTGATCTTAACCAAGAGCCAACCATGGACTTTTAACCACCATGTTGTTCTTAAATAAACAAGGCTCACACAAGGACTTTTAACCACCTTTGTGACCTTAACCATCACTTGCCAATATGCATCATTAACCACAATATTCTACTGTTTTAAAGCATTTAACAAAGCCATAACATCATGCATCTTTAAGCATCAAACCACATTAAAACAATGTTCAAAAACAAGGATCTCTTACCTTGAGCATCCTTCAACACATGGCTTATAATCTCAGCAAATAAACATACTAAATATGCTTTCAAAACAGGATTTAAAACATGCAAACAAGCCACATTGCATACAACCAATCCATGGTTCATCACCAAGAGAGTTTTTCCGAAAACTTACTCTTGAGCTTAGCTAAGTTGCTTAGACTTAAACTAAGCTCCCAAACCTTCAAAACATTGGTTTCAAAGCTGAAAACCAAAATCCACTCACTGATTCCGTTTCGCCACTTGCCGAAACACCAATCAAGCTTCCGGATCACAACCACTAGGATCCAAAGATGACTCCTCTGTTTTAAACACATCAAAGCAGAGGATTAATGCATCATCATGCATCAATAACTTCAATGAAAGCACCTAAACTCGCTGCTCTCATCCACACTCCATTTTCGGCCACCAAACACAACCGAAAATGCATCCAAACAACTCCACAACACTACCCAGCCATGATCCATCAAATCTAATCATCCTTAAGCATCAATTAACATCCAAAAAGGATCTAACATCACCCTTATACCTCCAGCTATAACAGATCATCAAGATCACTCCAAAAACAACCAAGAACTCAAGCTAAACTTATGAAAATCAACCTATCCGGGATTGCATTAATTAAACCTCAACTTCTCATCAATTTAACATTCATTTAACATAAAAAAGACACCTCAAATCACTGCTTAAACAGATCATACGAATTTTAACCAAAACCAACCAAATCTTGCATTTAAAAGCCAAGATTAAGAGCACTACCTTAAAACCTTTTATAAAATACAAATTAAGGATTGAGAACTTGGGAATTTCAGTAAAGAACTGAGAGTTTAGAGGAGAAGGACGTTCTTACCTCCAAACTTGAGTTTCTCCCTTTTTAGAATCAAAATGCTTGAAGATCCAACTATCAAATGCAAAGGTTTTGTTGAAGAGATGATTGAAGATCAAAAGAGAATTAAAATCTCATGTTTGGATGTCAAAATCAGAGGGAAAAGTTCTGGAGAAATGTGTTTGGTTTGAGAGAAAAGATGAGAGAAAAAGAAAATGGAAGATTTGAGAGAAAAGTTAGTTATGGCCAAAATATCTTCCCTCCACTTTTCTTTTATTTAAAAACCATTAATTAATCATTTAATACTTTAGAAAAATTTGGAGAAACTCCCATTGGGTAAATAGCTCCTTAAAGATTCAAAGTTTCAATCCTTTTTAAAACAGTCTCATAGTTTTTGAAAATTACATTTTGGTCACTAACCAAAATGTCACTCTTCCAAACCTCATTTTGTAAAATTGATTTCACCATTCACTTATATATAATAAAAGAGGATTTTAAGACATTTTTCCATATTTTTAATGCAACCCGAACTAGGCTTTCCTAAATTCACCTTTAAATATTCGAACCGCACTTCGACCGAACCGGCCCGAAACCCAAAAGTTCTAAGCCCAAAACCGGGGCGTTACATGTTTGGTTCTAGAGTGTTGGATGAGATTTTCGGTAAGACATATAGCACTAGTGTTATCACACTTAAGGGGTATGGTGTCTACCTTAATTCCATAGTCTAAGAGTTGTTGTTTCATCCAAAGGACTTGAGCACAACAACTCCCTAAGGATATGTACTCGGCTTCGATGGTAGATAAAGCTACACTATTTTGTTTCTTAGAGAACAAAGATATGAGCATACTACCTAGGAATTGGCAAGTGCCGGAAGTACTTTTCCTATCTATTTTACAACCCCTGTAATTCGCATCCGAATAAGCATGGAGATTAAAGGTTGAGTCTCTAGGGTACCAAAGACCTGAACAAGGAGTATCTCTAAGGTACCTAAAGATCCTTTTAACATCTATAAGGTGAGACTCTTTAGGACTAGCTTGGAACCTAGCACACAAGCAAACACTAAACAATATATCCGGTCTACTTGCAGTAAGGTAAATCAAAGATCCAATCTTAGAGCGATAAAGCTTAGAGCCAACACATTTACCTCCTTCATCTTTGTCAAGCTTTGTGGATGAGCTCATTGGTGTAGCTTGAGGCTTTGTTTGCTCCAAGCCAAACATTTTGACCTTATCTTTGATATACTTAGCTTGATTGATGAAGATACCATCCTTCATTTGTTTGATTTGGAGCCCCAAAAAGAATGGGAGATCCCCCATCATGCTCATTTCAAATTCACCTATCATCAACTTAGAAAAATCTTGACAAAGCAATTCATTTGTAGAACCAAATATAATATCATCAACATAAATTTGAACTACTAAGATATCTTTGCCATTGTTTTTAATAAATAGTGTTGTGTCCACCTTTCGTTTTTCAAAACCTTTTCCAACTAGAAAAGTTCATAGTCTTTCATACCAAGCTCTAGGAGCTTGTTTTAAACCATATAAAGCTTTTGAAAATTTGAAAACATGGTTTGGTATTATAGGATCTTCAAAACCCGGTGGTTGTTCTACATACAATTCTTCGTTTATAAAGTCGTTTAAAATGCACTTTTGACATCCATTTGAAAAATCTTGAAGTCATGATAACATGCAGATGCAAGTAACATCCTAATCGCTTCCATTTTAGCTACGGGTGCATATGTTTCATCAAAATCAATTCCCTCTTTTTGAGTGTAACCTTGAGCAACAAGCCTAGCCTTGTTTCTCACTATGTTACCACTCTCATCCAGTTCGTTTCTAAAGACCAATTTATAGTAGATTTATTTCTAGGTCTATCAACTAATTTCCACATTTTACTTCTCTCAAATTGGTTTAACTCATCTTGCATGTTCATAATCCAAAAGTCATCTTTTAATGCTTCTTTAACATTCTTAGGCTCAATGCATGAGATAAAAGCAACATGATTAAGCATTTTAAGAGAAGAACAAGTAGTTACCCCTTTGGATGGATCACCCAAGATCTCACCAGCTTTGACATAGTTGTATTCCCTTGGTTGGCTCACTTCCTTTTCCTAAAGACACATGTCTTTCATTGCTTCTAGAGGCAGTTCTTCTGCTTCTTCCTCTTTGGTTGGAATCTCATTCACCTTTGATGATTCTTCACCATCATTGGCTTCGATGATCCCTACATCATCATCATCACAATAATCCTTCCTCGGAAGTAGGTTATCATAGAAAACCACATGAATAGATTCCTCTGCAACTAAAGTTCTTTTGGTAAACACACGACACGCTTTAGAGTTTAAAGAGTAACCTAGAAAAAAGTTTCATCACTTTTTGCATCAAATTTACCTAAATTATCTTTTCCATTGTTTAAAACAAAACACTTGCAACCAAAAGGATGAAAATAGCTAATGTTAGGCTTTTTAGATTTTAAAATCTCATAAGGAGTTTTCTTCAAAATAGGACTAATCAGTACTCGATTTATAATATAGCAAGCGGTGTTAGTGGCTTCTGCCCAAAAATACTTAGGTAAATTGTTTTCACAAAGCATAGTCCTAGACATTTCTTCTAAAGTTATGTTTTTCCTCTCAACTACCCCGTTTTGTTGATGAGTTCGAGGAATCGAAAAATTATGGCTAATCCCATTTTCATTAAAAAATCATCAAAACCCATATTTTGAAATTTGGTTCCATGATCACTTCTAACATGTGAAATTTTAAGTTCAAGATTATTTTGGGTTACTTTTGAAATGTGATGAAGTTTTCTAAAGCCTCATCATTGGTGCTTAAAAAGAGAACCCAAGTATATCTAGAGTAATCATCAACAAGCACAAATGCATATGATTTTCCACCCAAGCTAGTAGTCCTAATTGGCCCAAATAGATCCGTATGGATCAATTGCAAACACCTACTTGTGGAAACATCATTAATGGACTTAAACGAGGCTTTATATTGTTTACCTTTAGCACATGCATCACAAATTTTATCTAATGAGAACTTGAGCTTAGGTAGGCCTCGAACTAGATTAAGGGAAATAATTTTTTCCAAAACGCTAATGCTAGCATGTCCTAGTTTCCTATGCCATAACCATGCATCATTTTCATTTTGAGCAACTAAGCATGCATGGGATGTATGAATGTCATCTAGATGCACCATGTAAATATTGCCTATGTGATGACCAATGAGCATTGTTTTGTTAGATTTAATGTCAACAATTCTACACCCATTTACATCAAACATGACATTAAACTCTTTATCACAAAGTTGACTTATGCGCAACAAGTTATGTTTTAGACCATTGACATACAAAACATTTTCAATGAGTATGGAAGAGTGATTACCTATAGAGTCAATACCTTCAATGTGGCCTTTGGAGTTGTCGCCAAATGTTACTATTCCTCCACTTTTTCGATTTAATTCCATGAATCGACTCTTGCCTCCGGTCATGTGCCTCGAGCATCCACTATTAAGGTACCACGAATTTTGACTTTGTGCTTTGGCCTTGTAGCAATGCTCCCACTACAAACAAAGAGTTAAACTTTGATTTTTGATACCCAAATCATTTTGTGTCCATGAGTGTTAGCTCAATAAAGCTTGGTTCCCTTAGGAATCTAAGGTGACATGGCATTAACATTATTAGATTTTACAAGTTCCTTAGGAACCCATACACTTCTAATCCTTTTAGTTCTAGAATGCTTATTGGAGCCACTTTGTTTGTAGTTAAAATTCTTTCTTTTTACAAAGTTGGTTTTTGAAGATTTACCTTTTTCAAGTTTTGAAGAACCAACATTTTTGAAAGAATTTTTGAGCTCACTAAGCTCATTCACCAACTTTTGGTGTTCATCATTACATTGAGAAAGAAGGTTGTTCAAATCAATATTTTCTTGTTCAAAGAACTTTAAATCATCTTGTAAGCTTAAAACCTTTTTCTCAAAATCTGAGTTAGCTTTAGAGAGTAAATCATTTTGAGCTTTCAAATCTGAAATGATTTTTTTTTCAAAACGAATTCCTTATATTTCTCTACTAACTCATCATACACCTCTTGTAACTTATTATATGCTTCATGCAATTCATCAAATGTAAAATCAAAGCAAGATGAGTTAGAGGTTACCATAGAATCCTCCTCAAGATCCATGAGGCAAAGGTTGACCACTTCATGTTCCTCATCCTCGGATGACTCCTCATCAATCCAAGTAGCAAGCTTGGCTTTGAGCTTCTTCTTATTCTCAAAGCCCTTCTTCTTATGTTGAGGGCAACCAGAACGAATGTGACCCGACTTCTTGCACTCAAAGCAAATGATGGGACCCCTTTCTTCTTCTTCTTCTTCTTTGCTTTTGTTCTTGAAGTTCGTTTTTCTTTAAAATTTCCTTCCTCGATTAGATTTCATGAATCGTGAGAATCGTTTGGCTATCATTGCCAACTCCTCAAAGTCTTCATTCTCACTAGAAGAGCTCTCCTCTTGTAGAGAGGCTTTGAGAGCAACTCCTAACTTCTTCTTCTTTTCCACCTCATGCTTCTCTATTCTTCTCTCTTCTTTTTTCTTTTCTTCTTCTATTCCTTGTTTCATAATCACATGTGTAAGAAGAGAACCAACGAGCTCATCAAGCTTCAATGTCTTCAAATTCTTAGCTTCAATGTTGGTTGTTCTTTTACCATCCCAAGACTCCGAGAGAGAGTATAGAAGCTTCCTTACTAGCTTATCTTCGGGAATCACTTCACCGAATCCTTTAAGACCATTGACAATGATTGAAAACCGATCAAACATCTTAGAGACGCTCTCATCGGGATCCATCTTGAAATTTTCATAACTCAAATTTAATAGCCCGATCTTTATCTCCTTCACGTCGCTAGTTCCTTCATAAGTCGTCTCTAGAGTGTCTCACACTTCTTATGCGCTCTCGATTGAAGAAACCTTAGAGTAGATATCCGGACCAAGTGTACAAAATATGATGTGTAAAGCTTTGTCGTTGACTTGCATCCTTTGCCTCTCTTCCTCGGTCATCTCTGACTTCACCTTCGAGATAAGTCTTCCTTCATTGTTTCTCTTTACCAAAATGTAAGGCCCTTCTTCCACTACATCCCAAACCATATAATTGGTGGACTTGATGAAGAGACACATCCTATTCTTCCAATATGTGTAGTTGTCCCTATTAAAGAATGGTTGTTTAGTGGTGGATTGAGACTCGTAAAGGTTGGAGGTTGAGGTAGAAGCCATGGCTTGACTTTAAACTTAATCACACTATTCTACGATCTCCTCTTGTGGTTGTTAATCCTTCAAAAGAGGTAGGCTATGATACCAATTGTTGAGTAGATCCTTGAATCGATTTAAGCCAAGAGGGGAGTGAATTGGATTTTTAAAGATATTGGTAGTGAAGTGGTCAAATAAAAATAGAAGACAAGGCACTTATAGCGGTTCAAGTTTCAATTGAACTCTACATCTAGTAACTTAGCTCCCACTAAGGATTTTCCAACAACTCCACTAGTTGATCTTCCCCTTTTCTAGGCTTAGGAGGAAACCTTTACACAAGTGGTCAATTTTCTACCCAAAATTGACCAAACCCTCTCACAAGGTTACAAAGAAGATTAAGGCAAATAAAAAGTATCTCTCAATACAAATGTTGCCCAATTACAAGCACTCAACCCAATTGAATCCAAATGATAGGAATTACAATGAACCACAATTGGGGTTTTACAAAGATATGAGAATTTTGCACTACGGTTTGAATTTGATGTTGGGATGTTTCTCTTAGGATCAATAGTTGTTTCTGGTTGTTTTGAGACTCCCTTTCATACCTTCTCATTTAATTCTAGCCATTGGGGTTGTTGCCATCATAAATATAGTCGTTGAGATGCAAGCTTCCCATCATAAATGCACTTATGCAACTACCTGTTTCGAAACACCTGTACCTATTTCGAAACAGACCAAAATAGAAATAGCCGTTGAGGTGTAATTAAGAGACTGTATCGAAACAGATACGATCGTTTCGATACACTAAGAGCTCATTTTGAAATGTGCTTGATACCGTTTCGAAACATTTTGCCACTGCTAAAACCCGTATCAAAACGTGCTTAACTCATTTTGATACACCTTAATCGTTTTCTAAAAATCAGTTATAAAATTGCAACGGTCATAATTTTGAATCCAAGTTTAAAAATTGTTTTGAAACGTTTGAGGTCGTTTCGATACTGTCGTATTGAAACGATTCAACTCGTTCCGTTGTTCTTCATCCTTTTCGAAACACAGGGTCCTGTTTCGATACACCCATATCGAAACGCGAAGGCCAGTTCTGAAACACATGTTATCAATTTCAAAACGTTCCGAAACGCCTAAGAGCCATTTCGAAATGGTGACTCGAAAATCATTTTTTGACTTGGAAAACACTTAGAAAAATTTGTAGAATTATTTTGTTTTGACATGACCATTTTACTTAAAAGTTTTGGGATGTTTTGACGACTTAATTTTTTTTCCGTATTTTCCATTTAGTCCTTAAATCCTTTTTATATAAAAATCAATTCTTTAGCTTTACAGTAACTTCCCTCAAAATCTAATCACCTACCAAAATCAGTACACCAAGTACATTCTACCAGGCTTTAAACTAAATGTTCCCAATCCTACGCGACATGCTATCAATATCCACAAAAGTCACCAGCTCCACGAACGTTGAAGAGGATTGCTAATCCAACTCAAATCCACCTTTGAATTTGATACCACCAGTAAACCAGCTTTACCCAGCTAATTTGCTCCAATAAGCACTTTCAAGGCAATCTTTATTGTTGAGTGTGTAAAAGTTCTATTATTTACCCCTATTTAACCCATATTTTTGATGTATTCGAGCACAATTCATTGCATTTAGGTTAGATTTCAGTTATGCATCACAAATATATTAAATGGCATAGTTTCTACTGAAATTGGTTGTTTTTGCAGGTTGCTACTGTAGTAGATGGAGAAGCAGGCGCTGGGCAGTGATACAATAGAGCTGGAACTGGATGAGCAGTCGAGGAGGACGATGCTGCCATGGCCGCTGCCGTGGCAGCCAAGGACGACAACAGTTTTGAGGAGAAGAAGCAAAGTGGGCCTCGACAGAAAGAGAAAATTAAGCCCGTCTGTCGTGAAATACCCTTATATTTTTCCAAGCCCTAGATCAGAATGAAGGCCAAGCCCAAAGTTCAAGGAAGAAACTCCAAGCAAGAAGGAAGGACAAATTGAAGATATATTCTCTGAAGATTTAGTCTTTAATAGAGTTGTACTTTAACTTAAACTTGTATTCTTGTCATATTAGAAAACTTGAACCCAAGGCCTATATAAAGGCATGTAATTCGACCTTGTAACGCCCCGGTTTTGGGCTTAGGAGTTTTGGGCGTTGACCGGTTTGGTCAAAGTGCTGTTCGAATCTAAAAATGTGAAATTAGGAAAGCCTAGTTCGGGTTGCATTAAAAATATGGAAAAATGTTCTAAAATCATCTTTTAATATAATTAAGTGAACTGTGAAATCAATTTTGGAAAATGAGTTTTGGAAGGGTGACATTTTGGCTAGTGACCAAAATGTAATTTTTTTGAAAGTTTGGTGACTGTTTTATAAAGGGTTGAAACTTTGAATCTTTAAGGAGCTATTATTCCAAAAGTAGTTTCTCTAGATTTTTCTAAGATATTTTAAGGATTTATTCTGATTTTAAAACATATCAAAAGTGGAGGGAAAGCCATTTTGGCCATTTTGATAACTAACTTCCTATTTTCCTTTCTCTCATTTTCTCTCAATCCAAACACTTTCTTTCCAGAGAATTGTTTCTGATTTTCTCACCTAAATCCCTCCTTTCAACTCTCTTTTGATTCCTAATCATCATATCTACAAACCTCAACATTTGCTACTTGATTCATCAAGGTTTTTGATTCCAAAAAGAGGAGAAACTCAAGTTTGGAGGTAAGAACGTCCTTCTCCTCTAAACTATCAGTTCTTTACTGAAATTCCTAAGTTTTCAATCCTTAATTGATGTTTTATTAAAGGCTTTTAAGTTGTGAAGTGGATCTTGGCTTATAATGCAAGATTTGGTGATTTTTGATGATTTTCGTTTGATCTGTTAAATCTGTGATTTAAGATGTGTTTTTGATGTTATTTGAACACTAAATTGTTAAGGAATTGAGTTTTGATTGATGCAATCCCGGATAGGTTGAGTTTCCTAAGTTTAGCTTGTGATTCTTGATTGTTTTTGAGGTGATCTTGTGGATCTGGTGTTGCTGGAGGTATAAGGATGTTAGTAGGTTCCTTTTAGGTGTTAAATGGTGTTAAAGGATGTTTGGTTTTGATGGTTTATGACTGGGCTTTATTGAGAAGTGGTTTGGATGCATTTTCGGTTGTGTTTGGTGGCCGAAAATGGAGTGTGGATGAGAGCAGCGAGTTTATGTGCTTTCATTGAAGCAATTAATGCATGATGATGCATTAATCCTCTGCTTTGATGTGTTAAAACAGGGGAGGCATCTTTGGATCCAAGAGTTGTTGATCCGGAAGCTTGATTTGGTGCTTCGGCAAGAGGCGAAGTGGAATCGGTGAGTGAAATTGGGTTTTCGACTTTGAAACCAATGTCTTGGGAGCTTAGTTTAAGTCTAAACAACTTTGCTAAGCTCAAGTGTAAGTTTTCGGAAATACTCTCTAGTGGTGGCCATGATTTGTTTGTTGTGCAATGTGGTTTATTGCATGTTTTAAATTCTGTTTTGAAAGCATGATTTAGCATGGTTAATGCTGTTTTTGTAAGCCATATGTTGAAGGAAGCTCAAGGTAAGAGTTCCTTGTTTTTGAACATTGATTAAATGTGGTTTGATGCTTTTAAATGCATGATGATTATGGCTTGGTTTAATGCTTTAAAACAGTGGATAAATTGATGATAATGATGTATATTGGCAAGTGATGTTTTGAAAAGGTTAAGGTCACTAAGGTGGTTAAAAGTCCTTGAGTGAGCCTTGTTTACTTAAGAACATCAAGGTGGTTAAAAGTCCTTGGATGATTCTTGATACGGACACAAAGGTGGTTAAAAGTCCTTGTGTGATCCTTTCCATTGTGGTTAAAAGTCCATGGGCCAAGGTGTTTAAAAGTCCTTGGGGCCAAGGTGTTTAAAAGTCCTTGGGGTGAAACTTGATACGGACACAAAGGTGGTTAAAAGTCCTTGTGTGGTCCTTTCCATGGTGGTTAAAAGTCCATGGGCCAAGGTGTTTAAAAGTCCTTGGGGCCAAGGTGTTTAAAAGTCCTTGGGGTGAAAGTTGATGAACTTGTTTTTAAAGAAATGGAACTTATCACTTGTGGCCAATATGACATGTTATGATATGAAGCATGAGATGCTTGTTTAAGTATGCTTTTGAGCATGTGTAAATGGTGATTTGAAGCATGATTTATAAAGTGTTTTATAAATGCATTATTGAATGGTTTTATTGAGCATTCCTCACTAAGCTTTTGCTTACGCTCTCTTCGTTTTCTTAAATCAATAATGCAGAACATTAAAGTACTTGAGGGCAGCAAGGAAGGCAAGCAATCAAGTGGAAGTTGAGCTCAATGTATGGAAGGTTTTCCTAAGTACAATTTAGCTTTTGGTAATTTGGCAATGGGGGACCTATGAGTGTGTTTTGGGAGATGCTTTGAACTCCCTAAGTATGTTAAATGATGTTGATATTGCTGGTTTTGTAATTGGCCATTATATGCTTGTTTGGAGGTTTTATGCTTGAGTGGTTTGCTTGTGTAGGAAGCATGCCATTAGAATTGGGGCTTTTTACATGTGATGCTATCTTGATGTTTGGATGATGCCTAAATGTCTTTTATATGTTGAATTGCATGCTGGTAAAGTTTGGTAGCATTTGGAGCATGTTTGGATGATTAATTGCATGATTAAGTAAGCTTTATGCTGCAATCTGTGCAGGGTGTTTCGGAACAGTGCACACCGTTCCGGAACGGGTGCCTTGAATGAGCCCAGGCGTCCGAAACGGTAGGCACCGTTTCGAAACGGAAAGGCCACTGCCAGCCCCTGTTTCGATACGCGTTGCGGAACGGCCCCGCGTTTCGAAACAGGCTCTGCCTGTTTCGGAACGGTCGACCGTTGGGGGCTGACATTGGCAGTTAAATGTCTTGGATTGTTTGCATTTTAGTCCTGAATCATGTTTGTGCAATTGTATGAGTTTGGAATGTCCTTTTAAGCTGAAATTGTACAGGGAAGCATGAAACCTGATTAATTTCAAGTTGGTAACTTCAATTTGGGTTAAGCCCTCCTAATTATCAGAATTTACACTTTGGTCCCTAAAAGTTGTAAATTGTTCAATTGGGTCCCTGTTTGATCTCTGATGTTTATGATCTTTGAGTGTGATGTTTGTATGATCATATCTAGGGTTAATATGCATCTAGACAAGATTAAAAAGGAAAAAAAGGGTCGTTAATCAAGGTTGACTTTTGAGTTGACTTTGGTTTTCCCCGTGTGACTTTCTTAATTCGGGTCAACCGTCTAGGCCGGGTTAAGGGGGTTACAGACCTAGGAGAGGACATCACCTCTCTCTAGCCTTCTTCCCAAAACCCTAGCCGTTTTCCCTCTCTCAACATGTTCTAAATTCCCTTTAGGGCCACAGGTTGATTTGTAAAGTAGTTGCAATGGTTGCTTTTGTTTTAGGAATTTTCAGTTCAATAAAATAAACTACAAGTTCTCTTATTCTGGTTATTAACATCTTGCAAGAGTATCGGGAGAGTATTGCGAGGTTATTTATTTACTTAATATCAAGAGAGTTAAGTATACGAAAGGAATAAGTGCGAGTTCTCTAGTTTATAGTTGAACTATCTCAGACCTAGGGATTGGATGAGGTTAAGTGGCTAAAGAAGAATTCTACAACATCGGTGTTCATCCTTTGATTCACGCCGGGAGGTATCATCAAAGACGTGTTCATCGACAGACTTGGACCTAGGGATAGGCCAAGTCATAGCAGGGATTCTTGCCAAGCTTGAAGTACAGAGTTGTGTGTTCGCTGCCGTGACAAGCAACAGACTGTCGTCGCGACAGGTGCTGCCGCAACGGGGACGACGACAGAACTGATATTCTTAAACCTAGAAATACCTACACTAATGAGCAATTCAATACTAGCTCATTCTCTCTATCTTGATTTCTTTAATCTTATTTTCCAGTACTCTTTATTATTCTCGTGACAACATCTTAAACTATTCTTTTACTCCCGTGCAGTAATTCAAGGTGAAGCTATTAGCCCAGTCCCTGTGGAGACAATATCCGATACTTCCATATCACTTTACTACTTGCGTCGTGTACACTTGCACTACAATTGCGATAGACACTTTTACACGCAACAAGTTTTTGGCGCTGTTGCCGGGGTCTGGCAACATAACTCTACCCTATCTTTTACTGCACTTTTCTTTTTATTTTTCTGTTTTATTTTCGTTTTTTCAACTTGTGCTTTTCACAAGGTTTCTTGTTTATGCGTAGATCGAGACGAGGAGAAGAACCTGAGTATCCATTAGATCCTGAAATAGATCGTTCGTTCAATCTTAGGAACCGACTTCGTCACGTACTAGCCAGAAATGAATACCTTGAAGAACAGTTAGAGGCAATGAACAACCAAATGAATCCCCAGGATAATAACAATCCTGTCGGAGATGGAGAGATCATTCCTCCTGTTAGCGACCCTCCTGCCGTTGCCGCATGACGGTCCTGCCGATACTACATGCTGAATGATTATGTAGAACTAGAAACCACGCTGCCGGATGTAGATATTGACAACTTTGAGCTGAAACCTGTTATATTTAGCATGATCAACAACGTCGGTCAATTTAGTGGTGCTGCTACAGAGGATGCTAGGGAGCATCTGAAAATGTTCCAGGAAATCTGTGGTTCGTTTAGACTACCAGGAGTTAATCCGGAGACACTGAGGCTTCGGTTATTTCCCCATTCATTGAGGGACATAGCAAAAACTTTGTGGAATAAACTTACGTCGGGTTCAATTAGAACTTGGGCAGATTTAACTCGTAAATTTTTATCTCGTTTTAATCCTTCACACTTATCTGAGCGATTATGTAACGAAATTGCTACTTTTCAACAGGAAGATGACGGGCCAATGCACGAGGCCTGAGACAGATTTACCACTCTTATAAGGAACTTCCCAATGCATGGATTCCCCGTTTGGAACTAGGTAATAAAGTTTTATAATGCTGCCAATTTACAAACTCGTATTCGAATTGATTCAGCAGCAAATGGATTACTGCTGGACAAAGACCCAGATGAGGCAATGCAAGTATTGAAAAATCTGCCTAAGAATGAGGAGCAGTTTCCGACAGCAAGAAGAGGGGGTAAACGAGTCCTAGCTGTTAAGGACTATGAGGCCGAAAACACAATGAAATCACGGGTGACTAATCTCACTAAGGCAATGAAAAATCTTTTGAACGATGATTCACAGCTTGTATTCGCTGTCGAAGAGGTATGTGAAATTTGTGAAGGAAATCACAGTTCGGATGAATGTCCTATACAGTTACAAGAGGGAAAGTATGTTGGAAGCTACAATAAGCAGAATTATAACTCCAACAACTACAATCTCAGCTGGAGAAAGGATCTCAAGTTCCCTTCGAGTAATCCTAATAATGCCATGAATCCTCAAGCACATAATAATCAGAATCAGGGAGGACCCAGATTGGTGATTCGGCAGCAACCGCAGCAACAACCACCAGCTACCACAAACAGTATACTAGAACAGACTCTGGCTACGTTTATGTCTCAAACAGGAACTTACATTGAAAACATGAATCACTTTGTCAAGAAGACGGAGACATTCATGGATAAAATAGAGATGCGGATGACAAATCATGAAGCTACTCTGAAATCTGTGGAGACACTGATGGGTCAGGTTTCCCAGCATATCAAACCAAAGGCAGAATGGCGGATTCCCTATCGATACTGAAAATGCTAGACAACCTACACATGAGCAGTGTAAAGCCATTACTACTAGGAGTGGGAAGAAACTACTAGGGCCAGAGAAGGAAGCTGAATCAGTTAAGAAACCAGCCTTAGATATACCTGCTGAGGAAGCTGCCCCGACAGGTAACAAATAGCCTTCTGCCGATGAGCCTGTTGTAACCCCCTTAACCCGGCCTAGACAGTTGAACCGAATTAAGAAGATCACACGGGGAAATCCAAAGTCAACCTGAAAGTCAACCTTGATTAACGACCCTTTTTTTCCTTTAAACTTGTCTAGATGCACATTAACCCTAGATAAGATCATACAATCAGCATACTCAAAGATCATAACCATCAGAGAACATTCAGGGACCTAATTGCACAAAATACAACTTTAGGGACCAATTTAAAGTTACCAGCTTGAAATTAATCATCTTTCATGCTTCTCTGTCAAATTTCAGCTCAAAAGGACATCTCAAATTCATACAATTGCATAAACATGTTTCAGGACCAAAATGCAACATTTCAAAACATATAATCACCCATGACAGCCCCCAACGGTCGGGTGTTCCGAAACAGAGAGAACATGTTTCGAAACGCGGGACCGTTCCGCAACGTGTTCCGAAACGAGGCCTGGAAGAAACATTTCCGTTTCGGAACGGTACCTTCCGTTTCGAACGCCTGGGCCATTACAGGGCCCCCGTTCCGAAACGGTAGCTCCCTTTCCGTTACGGCCTGCCCAGATTGCAGAAAAGATGCTGATTAAACACTCAATTGACCTACCAAGCATGCTCCAAAAGCCACCAAATTTTACCAGCAAGACATTCAACATACAAGGAACATAGTTACATTAATCAAACGTCAACATGGCATCAAAATCAGAAATACCCAAATCTAAAGGCATGCAACCTACTTAACCAACATTCAAGCATCAAAATGCCAAATTCATTTCACAGAAGCCAATTACATCTTCCAACATTATTAACAACATATATTCAACTTAGGGAGTCCAAAACATCTCCCAAAACATCAACATAGGTCCCCCATTGCCAAATGCCAAAAGCTAAAAGTGTTTAAGAAACCTTCACCATACATGAGCTTAATTATCCACTTGGATGCTTGCCCTCCTTGCTGCCCTCAATGCACTTTAATGCTCTGCATTATTGGTTTAAGAAAAGAGAGAGCGTAAGCAAAAGCTTAGTGAGGAATGCTCATTTAAAAACACACAATAATGCATTTAAAAAACACTTTTATAAACCATTCTTCAAGCAACATTTATACATGCTCTTAATCATTCAAAACAAGCAATTCATGCTTCCATTTCATTACATGACATATTGGCAACAAGTGATACATATCACATAAGATCCACACATGGACTTTTAAACACCATTGTGATCTTATACTTTCCAAGGACCACACATGGACTTTTAAACACCATTGTGTCCTTAACCCCATGGACTTTTAAACACCATGGCAAGGACCACACAAGGACTTTTAAACACCTTTGTGTCCTTAACAAGAATCTCCCAAGGACTTTTAAACACCTTGGAGTTCTTAAATAACAAGGCTTACACAAGGAATTTTAACCACCTTGAGCCTTAACCAAGAACCAACCATGGACTTTTAAACACCATGTTGTTCTTAAAATTCACAAGATTCACACAAGGACTTTTAACCACCTTTGTGATCTTAACCAAGAACCATCCAAGGACTTTTTAAACACCTTGATGTTCTTAAATTAACAAGGCTCACACAAGGACTTTTAACCACCTTTGTGACCTTAACCATCACTTGCCAATATGTATCATTATCATCAATATTTCACTGTTTTAAAGCATTTAGCAAAGCCATAAACATCATGCATCTTTAAGCATCAAACCACATTAAAACAATGTTCAAAAACAAGGAACTCTTACCTTGAGTTTCCTTCAATACATGGCTTATAATCTCAGCAAATAAAGATGCTAGACATGCTTTCAAAACAGATTTAAAATCATGCAAACAAACCACATTGCATACAACCAATCCATGGCCATCACCAAGAGAGTTTTTCCGAAAACTTACTCTTGAGCTTAGCTAAGTTGCTTAGACTTAAACTAAGCTCCCAAACCTTCAAAACACTGGTTTCAAAGCCGAAAACCAAAATCCATTCACCGATTCCGTTTCGCCTCTTGCCGAAACACCAATCAAACTTCCGGATCACCACCACTTGGATCCAAAGATGACTCCCCTGTTTTAAACACATCAAAGCAGAGGATTAATGCATCATCATGCATTAATATCTTCAATGAAAGCATCTAAACTCGCTGCTCTCATCCACACTCCATTTTCGGCTACCAAACACAACCGAAAATGCATCCAAACAACTCCACAACATTACCCAGCCAAGATCCATCAAATCTAACCATCCTTAAACATCATTTAACATCCAAAAAGGATCTAACATCATCCTTATACCTCCAGCAACAACAGATCCACAAGATCACTCCAAAAACAACCAAGAACACAAGCTAAACTTAGGAAATTCAACCTATCCGGGATTGCATTAATTAAAACTCAATTCCTCATCAATTTAACATTCATTTAACATCAAATTGACACCTCAAAACACTGCCCAATCAGATCATACGAAATTTCATCAAAATCAACCAAATCTTGCATTTAAAAGCCAAGATCATGAACACAACCTTAAAACCATTTATAAAACACAATTTAAGGATTGAGAACTTAGGAATTTCAGTAAAGAACTGAGAGTTTAGAGGAGAAGGACGTTCTTACCTCCAAACTTGAGTTTCTCCCTTTTTAGAATCAAAAAGCTTGAAGATCCAATTAGCAAAAGCAAAGGATTTGATGAAGAGATAATTGAAGATCAAAAGGGAAATGAAATGAGTGATTTAAATGACAAAACCAGAGGGAAAAGTTTTGGAAAAAGATGTTTGGTTTGAGAGAAAAGATGAGAGAAAAATGAAAATGGAAAATATGGAAAGTTAGTTGGAAATTCCAAAATATCTTCCCTCCTTTTAGTTTTATTTTAAAAACCTTTAATTAATCATTTAATTATCTTAGAAAAATCTGGAGAAACTCCCATTGGGTAAATAGCTCCTTAAAGATTCAAAGTTTCAATCCTTTTTAAAACAGTCTCACAGTTTTCAAAAATTACATTTTGGTCACTAGCCAAAATGTCACCCTTCCAAACCTCATTTTGTAAAATTGATTTCACTACTCTCTTATATATATTAAAAGAGGATTTTAAGACATTTTTCCATATTTTTAATGCAACCCGAACTAGGTTTTCCTAAATTCACCTTTATAAATTCGAACCGCACTCCGACCGAACCGGTCCGAAACCCAAAACTTCTAAGCCCGAAACCGGGGTGTTACACCTGTCACGACAGCAGAAGGGACAGAGGAGAAAGATGATGAACCCAAACCTCCTCAGATCCGTATACAGTGGGAAGGACGTATTGTTGATTATCGTCTCACACCTCCTTTTCCTCAACGGTTACAGAAATTGAAACAAGAATCACAAAAAAAAATTTATGATATTTTTAAGCAGGTTCACATCAACATTCCGCTGTTAGATGCCGTTAGGGGATGCCCGGTTATGCCAAATTTCTCAAGGATGCCATGTTAAAGAAATCTAGACTTGGGGAATTTGAAACAGTTAAGATGACAGAAGGATGCATGAGTATTCTGCCCAAGCATCCACCCCAGAAGAAGAAGGATCCTGAAAGCTTCATCATACCATGTGTAATCGGAGACAAATATGTGGGTAAGGCACTTTGTGATCTTGGTGCTAGTATAAATTTAATGCCCAAATCTGTTTCTCATAAATTAGGTATTGGAAAAGCTCGACCCACAACAGTAATTCTGCACCTGGCAGACCGCTCTTACATTCATCCAGAAGGAAAAATTGAAGATATTTTGGTACGAGTGGATAAGTTTATTTTTCCTGCTGACTTTCTTGTTTTAGATTGTGAAGCAGATGAAAACGCGCCAATCATCCTGGGGCGACCCTTCTTAGCCACGGGAAAATCACTGATTAATGTGGAAAAAGGAGAACTCACCATGAGAGTGAAGGATCAAGAAATAAAGTTGAATGTTCTCCAAGAAATAAAGCATGCTGATGCAGAAGAAGAATGCAAGGGTATCACTGAAGTTACCCTTGACAAACCCTGCATCAGGTCGGGCTGTCACAACATCAAAATTGGTCACTGCCTCGGTAGCCACTTACAAGACTGTCACGACAGCACCGAAGATAGCAACTCCTCAGAATCTGATACATCTGATACTGAAGATCAGGAGGAGGTAAACTGGATAGGCAATCGTCCAAGTAAGTTATTCGAGCCTTTAAATTATACCTCGGATAACCATGCAATTCAAAAGCCATCAACTGTTGAGCCCTCTGTTTTAGATCGTAAGCCCTTGCCAGGGCAGCTAATGTAGCCCCCTTAGCCCGGCCTAGATGGTTGACCCGAACTACGAAGATTACACAGGGAAAACCAAAGTAAACCTTGATTAACGACCTTTTTTTTCTTTTTAAACTTGTCTAGATGCACATTAAACCTAGGCATACTCTTGAGATAAGCATACTCAAAAATCACAACAATCGGAAAACAATAAGGGACTCAATTGCACAACATACGAATTTAGGGACCAATTTGTAAATTCTGGAAATTAAGAGGACTTTACCAATTTTTAAGTTACCACTATGAAATTAGTTATGTTTCATGCCTCTCTGCCAAATGTCACCTTAATCGGACATCTCAAACTCAAACAACTGCACATACAAAAATCAGGACTAAAACGTAAAGCTTGCAAACTTTAAAACCATTCAAATCAGTGCCCAACGGTCAAGTGTTTCGAAACGGGGGTAGCCCGTTAAGAAACGGGACTTGGCAGTAGCCAAAGTGTTTCGAAACACCTCTACCTGTTTCGAAACACCCAGGCCAAATCAAGCACCTGTTTCGAAAAAGGCAAGGGTGTTTCGAAACACCATGCCCAGAAACAGCAGATATGCCTGTTTTAACACATCCAAACCCCATCGAACATACTCCAAATCATTCCTCAACAAATCAACAACATGCCAAGCATCATAACAACCAACTTGCATTAAAATCTAGATACAAAACAACCCCTAGGTGTACCAACTCTTTCAACACATCCAACACTTAATCATGCTTTTAAAACAAGAAGCATAGTATAACGACTTATGAATAAGAAGATTCAAATGTTGCAAGCGTTAAACCACATAGTTCAAATCATAAATCAAACTTGTCCAACATACAAAATCTCATTACACAACAATATAAAAGACTCTCCCCCATTGCCTTTATTATCTATAGCTATTAACCGAGACATACTTCTCAAGTGGAGCTCTCCTTGAATCCCTTGCTTCTTGCTGTCCCAACTTCAATTATCTGCATTGATGGACAAAAAGAAGCGTAAGCACATAATGCTTAGTGAGGAATGCTCAAAACCAAAACACCATCAATGCAGCGAATCATAAAACCCCTTTCAAAAAGTAGTTGTAAATCGATAAATCAAAGCATTGGTTGAAAAACCTCTTTTGAAACATCATGCTTTAAACCATGTCTTGCTCAACATGAAAACCAACCTTTAGCTTAGAAAAGCTAAACAATTTACCCCAAAACACATTCTTGCAAAAACCATTAATTAAACCTTTCCATGCATAAACACCACATGCAAGGTTAAACTCAAATTCCTTGGAAAACACTTCCACTTCACAACATACTTACCATATGCTTGATGGCCATTTCAAAGCAAAACCTTTCAAAAACCATTGGTTCCTTCAAACTATCTCATGCATTCAACAAATGCAAAACACGTGAACTACCAAAAACATCATTGCACTACATGCTTTTTAAAACAAGTCCTCACAAGACTTCAAAGCACTAAAGAGATTCCCATGCACATATGCACCATTCTCAATATAAGATAAACACTTGTACAAGTTAACAAGTAATACATGCACTCTTAGAACATCACACACTTCCCATGCAACCTTGCATCATTTCAAGCATCTCATGCTTCATTTCATCCAAGAACATGATATTGGCTTCCAAGTGATAATTCACAAACCATCACAACACAAAACACAATCGGATACGCGGATTACAAGCGTTGTCCCACACGCTCTATAGACACTACCGAACAACACAAGGTGGAGTTTACCGGTACAATCACAACCCCCTCAACACCCGTGATGGATTTTAATGGTACAATCACAACCCCCTCAACATCACTCATCGAAAGTTGTATAATACACTAGCGAGAGCCGGGACACATCACAAGGCTTACACATGGAAGCTACCACAACCATTGTAATCACCTTAACCAAGCTCACACACGGGAGCAACCCTCCACCGTTGCGATGCTTAACAAATTCCACCCACGAGAGCCACTCTCCATCGTCGTGACATTTAACAAGATTCACCCTCGAGAGCCATCCTCCATCGTGGTGGCACTTAACAAAGCCCACCCACGAGAGCCATCCTCCATCGTGGTGGCACTTAACAAAGCACACCCACGAGAGCCATCCTCCATCATGGTGACACCAATTTCCTCAATCGCTAGGATTCTCGGATGGAGTTTACGGTACAATTACAACCCCCTTGACATCCAAGGCGACTCAATTCACGGTGCACCCAATCCTATAGCCGGCTAACTATATCCGATTAAAGTAACCAACAACCACTTACATCACTTACCAATACCATCAATTACCATCATCACTTCACTGGTTTTGAAGCATTAAACAAAGCCATTAAACAACATGCAACACTATGCATCAATTTCACAATTCCAATGTACAAAACCAAGGATCTCTTACCTTGAGCATCCTTCAACACATGACTTCAAAACCAGCATTAAACCATGCTAAAATATGCTTTCAAAACAAAATTTAAACATGCAAATCACATACGTTGCATCCAACCATCACAAGTGCATTAAAAACCAATTCATAACACAAACCAAGAGAGAAATTCCATTTACTTACTCTTGAGCTTAGCTAAGTTGCTTAGACTTAAACTAATCTCCCCAAAACCTTCAAACATTGGTTTTAAAGCTAAAAACCCCAACTTCACTCACCGATACACAAAACTAGGCTAGCCAACAAGCCTTCCAAGCATCCGAAACCATCAACACCACCTCTATTTCTCACGGATCATTCTCCCCTGTTTCAAGCACATAACAACAGAGGATTAATGCATCATCATGCATTAAAAACACCAGCAACACACCTAAACTCGATGCTCTTCGCAAATCCAACATTTCGGCTACCGAACACAACCGAAATCACATCCAAACACTTCCAAAACTTAACCCAGCCAAGATCCATCACTTCTAACCATTTTTAGACATCAATTAACATCCAAAATAAACTCAAAATCTTCCTTATACCTCCAGCATTAACAAAACACCAAGATCACCCCCCAAAACCACCATTTTCACAAGTAAAAATTTAGAAAAATCAACATATTCGGGATTGCATTGATTAAACCTCAATTACACATCCAAAATACATCAAAAAGACATATCAAAACAGAGCCCAATCATCCAATACGAATCTCTTTAAAATTAAATCCAAATCTTGCATTTTAAGCCAAAATCAAGATCGCAACATTTAAACCTTTAATAAAACTTAATTTAAGGATTGAGAACTTGGGAATTTTTGTAAAGAATTGAGTATTTAGAGGAGAAGGACGTTCATACCTCTAAATGTGGATTTCTCCTTGTTTAGAGCCAAAATCCTTGAAAAATCATTAAGCAAATGGTGAGGATTTGATGTAGAAATGATTAGGAATATTTAGGAATTGAAATCTCAACTTTAGGTGTGAAAATCAAAGGAAAAGTTGTTGTGGAAATGTGTTTGGCTGAGGGAATTTTGAGAGAAAATGAAATGGGATAATTTTGGTAAAAGTTAGTCATGAAACTAAAAATATATTTTTCCCTCTTTCCTTTTTATTAATTAAACATTAAATGAGTCTTTAAAAATCAAGAAAAATCTGGAGAAATCCTCCCTTGGGTAAATTAGCTCCTTAAAGATTCAAAGTTTCAATCCTTTTAACACAGTCACGAACTTTTCAAAAATTACATTTTAGTCACTAACTCAAAATGTCATATTTCCAAACCTCATTTTGTAAAATTGATTTCGCCACCCTCTTATATATTAAAAGATGATTTTTAGATATTTTCCCATATTTTTAATGCATCTTGAACTAGGCTTTCCTTAAAACCACCTTTTATATTCGAACCGAAAATCCGACCGGTTCGGTTCAAACCCAAAACTTCTAAGCCCAAAATTGGGGTGTTACAGCTAAAATATGCTTTTCTTGGTTTAAATGATACGTTGCCCGTAATCATCTCTTCCAAGTTGATGTAGGAACAGGAACAACAGTTAATAGGGGTGTTGCAGCAGCACAAAAAGGCTATTGGATGAACGATAGCTGATATTCAAGGCATTAGTCCGGCATTATGTATGCATAAAATCCTTTTAGAGGATGATCATAAGCCGACTATTGATGCACAAAGGCGTCTGAACCATTCTATGAAAGAGGTGGTACGAAAAGAGATAATCAAATGGCTAGATGCTGGAATAATCTACGCCATCTCGGACAGCAAATGGATGAGCCCGGTGCAGTGCATTCCTAAGAAAGGAGGAATGACCGTGGTAACCAACAAAAACAATGAGCTAATCCCAACCAGGACTGTGACCGGTTGGAGGGTTTCTATGGACTATCGAAAGCTTAACAAAGCTACCTGAAAGGACCACTTTCTTTTACCCTTTATTGATCAACTGCTTGATAGATTAGCGGGTAAACCTTACTATTGTTTTCTTGATGGTTATTCAGGTTACAATCAAATAGCTATCGCATCGGAAGATCAAGAAAAGACGACATTCACATGCCCTTACGGAACTTACGCTTTTAGGAGAATGCCTTTTGGACTATGCAATGCACCAGCCACCTTTCAAAGGTGCATGATGGCAATATTCTCCAATATGGTGGAGGATATCCTAGAGATCTTTATGGATGATTTTTTAGTCTTTGGAGACAACTTTGAAAGCTGCCTAGGCAACCTACAGAAGGTGCTCGAGAGATGTGAAAAAGCAAACTTGGTTTTAAACTGGGAAAAATGTCACTTCATGGTGGATGAAGGGATAATCCTTGGCCATAAGATTAGCTACCGTGGCATAGAAGTCGACAAAGCTAAGATAGAAGTGATAGAAAAGCTGCCGCTGCCCACCACAGTCAAGGGAATTAGAAGTTTCTTAGGACATGCTGGTTTTTATCTGAGATTCATTGCGAATTTTTCAAAAATCACCAAGCCCCTATGCCATCTTCTGGAGCAGAACCAACCCTTCGACTTTAACACTGAATGTATTGAGGCATTCAAGGTTCTGAAAGAAAATCTGGTAACAACCCCAATAGTACAGCCACCAAATTTGACACTACCGTTCGAGATCATGTGTGATGCTAGTGACTATGCTGTCGGGGCAGCACTTGGGCAGTGGAGAGACAAACTCTTTCACGTCATATACTATGCCAGCAAAATAATGAAGGACGCCCAAGTGAACTACACCACCACAGAGAAGGAATTATTAGCTGTGGTATTCTCCATTGACAAGTTTCGCTCTTATATACTTGGAACGAAGGTCATAGTGCACACAGACCACTCTGCATTGAAATATTTGTTCACGAAGAAGGATGCAAAGCCTCGATTGATACGTTGGATCCTTCTATTGTAAGAATTTGACCTTGAAATCAAGGACAAAATGGGGACAAAAAATCAATTGGCAGATCACTTGTCAAGGTTGGAGAAGGGAAAGAGTCTACCGACAGATGAGACAAACATATTGGAGACCTTCCCATATGAGCAGCTATTTGCTGCCACAGTCACTCCCGTGATAGCCATGGTGGCAGGTAAGTCTTCTGAACGCCCCTGGTATGTTGATTTCGTTAATTTCTTAGTTGGCGGAATAATTCCTCCTTACCTTAATTATCAAGCCAGGAAGAGGTTCCAAAATGATGTTAAGCATTATTATTGGGATGAACCTCTTCTTTTCATAATCTGTGTAGATCAGGTTATAAGGAGATGTGTACCACATGATGAGCAAGAAGATATACTTCATCACTGTCATGCTTCACAATATGGAGGACACTTAGGAGGCAACAAAACTGCTGCCAATGTTCTGCAGTCAGGATTTTATTGGCCGTCATTGTATAAAGATGCTCAAATCTTCTACAAGAGCTGTGACAAGTGCCAACGGACAGGAAACATCTCAAGAAGACACGAGATGCCGCTGCAGAATATTCTTGAAGTCGAGATCTTCGACGTTTGGGGGATTGATTTTATGGGACCATTCCCATCTTCGTCGTATCGGAACGGGTGCTACCGTTTCGGAACAGGGGCCTGAAATGGCCTAGGCGTTTCGAAACGGGAGGAACCGTTCCAGAACGAAAATGCTACTGTCGAGCCCTGTTCCGGAACTCGTTTCGGAACGGTCCCACGTTTCGGAACAGGTCTTCCCTGTTTCGGAACACTCGACCGTTGGGCACTGAAATTGACGGTTATATGTTTTGAAATCTTTGCGTTTTGGTCCTGAATCTTGTTTTTGCAATTGAATGAGTTTGAGATGTCCGCTTGAGTTGAAATTTGGTAGAGAATCATGAAACATGACTAATTTCATATTGGTAACTCAAAAGTTGGTTAAGTTCTTGTAATTTCTAGAATTTACGTTTTGGTCCCTAAATTCGTGTTTTGTGCAATTAAGTCCCTGAATGTTTTCCGAATGCGCTGATCTTTGAGTATGCTGATTGTATGAACATATCTAGGGTTAATGTGCATTTAGATAAGATTAAAAAGAAAAAAAAGGGTCGTTAATCAAGGTTGACTTTCGAGTTGACTTTGGTTTTCCCCGTGTAAACTTCTTAATTCGGTTCAACCGTCTAGGCCAGGTTAAGGGGGTTACATTTGGTGGTATCAGAGCTGAGTTGCGAATGCTTGGGTGAAATGGTAAATTGTTATGATAAGTGTTTAATGTTTATTCTGACGTGTGGTTGAAAGTCGGTTGGAAAGTGTGTCTTTGAGCGAATTGTTGATGTTTTTAGCATGCTTTTCGATTGTGAATCTTCATTGAGCTAATGTGGATTTGTGCTGATGATATGCTGGTGATGTAAGTTGATTTTATGAATGGTGAAAGTGTATTGGGTATGATATGTTGATGTTATGCTGTTGCGAGTGAATGTTGTTTGATGAGAGCATGATCGAAGTATGTTGATTGATATGCTTGATGTTGTGATATCCATGTTTTTATTGACTATTATGTCATGTAAAAGGGGAGAATTTGGGATACCCATTGCCTTAATATTATAGCTATTGTGTTATTTTGGAGTTGGAGTTTTGAATCCTTGCTTAAAGCTGGTCTGATCGGTTTGTTTGTTTTGTTATGATTGTTTGTTGTTTTAGCATGGTGAAATCAATGAGAGAATGGCAGTTAGGTGAGATGGTTTCTGATTTAGAGCAGGTTGTTAAGGCGTGGAATTCACCTTTTAATGGAGTGCCTGAAGTTGAGGTAGTAAGGCAGGAGGAAGAAGTTGGTTCTGTGATGAAGAGTTCATCACCTATAGTTCAAGAGGTGTTGGGAACATCTCAGGCTGTGGCAAAAGTAAGGCCTGTAGACGTGCCAGCTGTGGGATGTGCGGGGTTGTCGAAACAGCGTTTACATGATTTGGGAGTTGTGGAGTATCACGGTTCGACACCTGAGATTTTTGAGGTCTGGTTGGCCAGTGTAATTCTGATTTTGGATCAGGAAGGTTGTGACTATGCTTGTAAGCTGGGAAGTGTTGTCTCATTGATGTTGGAGGACGCTTGTGCTTGGTGGAAATCTGTGGCGGTGGCATCGCACATCCACGATATAGATTGGGACTTCTTTGTGTCTGCCTTTTATGGAAGGTACCTTGGAGAGAAATTCCCAAGGGTTAAGCAATGTGAGGGTGTGGTTTCAGTTTATGAAGGTAAGAAAAGTTTAAGCGAGAGAGCTGTGGGTACTGACCTCGAGAGTGGTCGACGTAAGAGGCTACGTGATAGAGGGTTTTGCTTGAATCAAAGCTTGGACGGTAGTGCAAATCTGGGGCAAGTGCTGCATGATCAAGAAGTGGAAGCTCAACTACCGGTGTGTGACCGTTGTGGAAGGCGCCATGTTGGAGGTTGTTGGGGCGCAGGAGTTTGTTGGAATTGTGGTTCTAAAGAGCATGTGAAGCGAAATTGTCCTCAAGTAGTGAGATCAGCTTCAGTGGTAGCAGAAGGGTCTCTGAAGGATCGTGGGCACGGCCGAGACAAGGTTCGAAGGTGGCAGGAAGAGCAGAAAGGTGTGAGGAGCTTGGAGAATGAGACCTGTTGGAATTGTGGGTCTGTTGGACATTTGAGACGTAATTGTTTGAAGTTGGCTCGGGGTAGTCAGGGTTCTTTACCGCAGGGAGATGGTGATGAGCTTAATGTTTTAGCTGGTGCTACAGCGGTGCGGCTGGAGAATGATG